>JAGFNQ010004113.1:0-128611 GCA_024364735.1 Boesenbergia rotunda | reverse complement strand
AACGACACGACAACGTTCTAACGCTAACTATAGAGTGTAGACCAATATGTATACACAGCAATTCAAGACCAATGGACGTCACTACAGATCGTCAAGATCACTAGAATGCGAGCAAAAGCTCGAATCCTGAGACAGATAAGACGTAAATTCTTATATCACCCTATAATTTACTCTTCCATCCATTTGTCTCTTACTTATCACGAACATAACCTTTTACACTAAGATCACTCAATAAAAATCTGAGTCAATTTCACGAGTTAATACTTTCCTCTCGAGATTCCAAATCATATGAGGAAACATTCAATTTGTCTTTACCGTGGTCCCGTTGATGTTCTCTCTGATATCCATTGGCTTGAGAGTGATATTTTTATTATAAAAATAAAAGATCAATTATCAACCGACTGAGTCCGGAAATAAATCTCTCGTGGATGGATTAATGATTAGTAGATTAAATATTATTATTGTGAAATTTAAGATTAAATCCTATCGAAATCAGGATGTATATTCTCTATTATACACTAATCATGGTTAATTAGTAGTTTTTCATGATTTATCTTTTTCGTATTAATTTTAGAATGTATTGACGGAAAATATTGGAGTGAACGAGTCATCTTTTTATCTCCATGATAGACTATAAACTGATTAAGCTCGGTTAAATCTTAATTAATAGTTAGATTATTCGAGTTTCTATGGAATGAATTAATAGTTAAAATTTAATAAAATTAATATATTTTTACCTGTGAATCATAATATCTAAATTAATAATTTTATAATTTATATTTTTTTTATATGGACTCTTAGAGAACGTGGAAGTTGCCAATCATTCTTTTGCCATCAATTAAAACTAATAGCCATTCGTATCTCTTAGGGATAACTTTTCACCGTAAACTGACTCAGCTATCTTTTTTTTAAATAATAGACAACGTCAATTTTTTTAACATGGAACTCAATGTGAATAATATTACATCTCAATTGTAATAATTCTCGACAAATTCATCATATCCCTCAGGTTATAATTTTGTTCGGGGTAGCGGCCGAAGATCACCGTCGATATCCAATGACAATCGAATATGTACATAAAAAGTATCACGTTGTTGATATTAAATTTCACGTTATAATTTCACGTTCTATATATTTTTTTTCTAAGTCGTTTCACCATCTCTCGCGGCGATGGGAGACGACGGCGGCCATGCGGCGGTGGGGAGGTGGGGCTTCGGGGCCAACGCCCTACTAGCTGGTATCTCTACGTCCAGCATCCGCGCCGTCCTCGACGTAGTGATGTCCGAAGTACGGGAGGATGGACCCCGCCCGGTCCTCCTCCTAGGCCATGGTGACCCCTCACGTTTTCCCTGCTTCCGCACCACCTCCGTTGCCGAGGAGGCCATCGTGGACGCCGTTCGATCCGCCAACTTCAATTGCTACGCCTCCACCGTGGGGATTGTTCCCGCAAGATGGTGAGCCCGTCAGAAAACATTTTCTGTTCTTGGAAATTAATGTCCGACTTTGAATTCCTCATTGATTTATTTCTCGATTAAAACTGAGATTTTGAGCCTATCTGTAGTGCTATTGCGAAGTATCTTTCCCGGGATCTTCCGCACAAGTTGTCCCCGGATGACATCTTCGTCACCGCCGGCTGCTCGCAGGCAATCGAGATAGTGATCTCCGCTCTCGCCCTCCCTGGGGCGAATATACTGCTACCTAGGCCTGGGTACCCCTTTTACGAGGCTCGATCGGCAGTTAGTGGCTTGGAGGCTCGGCATTTTGACCTTTTGCCGGACAAGGGCTGGGAGATTGATCTTGAAGCTGTGGAAGCCCTAGCAGACGAGAACACTGTCGCTATAGTCATCGTCAACCCTAGTAACCCCTGTGGGAATGTTTTCACCCATCAGCACTTGGCAAAGGTCAGGATTGTATGATGATACACCCTATATAAGTTCATCTGTATAGGCAAAACTTGATTTACTGTGGAAATTTTGGTTGATTTTGCTGCATGTTCCAGGTAGCCGAGACAGCAAAAAAACTTGGCATATTGGTCATTGCTGATGAAGTGTATGACCATTTGACCTTTGGGAATGTCCCTTTTACTCCCATGGCTGTCTTTGGGAAGATTGTTCCAGTCCTTACTTTGGGGTCTATATCAAAGAGATGGGTGGTGCCTGGTTGGCGTCTTGGTTGGATTGCAAAATGTGGGCCGGATGGTGTTTTTGAACAGAGTAAGGTAGTTCTTGGTTTTGCTTCATATTTATTATTTACAGTGTTTAATTATGCGTACTGTTTTTTATTGCAAAGCAATTTGAATGATTGCTGACATTATTCATTCTCTAGTTTGTTGACAATATTACAATTCTGTTGAACATCACCACAGATCCAGCAACGTTTATTCAGGTATGTATAGCTTGGATAGTAATTGTTCATGTTTGCTTGGTCTGAGACTTGAACAAGTTATGTTTCTAGGTTCTATTCTCATTGGCATATCAACTATTACATCGTATAATTTATCTTGTCCTTTACAACAATTTGGTCATAGTACGGGTATAGATAACTGATATTGCCCAGGCTAGTAGCTCCCGGATTTATTTCTTCCATGTTGACAGATAACTGATGCTACAATAGTTTCTGATATATTTTTCTCATTTTATTTCGTCATTTTGATTTGATATAATTTATTCTTTCAGGCCGCTGTTCCTAATATCCTTGAGAATACAAAGAATGAATTCTTTCAGAAAACGGTTGATCTATTGAAGAAATCAGCAGATATATGTTATGACAAATTGAAGGAAATTGATTGCATCACATGTCCTCACAAACCAGAAGGCTCAATGTTTGTAATGGTGAGTCTGGTTTTCGGATTTTGAGTATCTCCATTTCATGACACATAGGGCCCAACATCCAATGCTTCATCTGCAATTGAGCATAGATTAATGGACAAAACTGATGGATGATTAATTGTTGTTAGTGTCATCAGTTGATCGATCTGTATGTTTATATAACACAAATACTACTACTTGTAAAATGGCGTTGGAGTTTAAAAGGCTTTCAACAAAAGTTCACTAGGTTTTCTAGTTTTCTTTTGTTTAGTCCCATGTTTTGGAAAAGAGAGGACAAAGGGGCTTATAAATTAAACCCTTAACACCTCTTCTACATGGTAGATGAGTGTAGATATGCACGTATGTGGATTGGCTTAGACCAAACACATACCCGCATTGGATTGGCTTATAGAGGATCAATTGTTTTTTTTTTGTTATATATATTTAGTAATTCATTGCCTGTTCATTAGTTTTCTCAATTCATTTGAAACTCTCTAAATAAAAATATTGTGCTATGCAGGTCAAGTTGAATCTGTCCCATTTGGAGGAGATCCATGATGACATTGAGTTCTGTAGCATGCTTGCCAAAGAGGAGTCAGTCATAATACTGCCAGGTGAGTTTTCTCATGTCTCACTCGATAACTAATATTGCATCGATCCTATTGTTTATCGTATTCCAAATGAAGAATGAGATGCATCCTTCAACTTGTTTATACATTATTCGATTTATAATTCATAGTGCCCGTGGCTATTTCAAACGGTTACAGTGTTCAATCAAGTACCAAAAACTACAAATCAAACAGTGTCTGTGTTTCAGTCTGCTTCCTCATCTTTGAATGTTTCTACTTACGAACAATAACAGGCAAAAAAAAAAAAACTCTGCAGGAGTGACGGTGGGCTTGAAGAACTGGCTGCGTGTGACCTTCGCCGCAGAGCCATCTTCTCTCGAAGAGGCTCTGGGAAGGCTCAAATCCTTCTGCAACAGGCATGCCAAGCAAAGCAAATGAGTTGCTAGTTTACTTGGATCGCAATCTCTGGCTCCACATTCGACAAAATTTGGTAATAATGTAGCTTGAGCATGCAAATTTATCTTCATTTGGCGTTCAATTTAGGACTCAAATTAGTCAACTCCTCTGTTGGCTGTAGTACTCAAATGCTAGTTGGAAAATTTAAGGTAAGAATAATAAGACGCTGCATCAATCTTCATGGATATGGAATATACTTTTTTAAAGGCTGCGAACAATCAATGGACCCAAGCCGACTTTTTGGCCCTGTTTACTTGAGATGGCAATCGTAAGAAAAATTTTTCCCCGTTTATTTGGTAAGAAGATGGATGTTATATCCTCGTTTATTTGACATCAAATAAAAGGCGGATAAATTTATAAATTAATTTTGTTGATTGATTTACGAATACAATTTTGTCCCTCTAAAATCAGACGGAACATCTCTTTCCATCCTTCGTCGTTCGCGTTGTTGCCCTTAACAATGTGCTTGACCTGCACTGTGTGGTGCCTTTGCCACTTCTAGATCTTGAGGCGGAGCTTGATGGTTCAATCATCGCCCGGCGAGGCGGCTGCCACCTTCTTCCCCGTGGATAGCGTCACGTTGAGCCCCTTGCACCACACCTTCATGCCATTCGGCTTCGTCTTCTCACCAATCTTCATGTTGACCTTTGTCTCCACTTCCATCGGCACCTCGCCGCAGTTCCTCTACAGGCTCGACGTTGTCGAGGCGTCCAGCGCTTGGCCGGAGGTGGTAGTCGGAGTGGAGAGAGGGGTCATTCTCCCCATGTCCTAGCCGAATGCGCGGAAGTATCCGTTGCCAAGGTTGGCGCTGTCGAAGAGGATGGAAAAGGCAATGGGGTCGTAGAGGTAGGTAAGGTGGTAAAAGGCGATTCGTTCACCTCAGTGCTCCTGTCGATTTATCTCAGGGTAAATACGGAAAAGGTAAATCATAGAAACCATTAGCCTAAATGTTGTGGTTAGCGCATGACGTTGACGTAGGCAAGTTTCATGTTGGGGTTGTATGAAAAAAAAATGAACCAGGCAACAGACAAATTGAACCTGGGATGATTGGTCCGGTCCTACGGAAGTTTCCCACCGGTCATCAGGGTAAAGCGCTCGCGGTGGGCAGTCTAGAAGCCCAGCGTCTCAGGGTTCGTGTCCCATTTGGAAGAAAAATTTCTACAAAATGCGCCGTAGCTGGGGATCGAACCGCGAATGCCTGAGTTAACGACTAGTTATCCTACCTTCGGGGTAAGTTGGGGTTGCATGAGGTTGTTAGTATATATATGATAAAATAAATTAGGTAAAGGTAAAATTGATGTAGGTAAAATTAATCTAGGTAGAATTGAGCAGCAAAGAAGGAGATATACAGAGAAGGAAGACGAGGGGAAAAGACTGTTGCATGCCGATTTCCCAGGAGGAGACGGTGGAACTGGAGCCTTCGCACGTCGAGTGGTGGATGGTCACGGCCACAGCCACGCTTCTGTCGAGAAACAGAGTCTACTGCACGGAGAGGAAAAAGGGAAGTCTCCATCGTGTTCGATGACGATGAAGAAAAAAGAGTCGCTGCCCTTAGAAACAACCTCTCGTTCTCTCTGCCTTGAGAGATTCTTTTCTCTTCAATTCCGTTCTTCTTTTCTCTTCCTTCTCGTAAGGTTCAATGATTACTTTCCTCCCTCGTTGCAAGCCTCCGAGTAAACAGAGCATTTGAGTCAGTCTCGCAGAAGCTGATCTGAAATGAACTCACGTTTGGACATAGTTAAGGGTGAGTAAAAATTCGGAAAAATCGAATTAACCGAACGAACTGACCGAATTCTGAAATTCGGTTCGGTTAATTCGGTTTTCAATTTTTTTTAAAATTCGATTTAGTTTTTAGTTAATTCAGTTCGGTTTTTTATTTTAAATTTTGTAATTCGGTTAAACCGAATAAGAATATTAATTTAATTATATTTTATTTAAAAATATAATTAAATTAAATAATTTTTTTATTAAAATCGAATAAAATTTTAAAATTTCGGTTAAATCGGTTAAAAATCAAATTAACCGATATTTTATCGGTTCGGTTTTCTCGGGTTTTATTAAGAAATTCGGTCGGTTTGGTTATTTTGAAAAATATCGGTTTATTCGATTTTCGATTTATTCGGTTCGGATCGATTTTAACCAAATACTCACCCCTAGACCTAGTTGAGTTATGGTGGGTAAACGACTTTTTTCAGTTATGGTGACTTTACGCTGCGTTTAGTGGAGGACAAGACAAAAAGAGGAGTGAAAAGAATCCTGCGGAAAGGAAGATGGAAAGAAAGAAGAAAAATGGCGAAACCACGTGAGGTGGGTGACTGCGCAAGGGTCAATGTCGTTGCGAGGGGGATGTGGCTATGTAATGTCAATCGCGATTGCCTGCGAGCCATGTCGACCACTCGTGTCAAAGGCGAAATGTTCGTCCTCAGTGCCCCTCGTCAATCCGTCTCAGGATCAACATGGAAGAGGTAAATTATGATAACTGAGAAGGCAAGAGATTGGGAAGAAGAGACTTTTTACATAGTATATATATGGATTTACACTCTACTAACCCCATGACTCAAATTTAAGATTTTTAATGTCAATCTATCAATTTTTTATCATTCAGCTATGCCTATGGAAGCCATGACCATCACTCGTGGCTTGCTAGACGGTTGCGCTGTGAAAATATAGTAGATGAAAAAGAAAAGCTTTCTGTCTGATCGTCCTAAGCCGATGAAAAAAAAATAAGAGTTGATGAGGTTTACATAAAAGGTTTACATAAAAGGTTTTGAATTTCAGAATGAAAGAGTAGTGTGATTTTAGTTTTTGCCACATCTATGCTTTTGTGATTGTTAATACATATTTTAAAAGAAGAGTTGATTACTTCTTAAAAGTGGCTACTTTATTTTTTTTAAATTATTATTATTATTATTTCTTCCAGGCTTTTGATGAGGCTATCTCTGAACTGGATACCTTGGGAGAAGAATCGTACAAAGATAGCACTTTGATAATGCAGCTTCTCCGAGACAACTTGACACTATGGACCTCTGATATTACGGTTAGTCGTCGCAAAACATTCTCTATTTATATGATATCACATGGGACGTATTCACTGACATCATTTATTGGCAGGAGGATGGAGCTGATGAGATCAAGGAAGCTACAAAGAAGGAATCAGGAGAGGAGCAGCGATTAAATGATTAAATTCAGTAGTTTCTCATTCTAATATAAGTTGTAGCATTAAGTAGATGTCATCATCTTCTGCTTGTTGATCATCATAAAGCAACCAATATGCTCGAAGGATTGGATTTCTGTTTTTCTTTCGGTGTTCTTTTTTTTTTCTCTCTGATATCTTTATGCTTGTTGAAAAATCCTAATTATTTTGAATCTGTTTTTTTTTTTAAAGAAAAGATTGTCGAGTGCTGACTCGCACTTGAATGAGTGCGAATTTCAATTGCAAAACTTTGACAACAAGTACTGAAGTTCTCACCAGCTAACTTGTTATTCTCATTCTGAATGAAAAATATTCTACTGTTAAAGGTTTAATATCAAAATCTTGTCTTGTCTCATGGCGACAAATTTGTGATAATGTTCATCTCAGGTTACGAGGAAAAAAGATAAATTATGTATGATTATTTTTTTTTTATTTAAAGGGGTATTTAGATTTGTGTTCGATTAATCCGTTTGGTTGAATGATTATTTGTTTGAGTAGTGACGAGGAGGATAAAAATTTACTTATTAGTTGGAAATTGATTCTAAATTAAATTAAATTATTAGTTAGAAATTGATTTTAAATTTTATGATGATAATACTTTTTATATTAGGCATTACGTTTCGAGGAGATTTGTCTTCCTGCTCTTTTGATAGATAATTCTACATAGTGCGTGTCAGTCCGCATCTCGCTAACCTTTAATTAGCAGCCGACTACAGATCCCTTCTCATGTTTACTCCAAAAGGTGGAGGTAGACACGACCAAGGACCGGGTCTGGCCTGGACCTGGCTCAGGTCAACGGATTGGGTGGCCTATTGACCTGGTTCGTCGAGTCGAACCGGAACTGGGCCGACAGGATGTCGAGCCAGTATCAGTTCCGGCATTAGCTGAACTGGCAAGTCAAACCGTCGGTGCAGCAAGTTGTTGGAACTGGCGGTTCCAATGGCTCCGAATCGTCGGTTCCAAGCCGTTGGATTTTTTATTTTTTTTAACGGTTAAGAACATTTAACTGTTTTTTTAACAATTGCTATGATTTAGTAATCGTTATGATCCAAACTCTATAAATAGGGAATTCATTTCATCATTTTCACACATATTTTCTCTACTCTCATTCTCAACTTTATATTTTCTACGCGTTTTCGACTCTATCTTTCGACGACAATGGAAAAAGGCCACGAAACTTCATCATCTCGATCTCGGATGAGAAATGAAATAGTGTACAAGGATCCCGATATTCAAATTCAATTCACCGATGATGAGACTGAGGCTTAACCCCAATACCTTCCGACGCCCAAAACATAAAGAAGTACTGATGTAATTACTTCTAAGGTTCGGAAAAATCCTCCTATAAAATCTTCTATTTTCACTAAACATTTTGAGAAAATCACGCTTCCGTCGGGAGAATTGCGTACAAAATGTAAGCATTGCAATGCTTCCTATAAATTTCAAGCCGGCGACGGCTATGGGTCGTTGAAACGACACGTAGAAATAAAACACCCGACGGAATATGGACTCGACCGCTCTCAAACACAATTATCAAGATTTTCTAATGATAGTTGCACTGATTCCGGTTTATTTTTATATTTTGATAATACATTAAGAGAATCATTAGCTAAATTTATTTATGCAGAACATCTTTCTTTTTGTTTTGGATCTAAATACACATTTTAAGATTTTTATAAAAATCTCTTAATTCATGTGCTAAATGTGTTCCTAGGACTACATTTACTCGTATAATTAAAAGATTAGTAAAACAAGGAAAAAAGAATTTAATTGATGAATTTAATAAATTAAATAATAAAGTTTCTCTATGTTCCGATATTTGGAGTGATCATTGGCAAACTCATTCTTATATGAGTGTGACTTGTTATTGGATCGATAACTCTTGGATCCTCCGAAAAAGATTGATAACTTATAGAGTTTTTGATGAATCACATACTGTCCATAGCATTATACAATTATTATGTTTAATTTTAGAAGAATATGGATTGACTCATAAAATATTTTCAATATCATTAGATAATACTAGTTCTAATACCGCTTCTATAGATAAATTAAAATTTATTTGTCAATCTGTTATTGGTGGTTTATTTTTTCATATTCGTTGTGTATGTCATGTTTTAAATTTATGTGTTCAAGATATATTACAACTTTTAGAAAATTATATTAAACCAATTAGAATTGCAATTTCATATTTATGGTCACATCGATCTATGATGAAACAATATGGTAGGTTTTGTAAAGCTATAGGAATGAGACCTAAAAAATTTCCACGTGATGTTCTAACATGTTGGAATTCACCATATCAATTATTACAGGATTCATTTCAATATAAAGATTTATTATGTTTATTTTTTTTTGCACAAAATAGTAATACTAATATATATTTATTTTCACAACAATGGAATATTTGTAGTAATATTTGTGAAATTTTAAAAATATTTAACAATACAACCGAATAACTTTTCAGTGTTTATTATTTCACTGTGTTGATGCAGTCTGACCTGATTGTTGTTTTGGTGTTGACACCGATTTAAGTTTAGGTGAGTAAGATAAGTTCGGCTTAAGTCCTGGTCGGGGACTGGGCATGAATCCCGATGAGTAAAGCCGGGTGACGGAAACCCCGGTGAGTGAAGCGGGGTCCTGGTGAGTGAAGTCGGGTGACGGAAACCCCGGTGAATAAAGCCAAGTCCTGGCGAGTGAAGCTGGGTGAAGGAAATCCCAGTGAGTGAAGTCGGGTCCTAGCGAGCGAAGCTCGGTGATGGAAACCCCTGTGAGTGAAGTCGGGTCCTAGCGAGTGAAACTAGGTGAAGGAAATCCTGGTGAGTGAAGCCGAGTCCTAGTGAGTGAAGCTAGGTTGAACAAAGTCCCAGTGAGTGAAGCTGGGCACGAAGTCTTGGTCCGGGGGACTGAGCATAAGTCGGAGAGTGGCTGAATCGGTCTGGAGTCTGATCAGGGAGTTGGCACGAACTCCCTTGATAATAGATCGGTCTGGTGATCGATCCAGGATGTCTGATCGTTCTGGTGAACGATCAGAAAGAGAACAGAAATATTATGTGTGGTTTCTGATCGTTCTGGTGAACAATCAGAGAGAGATCAGAAAGAGTCTGGTGAAAACCCTGATCGGTCAAAGCGACCGATCAGGGTCCTCCTGGACCGATCAGCAGGGCTCCTGATCGGTCCAGAGGTGACCTAATCGGTCCCTTTGACCGATCAGGGCATAACCTGATCGGTCAAGGGACCGATCAGGTGACTTTGGTTGGAAAGGTCAGGAAGTGACCTGATCGGTCAGTGAACTGATCAGGCCATGGCTGGGTTCTAGCACTAAGAGTTCAGTAGTGGGTTTAGGATCGGTCTGGTGACGAATCCCCGATCTCTGATTGGTCAGTGAGATCATTCAGATCCTTACTGGATCGATCAGAGGTGAGTCTGATCGGTCAGAAGGGTAACCGATCGGTCAGGGTGACTGATCAGTGTCTGATAACTTTAATTTGAATTACTGTCAGACTACCTGATCGCTTCTGATTTCTTCTGATACACTTTGATTTGCTGTGCTAATCCTTCTGATGAGTGTGCAGGGATATAGAGATGACACAAACCAAGAAGGAGGGTCAATTGGCCATTTTCACTTGGCAGGTTTGTCTATTTTCTGTTCGCAGGTTTCAACGGCTTCTGGCGCGGCTAGCGACTGACCGAGGCTCAGCTAAAGAGGTCTTCAGTGGGCTGAGCGCTCTGTGAAGGTCAGTGGGTCAGCGATGATGAAGCGTTGGTTCAGTGGGTGCAGACGCGCCTGGTGATGAGCAGAAGCTTAAGAAGAAGCTGGGAAGCAGAGGAGCGTAAGAGCAACAGACGGAAAACAAGCATAGGGTTTGCTGGGTTGTTGTGCTCTCTGTAGTGTTCTTGCTTGAGCGTTTCTGATACATCTATTGTGTGAGCTTCCCTCTCGAGTCTCCAGTGCTTCATCTGTATATATTTCTGAGACGATTGTGGAGAGGTTACTCAACCGAGAAGGAGAAGCTATTATTCGAAGTTCTGGGGCTTGATCTGCCGACGATCAAGGGATCACCCACCTCACGGGCACGCCAAGGAGTAGGGGTAAGTTATTCCCGAACCTTGTACATCTCTGAGTTAGCGTTTGTTCTTCTTTCTGTATTTCTGTTGTGTTTCTATTCTGTGTTTTCTTCCGCTGCTAACCTCAAGTGCAGAAACGAAAAGAAGCCAAAGTTTAAGTGTCTGACTATTCACACCCTCCTCTCTAGCCATCCAAGGTCCAACACACTGCTCATTTAATTTTAGTGATTTTTTCTAGTATTTTATTAGTATTAAATGAATATATTAATAATGAAACTTCTTGCATATTAGCTATAAAAACTAAATGAGAAAAATATTTTTATTTTAATTCTGAAATTTATTTAATTGGAATTGCTTTAGATCCTAGATTTAAATTAGAAGTTTTATAAGAAATATTAACTTTATATTACGACGCTTTAATTTCTATTAAACATTCTTGTTTTCTTGATCCAGTTAATATTATATATAATATTAGAAATTATTTATATGATTTTTATAATCAATATTATATAAAATATGGAATACAAATTAATATTACTGAAACACAACAACCTACTAGTACTAATTTAAAACTTACAAAAGCACAACTTTTATTAAAAAAACAGACGAAACGTCCACGAGGATCCTCAAATTTCACATAAGAATTTGAGAATTATTTTATGTTTTCTTTTAATTTTAATGAAGCATATAGCGATGATTTCGATATCTTAAAGTGGTGGTCACAGAAGGCTCAAAGTTTTCCTATTATCTCTGTGATTGCTAAAGAAATTTTAGCTTGTCTAGTGTCAACTGTTATTGTGGAGCAGACGTTCAATGCCGACGGTAATATATTAGATGAACGACGATTAACTATTTCTCCCGACTCATTAGAAACTTAAACATTACTAGACGATTGGACCAGAGCTGAGAAAAGAATCCAAAGAATATAACTTTCGAAAGACAAAGTCAAATATTTTAATACCGAAGGAACTAATACAACGGGGATGGGAGAAAATAGAAGTAAGTGATGTAAATAATAAAAGAGTAAAATGTAAAAGAACTACGTGAGCTTTAATTTCTTTATACCCTAAGGGGTTACATTGATAACTTAAATAAATGCAAATTCTTTTTTAATAAATTTTATATTTTAAAATTTAAATTTAAAATTTTTAAATATAATAATTTCGAACTGTCGTGAATCATGACGAATCATGAACCGAACCGTGAACTGACAGTTTCGAATCGTGAATCGTAATTATCTTGGATAGTTAAAATTAAGGGTTGACTCACCATGAACCGTCGAATCGGCGATTTCGATACGTGGTCAGTCTAGATTGAGGGTTGGAAAAAATAGAAATGAAAAAATAATAATAAAAAAAAGTTAAAAGAAGAGTTTCCAATCTCATCTAAAAGTTGTTACGTTGGACGACTACGTCGGCGTCAGCTGTCAGCTGCATGGCTCTATTATCAGGAGAAATTAAGAAAAAGCAGTGAAAAATAAAAAAATTTTGTCCGATTTGGACAGACAAGACAATAAAATTAATTGAAAATGTTTCTGGAACAGCTAGATAAACAGAAAAAAATAATTTATTCTTTTTTTAAAATAAATAGAGAAAAAAATTCAACTACAATTTTTTTTTAGAGTTTTATTTTTATCTCCCAAATAAACTGGGGTTTAAGTCACTCTTAACGACACGACAACGTTCTAACCCTAACGATAGAGTGTAGACCAATGTGTATACACAGCAATTCAAGACCAATGGACGTCACTACAGCTCGTCAAGATCACTCGAATGCCAACCAAAGCTCGAATCCTGAGACAGATAAGACGTAAATTCTTATATCACCCTATAATTTACTCTTCCATCCATTTGTCTCTTACTTATTGCGAACATAACCTTTTGCACTGAGATCACTCAATACAAATCTGAGTCACTTTCACGAGTTAATACTTTCCCCGCGAGATTCCAAATCATATGAGGAAACATTCAACTTTGTCTTTACCGTGGTCCCATTGATGTTCTCCGGATATCGATTGGCTTGAGAGTGACAATTTTATTATAAAAATAAAAGATCAATTATCAACCGACCGAGTCCTGGAAATAAATCTCTCTCGTGGATGGATTAATGATTAGTAGATTAAATATTATTATCATGAAATTTAAAATCAAATCCTAACGAAGTCTGGATGTCTATTCTCTATTATACACTAATCACAGTTAATTAGTAGTTTTTCGTGATTTATTTTTTTCGTATTAATTTTAGAATGGATTGATAGAAAATATTGGAATGAACGAATCATCTTTTACCTCCATGATAGACTATATACTGATTAAGCTGGGTTAAATCCTAATTAATAGTTAGATTATTCGAGTTTCTATAAAATGGATTGATAGTTAAAATTTAATAAAATTAATATATTTTTATCTGTTAATCATAATATCTAAATTAATAATTTTATAATTTATTTTTTTTATATTGACTCTTAATTAGAGAACGTGGAAGTAGCTAATTATTCATTTGCCATCAATCAAAACTAATAGCCATTCGTATCTCTTAGGAATAACCTTTCACCGTAAACTGACCCAGCTATCTTTTCCAAAAATGATAGACAACGTCAATTTTTTAATGTGAAATTCAACGCGAATGACATTATATCCCAATTACAACGATTCTCGACGGCTTTATCATACCCCTCAGGTTATAATTTTATTCGGGGTGGCGGCCGGACGTCAATATCGAAGTGATAATCGAACATATACATAAAAAATACCACGTGATTGATATTGAGTTTCACGTTATAATTTCATTATTTTTTTTCGTTTCACCATCTCTCGCGGCGATGGGAGACGACGGCGGCCATGCGGCGGTGGGGAGGTGGGGCTTCGGGGCCAACGCCATACTAGCTGGTATCTCTACGTCCAGCATCCGCGCCGTCCTCGACGTAGTGACGTCCGAAGTACGGGAGGATGGACCCCGCCCGGTCTTCCTCCTAGGCCATGGTGACCCCTCACGTTTTCCCTGCTTCCGCACCACCTCCGTTGCCGAGGAGGCCATCGTGGACGCCGTTCGATCCGCCAACTTCAATTGCTACGCCTCCACCGTGGGGATTGTTCCCGCAAGATGGTGAGCCCGTCAGAAAACCATTTCTCTCTCAACATTTTCTGTTCTTGGAAATTAATGTCCGACTTTGAATTCCTGATTGATTTATTTCTCGATTAAAACTGAGATTTTGAGCCTATCTGTAGTGCTATTGCGAAGTATCTTTCCCGGGATCTTCCGCACAAGTTGTCCCCGGATGACATCTTCGTCACCGCCGGCTGCACGCAGGCAATCGAGATAGTGATCTCCGCTCTCGCCCTCCCTGGGGCGAATATACTGCTACCTAGGCCTGGGTTCCCCTTTTACGAGGCTCGATCGGCAGTTAGTGGCTTGGAGGCTCGGCATTTTGACCTTTTGCCGGACAAGGGCTGGGAGATTGATCTTGAAGCTGTGGAAGCCCTAGCAGACGAGAACACTGTCGCTATAGTCATCGTCAACCCTAGTAACCCCTGTGGGAATGTTTTCACCCATCAGCACTTGGCAAAGGTCAGGATTGTATGATGATACACCCTATATAAGTTCATCTGTATAGGCAAAACTTGATCTACTGTGGAAATTTTGGTTGATTTTGCTGCATGTTCCAGGTAGCCGAGACAGCAAAAAAACTTGGCATATTGGTCATTGCTGATGAAGTGTATGACCATTTGACCTTTGGGAATGCCCCTTTTACTCCCATGGCTGTCTTTGGGAAGATTGTTCCAGTCCTTACTTTGGGGTCTATATCAAAGAGATGGGTGGTGCCTGGTTGGCGTCTTGGTTGGATTGCAAAATGTGGGCCGGATGGTGTTTTTGAACAGAGTAAGGTAGTTCTTGGTTTTGCTACATATTTATTATTTACAGTGTTTAATTATGCGTACTGTTTTTTTATTGCAAAGCAATTTGAATGATTACTGACATTATTCATTCTCTAGTTTGTTGACAATATTACAATTCTGTTGAACATCACCACAGATCCAGCAACTTTTATTCAGGTATGTATAGCTTGGATAGTTATTGTTCATGTTTGCTTGGTCTGAGACTTGAACAAGTTATGTTTCTAGGTTCTATTCTCATTGGCATATCAACTATTACATCGTATAATTTATCTTGTCCTTTACAACAATTTGGTCATAGTACGGGTATAGATAACTGATATTGCCCAGGCTAGTAGCCCCCGTGATTTATTTCTTCTATGTTGATCCTAGAACGGGTTGACGGGGGCACTGGGGGCGAGCGAATTGCCTTTTGCCACATGGGGTATAGATAACTGATGCTACAATAGTTTGTGATATATTTTTCTCATTTTATTTCGTCATTTTGATTTGATATAATTTATTCTTTCAGGCCGCTGTTCCTAATATCCTTGAGAATACAAAGAATGAATTCTTTCAGAAAACGGTTGATCTATTGAAGAAATCAGCAGATATATGTTATGACAAATTGAAGGAAATTGATTGCATCACATGCCCTCACAAACCAGAAGGCTCAATGTTTGTAATGGTGAGTCTGGTTTTCGGATTTTGAGTATCTCCATTTCATGACACATAGGGCCCAACATCCAATGCTTCATCTGCAATTGAGCATAGATTAATGGACAAAACTGATGGATGATTAATTGTTGTTAGCGTCATCAGTTGATCGATCTGTATGTTTATATAACACAAATACTACTACTTGTAAAATGGCGTTGGAGTTTAAAAGGCTTTCAACAAAAGTTCACTAGGTTTTCTAGTTTTCTTTTGTTTAGTCCCATGTTTTGGAAAAGAGAGGACAAAGGGGCTTATAAATTAAACCCTTAACACCTCTTCTACATGGTAGATGAGTGTAGATATGCACGTATGTGGATTGGCTTAGACCAAACACATACCCGCATAGGATTGGCTTATAGAGGATCAATTGTTTTTTTTTTTGTTATATATATTTAGTAATTCATTGCCTGTTCATTAGTTTTCTCAATTCATTTGAAACTCTCTAAATAAAAATATTGTGCTATGCAGGTTAAGTTGAATCTGTCCCATTTGGAGGAGATCCATGATGACATTGAGTTCTGTAGCATGCTTGCCAAAGAGGAGTCAGTCATAATACTGCCAGGTGAGTTTTCTCATGTCTCACTCGATAACTAATATTGCATCGATCCTATTGTTTATCGTATTCCAAATGAAGAATGGGATGCATACTTCCACTTGTTTATACATTATTCGATTTATAATTCATAGTGCCCGTGGCTATTTCAAACGGTTACAGTGTTCAATCAAGTACCAAAAACTACAAATCAAACAGTGTCTGTGTTTTAGTCTGCTTCCTCATCTTTGAATGTTTCTACTTACGAACAATAACAGTCAAAAAAAAAAACTCTGCAGGAGTGGCAGTGGGCTTGAAGAACTGGCTGCGTGTGACCTTCGCCGCAGAGCCATCTTCTCTCGAAGAGGCTCTGGGAAGGCTCAAATCCTTCTGCAACAGGCATGCCAAGCAAAGCAAATGAGTTGCTAGTTTACTTGGATCGCAATCTCTGGCTCCACATTCGACAAAATTTGGTAATAATGTAGCTTGAGCATGCAAATTTATCTTCATTTGGCGTTCAATTTAGGACTCAAATTAGTCAACTCCTCTGTTGGCTGTAGTACTCAAATGCTAGTTGGAAAATTTAAGGTAAGAATAATAAGACGCTGCATCAATCTTCATGGATATGGAATATACTTTTTTAAAGGCTGCGAACAATCAATGGACCCAAGCCGACTTTTTGGTCCTGTTTACTTGAGATGGCAATCGTAAGAAAAATTTGTCTCCGTTTATTTGGTAAGAAGATGGATGTTATATCCTCGTTTATTTGACATTAAATAATAGGCGGATAAATTTATAAATTAATTTGTTGATTGATTTATGAATAAAATTTTGTCCCTCTAAAATTGGACGGAGCGTCTCTTTCCATCCTTCGTCGTTCGCCTTGTTGCACTTAACAATGTGCTTGACGCACTGTGTGGTGCCTTCGTCTCAACTTCCACCGGCACCTCACTGCAGTTCCTCCGCAGGCCTGACATCGTTGCGGCGTCCAACGCTTGGAGCGGAGAGAGGGGTCATGCTCCCCATGTCCTGGACGAACGCGCGAAAGTATCTATCTCCAAGGTTGGCGCCGTCGAAGAGGATGGAAAAGGTGAGGGGTCGTAGAGGTAGGCGAGGTGGCAAAAGACGATTCGCTCACCCTAGCGCTCCTTCTAACTTGTCCCATGGTTAACACGGAAAAGATAAATCATAGAGACTATTAACTTGGATATTGTAGTTAGCGTGTGACGTTGTAGAGGTAGGTAAACTTCTTGTTTGGGTTGCATGAGGTTGTTAGTATATGATAAAATAAATTATTTATGTAAAGATAAAATTAATCTAGATAGAATTAATTTTTTAATTTGTTATTACTTATCTATTTATATATATATATATATATATAAATCTTATATTTTAATAAAAATAATTATCTAACTGACGTTTTTTTGTGTATCGTCCACAGCCACGCTTCTGTCGAGAACAGAGTCACCCGCACGGAAAGGAAAAAGGGAAGTCTCCATCGTGTTCAATGACGGCGAAGAAAAAACGAGTCGTTGACATTAAGGAAACAACCTCTCGTTAATTCTCTCTGCCTTGAGAGATTCTTTTCTCTTCGATTCCCTTCTTCTTTTTGTTAATTCTAATGCATGAAATCGTGAACGAATCTACGATATTGAATAACGGTAAACACTTACAGTGGATTCAAGGCGTCCTTCGCTGTTCTTCGTGCTTGTCGTCGGAAGAATGATCACGGAATCGGAAAGCTCTTCCCCTCTCGGTATCACGAACCAAATCCCTCGAACTCTTTGGATGTTCACTTCTCTAATTCCTCTTGCCTTTCTTGGATGCACCCCTCCCCTTTTATAGTAGAGGGGCTAGGGAAGGGGCACTTCTCCATCCCACGTTTCCACTTTTCCAACACTTTTCTCTTCCTTTCCCGTAAGGTTCAATGATTTCTTTCCTCCCTCGTTACAAGCCTCCGAGTAAACAGAGCATTTGAGTCAGTCTCGTAGAAGCTGATCTAAAACAAAGACTGACCTCACGTTTGGACCTAGTTGAGTTATGGTGGGTAAACGACTTTTTTCAGTTATAGTGACTTTACGCTGCGTTTCTTTCAAGGTGCGGATTGAGGAGGAAAAGAAATCCCGTGGAAAGGAAAATCCTTCTATTGGAGGACGAGACAAAAAGAGGAGTGAAAGGAATCCCGCGGAAAGGAAGATGGGAAGAAAGAAGAAAAATGGCGAAACCACGTGAGGTGGGTGACTGCGCAAGGGTCAATGGCGTTGCGGAGGGGGGATGTGGGTAATGCCAATCGCGATTGCCTGCGAACCATGACGATCACTCATGATAATTTACCAATTCTTTATCATCTCAGTAGCCATGACGATCACTCGTGGCTTGCTAGACGATTGCACTGGCTGGCCGTTCATTGCCGCTGCGCGGGGCTGCTCATGGCTGGCATGTGAAAATGTAGTATGATCCTGTTGCGAAGTGAGTCGGACGCCCTTACAGCTGAGTGAGCCTCCGGGAAGGGCGAGGTCGCTGAGGTGGCGTTACGAACTGGGTCACTTCCAACCTGCGAGGCAAAGACTGTTAGAACCCGTCAGGAAAAGTCCCCGGCCAGGCACTTCGACAGTCAAGTCAGTACACGACGGTGGCGATGGAAGGCAATAGAACAGTATGAAAATTGCACTATCGCGCGTACCTGGGAAATGCGTGTTGATGCAGTCTGGCCCTGATTGTTGTTTTGGTGTTGACATCGATTTTAGTTTAGGTGGATGATTATGATTATGGTTAAGTCCTGATCGGGGATTAGGCATGGAGTGATTGGAAAATCCTAGCTTGGAGGGTTAGGTGTTGAAAAGTCCTAATTCGGAAGGGTTGGGTGAAAAGTCCTAGCTTGGAGGGCTAGGTGAAAAGTCCTAACTTGGAGGGTTAGGTGAAAAGTCCCAACTTGGAGGGTTAGGTGAAAAAGTCCTAGTGAGTGAAGCCAGGTGGTGGAAATCCCGATGAGTGAAGCCGGGTCCTGGTGAGTGAAGCCAGGTGAGGGAAATCCCGGTGAGTGAAGCCGGGTCCTGGTGAGTGAAGCCAGGTGATGGAAATCCTAGTGAGTGAAGCTAGGTTGAAATCCCGGTGAGTGAAGCCGGGTCCCGGTTAGTGAAGCCGGGTGACTGAAACCCTGGTGAGTGAAGTCAGGTCCTAGCTTGGAGGGCTAGGTTGAAGTCCCAGTGAGTGAAGCTGGGCATGACACGAGTCAGAGAAGGGCTAGAGGCTTGTTCTCGTGACTTAGAGTGCATTTGGGCTTGCCTGGATCGGTCTGGTGACCGATCAGGGAAGTTGGCACGGTGCTCCTTCGTGGATCGGTCTGGCGACCGATCCAGCGATGGCTGATCGGTCTGGTGACCGATCCAGCGATGGTTGATCGGTCTGGTGACCGATCCAGCGATGGCTGATCGGTCTGGTGACCGATCAGGGAGCATACAGTGAGGTTGGGAACCTACTGTTCTGCTCCTGATCGGTCTGGTGATCGATCAGGGAGAAGACAGTTTACTCATTGCTTGGCTCCTGATCGGTCTGGTGACCGATCAGGGAGCATACAGTGGGTTTTGGGGACCTTATTGATCTGCTCCTGATCGGTCTGGTGACCGATCAGGGATACTGTTCAGATCGGTCTAGAGAACGATCAAGTGTCGCGAGGTTCTCACTATAACCGATCAGAATGACTCCTGATCGGTCTGGAAACAGCCTGATTGGTCTGGTGACCGATCAAGCTGGAGCCTGATTGGTCTGGGGACTAATCAGGAGTGTGCAGAAGACTTCTGGATCGGTCTGGTGACCAATCAGGGTCCTTCCTGATCGGTTTGGTGACCGATCAGGCGCAGAACTTTAATTCAAATACGCTGTCAGAAGCTCTGATCGCGTCTGTTTTCACTGCAGATTCTCTGCTACTTGCTGATTTCTTTTTGATATGCATTGCTAAGCTTCTGTTGGAGTGTGCAGGTGATAGCAGGTGATTCAAACACTCAAGGAGGGTCAATGGGAGGCTTTCCTTGGAGCAGGTTTGTTTGTTTCTCCTTCTCAGGTTTCAACGGCAACTGGGGCAGTTGGCGACTAACGGAGACTCAGCTGGAGAGGAGGTCTTCAGTGGATTGAGTGCTCAGGGGAGGTCAGGAGGTTCAGGCTGTGCTCAGAGGATGCTGATGGAGCTTGGGATGAAGCAGAAGCTTAAGACAAAGTGGATACAGAGGAGCGACGCGAGACAGACAGAAAAACGAGTGAAGTTTTTGCTGTGGGCTGTGCTTGTGCTCTCTGTGACTTTGTGTTTAAGCTTTGTTGTTACATCTTTGTGAGCTTGTCTTCTCGAGTGTCTCTGTGCTTAACTTGTATCTTCTTAAGATCACTTGTGGAGAGGTTTCTCCACCGAGAAGGAGGCTGCTACTATCCGGAGTTCACCGAGGCTTGATCTGCCGACGATCAAGGGATCGCCCATCTCACGGGCAAGCCAAGGAGTAGGGCCAAGTTATCCCGGAACCTTGTATATCGAGGTGTTAGCGTCGGTTTGCTTTCCCTTTGTGTTTTGCTTGCTGTTCTTTATTTCTGCTTCTGCGTTTTTGTTTCCGCTGCTACTAATCTGATCACGTAGAAGTATCAAAGAGCAAGAAATTGTGTCTGGCTATATTCACCCCCCCTCTCTAGCCATCCGGGGTCCAACAATGCGGAGTGAGAGGTATATGTAGCCGGGGAAGCTGACAGGTTCTGCCCCGTCTGCCACCTGCTGTCGTATAGCGAGGACAGGGTAATGCATGTCCAGTGATGGCAGGGTAAAGTGGCACATACTGTACTAAGGAAAGGTGCACTGTCAACTTAAGGGTCGGCGCCGTTGCTCGGCCTGACACCAGGGCATGTGGTCGAGGTACGGGGGACAAGATGTGGCAGGCAGATCAATACCTCGGCGAGATATCCGCCGCTGAGGACCAGGATGCCCAAGGTCCTGCCCAGACCCCGTACAGCTTCTGGTAGTCCAGTGTCAGGGAGTGGTTGTGCCGACTGAAGCACTGGGTAACGAGGCCGGCTGAGGGCCTATGAGGGTGCCGACTGGGGCACTGGGTAACGAGGCCAGTTGAGGGCCTATGAGGGTATCGACTGGGGCACTGGGTAACGAGGCCGGCTGAGGGCCTATGTGTGCCTTAACGTGGAAGCCTAGGGGGCCTAAGCCTGCTGACCCCCTATCTGACGGGATCGCTCAGCTTGCTAGCCACCTCCCTTCTGGCTGAGCGCTAGGCTGCCGGGCCAGGTTACACGCAAGCTGGCCCGGTATCATAAGCATCCCCCTCAAGTCTAGTCGAAGGAGGCACGCAGTCCGACTGACTGGACCTCAAATCTAGTCCGAGCCTGGCGCGCCCCGCGGAAGGGCAGGCCGTCATCTGTTGCGAACATTCTAACACACCCGTATTCCGTCGCCTCGAATATTGCCCGAGTCTGATCAGACGGCTTCGGCTGGGTCGCACGCTTCTCCCAGTCGCTCATCGGACGACTGGCACTCCTCGCCTACTTCCATAAATGAAACCTCTCGCCTGCTTGTTCCTCTCCACGCCTTCGAAACTGCCCGTTATCCTCCGCCGCTTTGAGTGCCGCTAGGGTTGTGACAGTTGCCTCGTCTCGGCCTTTCTTCGGCGACTTCTTTTCGCCGGTTAGCTTCTCACCTCTTCCTTCTCCGATGGCCTCCTCTTCTTCATCCCCACCCCCTTCTCGGCCTTGGTATTCCGCTATGATAACCACCCTCACTGCCCATGATTTGGCCCAAATACAATCGGACTTCCTAATCCCTGCTGACCACCACCTACTCCTGCCTAAATCACACGAGCGCCCGAATTCTGCCCCCTTAGGCTACATTGCCCTGTCTCGGGATCATCTTCAAGCTGGCCTCCGTTTTCCCGTCCATCCCTTCATTGCCGCCGTCTGCGACTACTTCCAGATTCCTCTATCTCAGCTAGCCCCCAACGCCATACGTTTAATATGTGGCTCGGCCATCGTTTTCTCACTTCTCCGGATTCCCCTTGTACCAGAGAATTTCCATTATTTCTTTTACCCCAAGCAACAAGAAGTAGGCGACTTCTTCTTCCAGGCCCGAGCCAAAGCTTCCTTCCTCCTGAACCTACCCACTTCACACAAAGGCTGGAAGGAACGGTACTTCTTCATCGGGCCCATCCCCGCCCCAGGCTGTCCCACCACTTGGGCGGAGGGACTTCCCGTTTCCGAGACTCTCCCTAGACATTATCGCACTTCCGCCGCTTACTTGAATGTCACCGCCGAACTGGAGGACAGACATTTCCACGGCGGACTTCTGCTAAAGGAGGGGATTCTTTCCACCTTTGTTCTCAGCCCGAGCCCCACACCTTCTCTATCCGACGCTGGTAAGCCTCCCGGTGTCTGCCAGGTATATCTCTTAGCCATGCATGAACCTGTTTTGTTTTCACAGTTTCCCTACTGCTGTCTACGGCCTTGAAGGGAGGCTTCAGGCTAGAGGGGGCCGAGCTACAGACTCGGATTGCCTCTATGTTGGATGCTAGAGGAGGTACTGTATCAGAGGTCGTCCCGGCCAACCCGACCCCTACTGTACAGGGGTCGGTCCCCACTGCTTCCGAGACCGCTTCGTCCACCACCGTCCAACCGCGCCTTCCTTCCAAAAGCCGACGAGCGTCCTCCCCAACAGGGGGCTCGTCCCGCCCTTCTTCCAGCAAACGTCTGGAGAAGAAGAAAAAGAAAAAGAGAGCAGCTCCCGAGCCAGAAGCCCACTCTGTTTCCTTGGCCATTGTTCCCTACGTAACCCCCGCTGTTGATTCTCCGGCCGCCATTCCCGTTGAAGACTCCCTCGTTTGCCTACCAGCAATTGCCTCTGCCGTTGCCCTTAACCCCGCTGTTGCGGCCGATCCTTCCGTCACCACATCGCCCGCCAACCCTTCTGCCACCTCCAACACTTCCGACACCCTGATGTCTGACCGATCCGGAGCCCCTTCTGCCGAGGGTCCGACTGAGGACCTGATGATGCACCTCTTGGTGCCCTCTCGGGCAGACCATCGTCTAAAGATGCCCTCGGGCGAGCTACCCGAGCCCCACCAGGATCTGCGCCTGTATGGGTCGGTAGCCGATCGCTATGCCCAAGGGCTCGAGGAGTCCTACTTTCGGGGCTCTCGCAACAAAGCCGACGCCTTTTTCCTTAAGGCCACTCAGGTATGCGCAGACGATCTAGGTCTTCCACTGCACCTTTCACTTCTGACTCCTAGGAACGGTGTTCCTCCTGCAGTTCGTAGGAGACTGCCATGACGTCTCTATGTCTCTCCTAGCCTAGAGCTCAGCACGGACTAAGGCTGAAAGGGAGGTGAAGCGCCTGCAAACGCAGCTGGCGCACTCCCAATTAGTTGCCGACGAGCCCACCTTGAACCACCTACGAGAGGAGGTTCGGGCTATGTAAGATCAACTAGCACACTCGGGGGAGCAACTCCAGGAGCGCGCAGCCAAGTTGAGACGGCGCAACAAGCCACCTCCCAAGCAAACATCAGGCTTTCCAACCTGAAGCACGCCGAGTGGAAAGCGCGAGCCTTACAAGCGAAAGCTCAAGCCGAGTCAGCTCACGCGCAGTCTAACCTTCAGAGAGCGTCAGCTGCCCTCGACTCTCTTCGGGCTCAGCTGGAGACTAGAGATGCTGATGCTCTGACCCAGTCACAAAGGATAACGGAGATATCCATGGAGCTCTCCTCCAAAGATCAATTGTTGCAAGCTCAGAAGGAAGAGCTTGAGCGGCTAAGGAAGGAGAGGTCAGAGTGGGAGGCGGACAGATCAGAGTTGATGACGCTTCGATCTTACAAGGAGACCGAAGATTCCCGACGAGAGGAGTACAGGCTTGAGTGCATCAACACCCCTACCCACATGGCCGAAATCGCCAAACGGTTCATGGATGTAATGATGCCGCAAGGGCTAAACATCGTCCGTCGACTCAGGTTTGGCGGGTATCTGCTTCCCGGTCTGCCTCCCACAGTAGTGAACCTTGAGAACATGTGCGAGGACCTGCCTAACGTGACCGATGAGCCCTTCAAGTGAAGGCCAAGCCTTCTGTATTTTTTGCCTTTCTGTTTGGTATACTTGTGAGGGTGACGGGTTTTGAGCGATGTAGCATTTTTACCTTGCCAACTGGAATCTTTTCATTCCCCCTCAAATCTCTCAAGCTCGTTCCCTTTGTCAACCTGTTAGCGATCCCCAGGATCGTCAAACGGAGCGCTCAGCTTGGGATGTTCCCTTACTGTGTAAATCATTGAACTAGGGGACCAGGGGGGTCAGACCCGCTAGCAAGGGTTTAGTTGCTCTGCTGGGCCGAAGCCCGGGGAGCATGGGTCGCCACGCGACCGGCCGGGCCCAAAGCCCAAAGCCCAAAGCCCAAAGCCCAGGGATTGACGGGAGCTGGCCCGTTCATAAGAATCCTTCTGCGCCCGTCTCATTGGGGCGATTCGTATCTCAATCTCTGACGTCTGCTTTAATGAGTGATGGAACAGGGCTCGGGCGACGTGACGCGTCGGGCAGCGAAACGTCCGTCACCAGTCATAAGCGCCTCGGGCATCGAGCAGCCCTTGTGCATTTACTCCAGCTCTACCATTTCTCCACGCCTTCTCCTCGCGTGGCTGACCGTTTGATCTTGCGGTTTACCGAGGTCTCCCATGAACGGCTGGGATATTTTTCCTCCTCCTATACATAGGCGGCCTTTGCCATCTTCACTTTCAGAGAAAACCAGCGGAACCGAAGTCCTCGTCCATCTCCCAGCATGTCCACCGACTCTTCTGAAGAAGCTTTTTCCCTGAGAGGGCTCTATGCTCTCTCGGACAATTCGTATTCTTCTCCCTCAGAGGAGATTGACTGAGAATTCTTTGAGATGATGCTCCCTCCCGATTTACCTCTTTCGCCCCCGCCCCGGATACTCAAACCCACCACTTCCCCGCACGAGGGCACTTCGCGCAAGGGGAAGGAACCAAGGAGAACATGCCCAGCTCCCCATACGGGAGTCCCTGATATAAGCGACTTTTTACTGGAAACTCATCCTCAGGCGCTTCGTTCGGCTATCTTCTCATCTCCACATAGCACTCCTGCTCCCCCCCGCCAAGCGAAGTGAGCTCGGGCGCCGGCTTCTGCAGAAGCTACTGCCGCAGCGCCCCTGTCTTCCCGTGTGACCCCCTTCCGGGGCACACTCCTCCTGCCCCCGAGGTATCCCTCTCTCCGCCGATTCGCGAGTTTGCCGCTCCGCGTTCGGGAAGTCTGTCTTGGGCATTCTCTTCTGCTAAGGGAGTTAATGTCTGCCCTCTTCCGACGAGGGTAGTCTCCCCGAGCACTACAACTCCCGAGGGCTTCCTCTTCCGCTACTTTCTTGAGGAGGGTTTGGAGGGGCGCGCCAGCGGGGAGTTCGAAGGGAGGTGTCCCTACCATCCGCCGCCATTCGGTCCAGAGTGGTTCCGTATGCCGACCGGCTGGCAATACTGGCTCAACGATTGCTGGAGGGGCTACTATCATATGCCTCCTATCTCAGCCAATGCCAGTCCGGGGAGGCTCTCCTGGAGCATCCTCTCCCAGGCTATAGGCCTCTGTGGGCGAGGATGTTGCCACCAGCTCTCCACCAACTCTCCTGGGCCAGTCTCTCCTAGTGCCGCCTTGCATGGGGTACTAGCTAGTGACTCGTGTTCAAGTGGTGGTCTAGACAGGAAGTCTGAAGCCCTGTCCAGGCGAGAGCCTGGAAACTCTGCTCGGGCGAGAGCCCGAGAACTGTGCCCAGGCGAGAGCATCTACACCTGTCCCCCCGCTCTTTGATTCATGAAAGGTGTTGTTTTCATCCCCTTTTTTCTTTGCTTCTGACTCTTGCCTTCTATTACCAACAGATGGCACCGTCAGTTTGGAATTTTGAGGAGTGGACTATGCTCAGGGCGCAACTTTTTGAAGCACATTACCTCGTCTCCACTCTACGGGCCGATCTGAAGGCCAAAGAGGAGGAGCGGGCTGCTAGTGCCGCGGAGCTCAACGAGCTTAAGCAAAAATACGCGGTTCAAATGTCCGTACTAAAGGCCGTCCAGCGGTGCATTCAGCACCTCAAAGGCTACACGGACTCCCTGCTCCGAAGTCCAACCCCGAAGAAGACCGGCCGAGCTCCATGAGTTAGGAGCGGTTACTGTTGAGGTCTGATCACTTTATCTTTATTAGCCCGAGAAGGACTAAGCGCCCGTTTTGTAATTGCCCTTGATAATAAAATGCCACCTTTTCCTTTGCATATACTTGTCATTTTTGCGAGTCAACAATCCGAATGGCGTTACTAACCCACGCGAGAACTCCTCTACTTAGGCTCAAGTCATTGCGCATTTCTGGGGTTGCCGCGGGTATTAGGTTTTCCGTATTTGCAGGATACCCGACCCAGAAGATTTCATACTCCCGTGCCGGGACGAGGCCCTCTTAAGCATAATGACGAATCGGTCATAGGTGAATGGTTCGAGATAGAGAGAATGCCTAAGCATTGATTGAAGGAAATTGTCCTTCTAGGCCATTCGCAGCATCCTGGCCGAGTCGCCGACTCCGGGTGGTTTTGTCGGGCCGCCCGTCTTCCGATTGAGCTTGACTTAGGGAGCCCCCAGTCAGCCAGATGTTTAAGGGATGTTTCTTGCCTTAGAGCTTCGAGAATTTCACACACTCGGCGAGTTAACAAGCGGGGGAGGTGCGGGTCGCCCTGCACCAGGCCCAGGACCGAGCCGGGGATGAATGTGCCTTGTTAGAAGGTGGGAGTTCAACCACTGACTCAGGCCGATTCTCAGGAGCGTGGGCCGCCACGCGTCCGATCGGAGACACTGAACCAAGTGGGGCGTGAAAGTCGGTCCACTTATAACTTGCTGGCGAAGCAAGAGTTTGCGCACACGGTCGGGCAGGACTCATGGGCGTGGGACGCTGCGCGTCTTACTGAGCAGCCGAGCCGTGGGAAATATAGCACACACAGTCGGGCAGGACTCAGGGAGCGTGGGACGCACGCGTCTTACTGAGCAGCCGAGCTGCGGGAAATTGGCGCACACAGTCGGGCAGGACTCAGGGAGCATGGGAGCCACGCGTCTTACTGAGCAGCCGAGCTGCGAGAAATATAACACACAGCGGGCAGACTCAGGGAGCGTGGGACGCCACGCGTATACTGAGCAGCCGAGCTGGGGAAATTGGCGCACACAGTCGGGCAAGACGCAGGGAGCGTGGGACGCCACACGTCTTACTGAGCAGCCGAGCTGCGGGAAATATAGCACACACAGTCGGGCAGGACTCAGGGAGCGTGGGGCGCAGCGTCTTACTGAGCAGTCGAGCCGCGGGAAATATAGCACACACAGTCGGGCAGGACTCAGGGAGCGTGGGACGCCACGGTCTTACTGAGCAGCGAGCTGCGGGAAATTGGCGCACACAGTCGGGCAGGACTCAGGGAGCGTGGGACGCCACGCGTCTTACTGAGCAGCCGAGCTGCGGGAAATATAGCACACACAGTCGGGCAGGACTCAGGGAGCGTGGGACGCCACGCGTCTTACTGAGCAGCCGAGCTGCGGGAATTGGCGCACACAGTCGGGCAGGACTCAGGGAGCGTGGGACGCCACGCGTCTTACTGAGCAGCCGAGCTGCGGGAAATTGGCGCACACAGTCGGGCAGGACTCAGGGAGCGTGGGACGCCACGCGTCTTACTGAGCAGCCGAGCTGCGGGAAATATAGCACACACAGTCGGGCAGGACTCAGGGAGCGTGGGACGCCACGCGTCTTACTGAGCAGCCGAGCTGCGGGAAATTGGCGCACACAGTCGGGCAGGACTCAGGGAGCGTGGGACGCCACGCGTCTTACTGAGCAGCCGAGCTGCGGGAAATATAGCACACACAGTCGGGCAGGACTCAGGGAGCGTGGGATGCCACGCGTCTTACTGAGCAGCCGAGCTGCGGGAAATTGGCGCACACAGTCGGGCAGGACTCAGGGAGCGTGGGACGCCACGCGTCTTACTGAGCAGCCGAGCTGCGGGAAATATAGCACACACAGTCGGGCAGGACTCAGGGAGCGTGGGACGCCACGCGTCTTACTGAGCAGCCGAGCTGCGGGAAATTGGCGCACACAGTCGGGCAAGACTCAGGGAGCGTGGGACGCCACGCGTCTTACTGAGCAGCCGAGCTGTGGGAAATATAGCACACACAGTCGGGCAGGACTCAGGGAGCTTGGGACGCCACGCGTCTTACTGAGCAGCCGAGCTGCGGGCAATATAGCTCTTGAGTCTGGTACATCTGTGAGTGAGGTAAGGACCATGTGCTTCCTCTTGTCAGATGCGTTTTACATTTACATCATCACCTTTTCACTCGGCAGCCCGATAGGGCTGAAGGTGGATCGCACTCCAGGGTCGATCCAACCTTTTTCCCTTCTCATTTTCTAAGTAATATGCTCCCGAAGAGAGCTTCTGGACAACCTTGAAGGGTCCTCCCCACTGTGGCTCCAACTTGCTTACGTCTCCCACTGGCTTGATTCTTTTCCAGACAAGGTCGCCCACCTGAAAGGCTCTGGGCAGCACCCTTCAATCGTATCTCTGCTTCATCTTTTGCCTATACGCAAACATCCGAGCCGCCGCTCTGTCTCGAATTTCGTTGACCAGGTCCAGCTCCAAACACCATCTTTCCGGATTATCGTCATCATATGCTGTCCTTCGATCCGATTCACACCCGACCTCAACTGGGATCACAGCTTCGGTTCCATAAACCAGCTGGAAAGGAATACATCCAGTTGTTTCTTTGATAGTGGTTCTCAAGGCCCATAGGATGCTCGGGAGCTCCTCTACCCATGTTCCGCCAATGTGGTCGAGCTTAGTCCTCAACCCTTTGAGAATTTCCCGATTGGCCACTTCGGCCTGGCCGTTGCTCTGCGGGTAAGCTACAGAAGTGAAAGCCTGCTTGATGCCATATTTAGCGCACCATTCTTGTATCTTTCTGCCTTGGAACTGTCTCCCGTTATCCGAGACAAGCTTGTGTGGGATTCCATACCGGCACAGTATGTCTCGCCATAATAACTTCATTACCGCCAGCTCGGTGATGCGCGACAGAGCCTCCGCCTCTATCCACTTGGAAAAGTAATCGACTGCCACCAGCAAATATTTCTTCTGAGCGGCGGCGGCCGGGAACGACCCTACGATGTCCATGCCCCACTGGTCAAAAGGGCAAGAGACTACTGACGCCTTCATGGCTTCTGTGGGTCGGTGCGGTAGGCATTGGTGCTTCTGGCAGGATAGACATTTAACAACCAACTCATTAGCATCCTTCTGCAGGGTGGGCCAATAATACCCCGACATTATCGCCTTCCAAGCTGTCACCCGAGCACCAGCGTGGTGTCCGCAGATCCCCAGATGAATTTCCCTCAAGACATAATCAGCATCTTCTTCGTTCAGGCACTTGAGGAGAGGTCGAGAAAACGATCTTTTGTAGAGGGCGTCATCAACCATGGTGAATCTGGACACATGCTTCTTGATCCACCGAGCCTCCTCACGGTTGGTCGGTAAGGTTCCCCGGGTGAGGTAGGTGATGATCGGGGTTTGCCAGTCGGATTCCAACTCCAGGTCAGCCTGTCTTTCTATCTGCATGATTAGCAGCGCCAGGCCACCCGCCTGAGGAAGCACCCATGAGCTGACCGAACTAGCCAGCTTAGCCAACTCATCCGCCTTGAAGTTCTCTTCCCGTGCTATCTTCCTTACTTGTACCTCTTTGAATTCAGCCCTAAGCTTCTCATAAGCTTCTATGAAAGCCTGCAGCCGATCACTGTTGACCTCAAACCTTCCATCCACTTGTTGCGTAACTAATTGAGAATCTGAGTAGAGCATTACTCGGGCCGCCCCTGCATGCTTAGCGGCCTGCAATCCAGCTATGAAGGCCTCATACTCAGCCTCATTATTGGTGGCTTTATACTCCAATCGCACGGGCATGTGCATTTTTTCTCCGCTAGGGGAGACCATCAGAACACCGATCCCACTTCATGACCGAGCGGATGAGCCATCCACATATATCTGCCACGCCTCCTCAATCTCGTCCGAATGCAGCTCACTTAAGAAGTCGGCTAGAGCTTGAGCCTTGATGGCCGGTCGAGGCTGGTATTGAATGTCATACTCACTCAGCTCGGTAGTCCATTTGATCAGTCACCCCGATGCTTCGAGATTTGAGGCTACTCGACCCAGGTTGCTGTTCGTCAGGACCACGATGGGATGCGCCAAGAAATAAGGACGAAGCCTCCGGGCACCCAACAACAGCACATACATCAACCTCTCGAGTGTCATGTAGCGGCACTCGACTCCCTTTAATAAATGAGCGAAGAAGTACACTGGCTGCTGTTCAGCCGCTTCCTGCTTAACCAAAACTAGGCTGACCGAGTCAGCTGATGCGACCAAATACACGTATAGCGTCTCCCCAACCTCCGGTTTTGCCAACACGGGCAGTTCAGCAAGGTAAGTCTTCAGCTCTTCGAATGCCTTGTCACAGTCGGCATCCCATTGGAACTTGGTAGCTTTGCGGAGGGTTTTGAAGAAAGGCAACCCTCGCTCTGCCGATCGGGAGATAAATCGAGACAGGGCCGTGATTCGCCCTGCGAGCCACTGAGCCTCCCGTAAATTTCTGGTCAGGGGCATATCCATCAGGGCCTTGACCTTCCCCGGGTTAGCTTCTATGCCCCGCTCAGTCACAATATAGCCTAGGAATTTCCCCCTTTGAGCACCAAAAAGGCACTTAGCTGGGTTCAGCTTGAGCCCGTACCTTCGCAACGTCTAGCAGGTTTCTTCGACATCCGCCACCAAGTCCTCAGCTCGGGTAGATTTGATGAGGATGCCATCAACATATACTTCCACATTTCTCCCGATCTGGGACCGAAAGACCTTATTCATCATTCGCTGATAGGTGGCTCCAGCATTCTTCAATCCGAACGGCATAACGGTGTAGCAATAAGTACCGTCCGCTGTGATGAAGCTAACCTTTTCTTGGTCCTCGGCCGCCAGGGGTACTTGATGATACCCCTGGTAAGCGTCCAGCATGGAGATGAACTCACTGCCTGCTGTGGAGTCCACCATCTGATCAATCCGGGGCAAGGGGTAGCAATCTTTCAGGCAGGCCTTATTGAGATCCCGAAAGTCAATGCAGATTCGTCATCTGTTGTCCGGCTTAGGCACTAGCACCACGTTGGCCAGCCATGACGGGAATTGCACCTCCCTGATGTGCCCTGCATCCGTTAGCCTCTTGATCTCTGCTCTGATCGCCTTGTTCTGCTCAGTGCTAAAGTCTCGCTTCCTTTGCTTCACGGGCCGAGCGTGGGGGTAGACGTGGAGGTGGTGTTCCGCAACCTCCGGTCGGACGCCCCTCAGCTCCTTGACGGACCAGGCGAAGACATCTTGGTTTCGAGCCAAGCACTCCAGCAGGGGCCCCTTCAGCTCTTCTTGCAGTCCTGCGGCAATCTTGACTCGGGATTCCTCCCAGTCGAGGAGGAGCTGCACCTCCTCTTTGTCTTCATGCAACTCAGACCAAGGAGAGGCTTGGACCATGTTGCAATCAGGGAAGGGACGTGGGGCCTTGCGACTTTCTATGTGAACGTCGTCCATGTAGCACCTCCGGGCTACCTTTTGGTCACCCTTGACCTCTCCCACCTGGTCCCCGACTGGGAATTTAACCTTCAGGTACAAGGTGGAGGCGACGGCCCAGAACTCATTGAGGGCGGGTCGGCCCAGAATAACATTGTAGGACGAAGGGGCGTCCACCACCAGAAAGGTGGACCACCGAGTCCTCTTCAATGGCTCTTCCCCCAGGGATATGGCCAACCAAATTTGGCAAATGGGTTGTACCGGGTTCCCCGTGAAGCCAAACAGCGGGGTCGCCACTAGCTCCAACTGGGACCTTTCAATCTGGAGCTGGTCAAATGCCCTCTTGTAGAGTATATGTTGGTGCAGGAAGCACCATATCGAACCTGGTTTTGATATTGGCAAAGGATTCAAAGTTAAGTTTATTTGTGATCTAACGTTGTTCACTGAGTGTGCAGAAAAAGCCCTAGCGAAGGACTGCTAGGCACCTGGCGAAGGACTGCCAGTATCAAAGCCCTAGCGAAGGACTGCTAGGCACCTGGCGAAGGACTGCCAGTATCCAAGCCCTAGCGAAGGACTGCTAGGCAACTGGCGAAGGACCGCCAGTATCCACAACCCTAGCGAAGGACTGGTAGGTAACTGGCGAAGGACTGCCAGTATCCAAAGCCCTAGCGAAGGACTGCTAGGCTCCAGGCGAAGGACAGCCTGGGACTAAAGCCCTAGCGAAGGAATGCTAGGCACCGGGCGAAGGGCAGCTCGGCATCCAAGACCTGACAAAGGACCGTCAGGCAAAAGTCCAACCAGAGGAACGGTTGACATCAGGTAAATTCTCCCGAGAGGAGTAGGTGAGGACGCGTTCCCCGTCGAGGGAACAGTAAGCGTCGGTTCGACCTAGGGCTCCATTTTGGAGACCAAAGTCAGAACCAAGACAGCTAAGGCTGTATAAATCTAATAATTTATTATGTTATTGTGTTTTGGACTAACCCTGGATGCAGGACCGAAGGAACGTGAGTCTGCAGCTCAGAGTGCCTCAAAGGAGTGAGGCAACTGCTGACCAGGGCGCCCGGAGTGTCCCGGGCGCCCCCAAGGTGAACACCAAACACACAATCAAAAAGTGCGCTTTGACAGTACAAGCTGCGGGCGCCCCCGTGCTTCCGGGCGCCCCCGTTGCTCGCGGGCGCCCCATGCGCTGCGGGCGCCCCCATGCGCACACCTCGAACCGAACACTTCGAAGCCAGAAGATAAGGATTGACCCGGTCAACCGGGCGCCCCGACCGCTTCGGGCGCCCCGGTCAAAGCAGATCCAGAGGGATCAGACGCGACCGAGAGCTCTGCGGATCAGAGGCCACGTGGGGGGGCGCCCCCGACATCCCGGGCGCCCCCAGGCCCTATATAAAGGGCCCTCGACCCCATGCTTCGAACATCAATTCTTTCAACGCCTCAAAGCTCTTCTGCTCTCGCGCCTTGCTCCGGAAACTCTCCAATCAAGCGACGACGTCCTCTGCCCCGACATAATCGATCTACTCCGGACGTCGGTAAAAGAGCTAGTTTAAGTTTACTGTACTTCATTTAATCCTGTAATCTTTTGTAAACGATTTTTGCGCCTATATAGAATTGCCCAAAGTAAACGGTCAACGACCGTGGGCCTTGGAGTAGGAGTCGACACAGGCTCCGAACCAAGTAAATCGACTGTGTCTTTGTGCTGTGTTTTCTTTTCATTTTCCGCTGTGCACTTACTCTTACGTAAATCCGAAAGTTTTCCGATATTCACCCCCCTCTATCGGGCTTCTCGATCCAACAGTATATTGACCGAGCTACCGGTGTCCACGATGGTGCGGTGGACTTGATAATTGGCGATGACGGCGGTGATGACCAGCGCATTATCGTGGGGGACTTCCAACCCCTGCAGATCTTGGGGCCCGAAGCTGATTTGCGGCCCCTTTGCCTGGGCCAGACTAGTGTCGACTTGATGGATCTCCAGTCGGCGCACTTGGGCTTTCCGGGCCCGATGGGAGTCTCCTCCCGTCGAGCCACCTGAGATGACGTGCACGCCGCCTCGGATGACATTTTGCTGATTGGCCCGCTCTTCCTCCGTCTCTTCCTCCACTACTCGGTTCCCTTGAGGGAATAGATTTCGAGCAGCCGAAGGGTTTTTTCGTAGTTCCTCGGCCATCGGGTCGACGTTTGTGCCGCCTCGACCTACCCCCGTCCGGGAGGTGTTTGTCGCCCTCGTCCTCTGGGGGCCTGAGCCCGACCCCGGCCGGCTTGTCGGCACTCTTCGGTGGCGTGCCCGTGACTTTGATGGAAGCTGCAGTATGGTCTCCATCGGGCGGGAAAGCATCCCTGGGCCACCTGCTCCACGTGGCATCGTTCCATGCCCGCGTGCTCGGCGGGGCCTCGCGGACTACGAATAGGTCCTCCTGAGGGTCTAGCACCCTGAATAGGAGGAGGAGGCGCCGAAGCCGCCGACTCCTTGCGCCGAGCTGCTTGCGCTTCTTCGACGTTGATATACTTGTCAGCCTTGCCCAGAAGGCTGTCGAAATCCTTCGGGGGCTTCCTGATCAGCGATCGGAAAAACTCTCCCTCCTGCAGGCCCTGGGAGAACGCGATAACCATAACCTCCTGAGTGGCAGTGGGCACATCCATCGCCAACTCGTTAAACCTCCGGATGCAAGACTTAAGGGTTTCTTTCGGCCCTTGCTTCATGGCGAACAGGTTGAGACTCGTTTTGTGGTGTCGTCGGCTACTGGCGAAGTGCTGCAGGAACACCCTCTTGAACCTCTCAAAGCTTGTGACAGACCCATCGGGGAGTCGGTCGAACCATCTCTGGGTCGCGCCAGAGAGCGTGGTTAGGAAGGCTCTACACTTAATACCTTCCGGATATTGCTGAAGCATGACAGCACTCTCAAACTTCATCAAGTGCTCCTCCGGATTCGTGGTCCCCACGTACTCAGGGACGGTGAAGAAACGAACATGATGAGGCACGAGATCCTCAAAGATCCAGGGAGCAAAAGGACTACGTACCGCATGGCCGGTGCAGGGTCAGCTGGAGCTTTTCCCTTATCTGGTCGCCTCCCGTGCACCGGGTTAGAGACTGAGGCCTCGGCTGATACCGAATGGGCCTCGCCGACTTGCTCCTGTGGGACAACCGTAGGGGGAGGTGCGGGACCACCTTCAGGCGCAGCAGGCCTACCTTGTCCTCCCGAGATGCGACGTACGACTGTCTCGGGGCCCTGAGGCCCTTGGCTGGCCGCTTGGGAGAGCCTTTGAGAAGCCCTCTGCTGAGCTTGTGTAGCCATGAGTACCTCATACTCCTCACGAGAGACATCCACGTTCAGCTCATAAGGATCAACCATCTCTACTTCTGATCAAGCTGCTGGTGCCCCTCCTTCTAGCGCCAAATTTGATCCTGTCGCGAAGTGAGTCGGACGCCCTTACAGCTGAGTGAGCCTCCGGGAAGGGCGAGGTCGCTGAGTGGCGTTACGAGTTGGGTCGCTTCCAACCTGCGAGGCAAAGACCGTTAGAACCCGCCGGAAAAAGTCCCCGGCCAGGCACTCCGACGGTCAAGTCAGTACACGACGGTGGCGATGGAAGGCAATAGAACAGTATGAAAATTGCACTATCGCGTGTATCTGGGAAATGCGGAGTGAGAGGTATATGTAGCCGGGGAAGATGACAGGTTCTGCCCCGTCTGCCACCTGCTGTCGTATAGCGAGGACAGGGTAATGCATGTCCAGTGATGGCAGGGTAATGTGACACATACTGTATTAAGGAAAGGAGCACTGTCAACTTAAGGGTCGGCGCCGTTGCTCGGCCTGACACCAGGGCATGTGGTCGAGGTACGGGGGACAAGATGTGGCAGGCAGATCAATACCTCGGCTAGATATCCGCCGCTGGGGACCAGGATGCCCAAGGCCCTGCCCCGACCCCGTACAGCTTCTGGTAGTCCAGTGTCAGAGAGTGGTTGTGCCGACTGAAGCACTGGGTAATGAGGCCGGCTGAGGGCCTATGAGGGCGCCGACTGGGACACTGGGTAACGAGGCCGGTTGAGGGCCTATGAGGGTGCCGACTGGGGCACTGGGTAACGAGGCCGGCTGAGGACCTATGTGGGCCTTGACGTGGAAGCCTAGGGGGCCTAAGCCCGCTGACCTCCTATCTGACGGGATCGCTCAGCTTGCTAGCCACCTCCCTTCTGGCTGAACGTCAGGCTACCAGGCCAGGTTACACGCAAGCTGGCCCGAGATCATAGTAGATGAAAAGAAAAGCTTTCTGTCTAATCGTCCTAAGCCGATGAAAAAAAAATCAAAAATGATCCGTAGATAAATTTGTAAATTTATTCTCCCATTATTTGATAATAAATAAACAATGAAAAAAATGAATCCATCGGTTTTTATAAAATAGGCATTGAAAACTTTCTTTAACTTCTAAGGGTTCTTGATAGACGGATTTAGAAGGTTGGAATGAGAATGAAATCGATTTCATTTCATACCTGATGCTTAGTAGATGAAAATCAAAATTAATGTATAATTTTGATACCCTTAATTTGATAATTTATCCACCCCTTAATTATCACTCAACACATTCCTCCCTTTTATTTTTTTTTTATCGGAGACAGTTATGCCCCGCGTCGAAGTCTCCCCCTCTCTCGTCGAAGTCTCCCCCTCCCCCTCCCATCGCGTCGTCTCACCTCCCCAACGCACAGTCTCCGCTCCTTCGCCAGGCGCCGCCACGCTTCTCCGCTTCCCCACCTCGCGTCGCCTCCTTCTCCCGGCGTTGCTTCCTTCTCCAGGCACCGCCCGCTTCTCTCCCCTCCTCACCTCGCGTCTCCTCCTTGAGGGTCTCTCGTCGCTGCCGCCTCTGCTTCGAGAGCAGGTTCGTCTCTTTTCCCCCTAATGAATCGGGTGTTTTTGTTTCCATCTATGTTCTCCTCTTTCTCCACCTAATCACTACTGCTATCCCTCTTTTTGTTGTTTTTGAAAATTTCAGATGATTTCTTCCTTTTTTTTGGTTGTTTAAAGATAATCAACCTATGGCTATTTTGATACTATTAGGTTTCCTCAAATATCCCCATCCTCGATGCCCTGGCTTTGCCTTTTGGGATCTCCCCTAATATTGTGGTCTGCCCTAATCCATCATTGGAGGATCTCACTTTGACATTGTACTCTTCCCTTCTCCTCGGATTCCTAGGGTTTATTGGGACTCAGAATGCCTTACCTGCTTTTCCTTAATAGGCATCTAATTTAAACTGATTTTATGCATTATGTCCTCATTCGGTTTGTTGTTTCTTGGAAGTTTTCAGGAAAGATCCATTGGTTCGGTGTGGACGATGGATTTCACTTTGAGATGATAAATTTTGCTTCTTAATGAATTTTACTTTTCGTACAATAATTTTTAATTCACTTCGTTTTCTTATACTCAATGTTCACTATTAGATCATAGAAAATATAATTTTTTAAGCATTCATTATTTAGTTAAGCTTTTAATTGTCAGAGAAACAATAAGAGGATTAGATTTAAATTTCAAATGAGATAAATATTTTAAAGGTCACTATTAGATTTAAATTATAATGTCGTTTAAAAAATAACCGGTTCAGTCCTCATCCTGAGCATTGGGACTCTGTTTCAGTTCTTTGGATCGACCACGGCGGTTTGTATCTCGTTAATTATTCTAGTTTTTTTTTTTGAAGGTATACAAATTACATCTGATTAATTCTAAAGGTAGACTATCTTGATCAATTAATTATATTAGCTTATATGTAAGAGATTATATATTGTGGGTTGTTGAGTTAAGTTAAACTCAAATTAAAGCGTTGATCTAAAGAATTTTAGTTATGGTGCTTTAATGTATCTAAAAGGATATAAGCCTTCTATGTGTAGAGGCTAAAGTGTAATTTCTATTTTAATGATGGGCTAAAATAGAAACAACAAAAGATAATTCCTGAATTATTTATATAACGAATATGGTCTCCGGATTTGGTGTCTCATGTCCCCATAGAATAAGATCCAAAGAGAATTGAAAGAGCTCTCGAGGAAGAATGCATAGATCTGAAAGATCGACTACTCGTTCTCACAGATTAAAGATAATGACTTCAATCACGCTTCTGTTTTGGTTGTAGTTAAAGTTTCATCAATATTCTCGACGGTTTATCATGGTGATTCCAAATATATTTTATATGAATTTATCATTCAACCATTAATATCAGAGCATATATCATATTAGATCATTAAGAAACACTACTTATTATTTGATTTTGGTAAATAAAAAAAATTGTAAATATTTTTATTTCGGATTCGAAGTCGCATTTTTCCGAGTTCTATTATGGAATTTTCGAATTTTCATGATCTAGGGTTTGGAGTTGTCGAAAATCGGGCAAATCGGTCGCCCTTCAGCCACTGTCACGCGGCGTTGGTTAGAGGGAAATATTGCCCGGCGGCAACGACGGCAACGGCAACGGAAAACAGACAAACGGAGACCTCTCCATCAGCATCCACTGAAGCCACAGCCTGAGCCCCTAACTCCCTGAGCACTCAGCCCACCGGAGACCTCTCCAGTCGAGCCTCCGTCAGTTGCCAGCCGCGCGCCAGAAGCCGTTGAGAACTGAAACGAGTAAACAGACAAACCTGCTCGATGGAAAGTCCCCATTTGACTCTCCTCCATTGTTTGAATCATCCCTGTAAAGTCTGCACACTTCCACAGAAGCTTAGCGAATGCATATCAAACAATATCACACAATATCAGTAGGTAGCAGAGAAAACGCAGACGCGATCAGAAGTCTGACAGCGATTTCGAATTAAAGTTACAGCTACTGATCGGTCACTGGACCGATCAGGGTAAGCCCAGACCGATCAGGCTCCAGCCTGATCGGTCCCCAGTGAGAAAACTAGGATCGCGACTTCTAGTGATCGGTCACCAGATCGATCACAGGTCGTGGATCGATCACCTGACCGATCCACCCCATTGCTGAGGGTTTTTCCAGCTTCGCAAGGCAAACCCACTGATCGGTCACCTGACCGATAAGGGTATTCCCTGATCGGTTTGGTGACCGATTAGGTCACTCCCTGACCGATCAGGATGCATCCTGATCGGTCATAATGAGGAACTCGCGATATTTGATCGGTCCAGCAGACTGATCAAGAGTTTCTCCCCATGGCTACTGACCTCTCCCTGATCGTTCACCAGAACGATCAGGAGCTCAACAGAAACCTTTCTGTTCTCTCCCTGATCGGTCACCAGACCGATCAGCCTCCTCTGGATCGGTCACCAGACCGATCCACAACAGGAGTTCGTGCCAATCTCCCTGATCGGACACCAGACCGATCCAGGGACTCCCAATTCAACTCTAAGTCAAGAGAACGACCTCCCTGTTGGGACCGAGTGCATGTTGACATGGATGCGGGTTCGTAATTTTAAAATTAATTACGTGTAGCGGAAGGTTTAACATAAACAATTTCTTAAATTATTTAACCACACATCTAAGCATGCAACTTTATCTTGTGTAGACATGATCATATATTTAAAATTTTGCAGAAACGTAAACTAATTTACGTATTACCTCGCGTAACTCGAAGGAAGGGACGAGATCCATCCGTAAGCGTCCCTCGGAAGCTCCGCCTCTATTCGCGTCCACGCCGAGTATCTTCCGGATGACTTCGCAAAGCCACGAGTTTCGTGTTCTCGAGAACTACTAGATTCTCCGAGAACGCGACAAGAAAACTAAGAGAGAAGTAATCACATCGGAAAAACTCACTACCAAGGTTGGCCGGAATCACAATTCCGGCGAGAAGGAGGAAGATGACTTGCGCCCAATCCCAAGGTGATAATGGCCGGAGAGGAAGATCGTCCCAACGGAAGAACTTTGTCGCCTCGGTGCTTCTCCTTGTGCTCACGGCAAGAAGAAGGGAGAAGAGCCTTGTGGCCGGCCAAGAGAAAGAAGGGAGGAGAGGGAGAGAGCCCAGGCAAGAATACTTTGATTAATTTCCAAGCCTTGCCTTGGGCCCTTTATATAGTGGTCTCTCAACCGCCAAGTCTCTTTTTTCTTATGGAATAAATTTTCTATGACTTATTCCATCATGACAAGTTTTATCATTTTTTAATTCATGATAAAAATCCGACCAAGTCTCCTTTTTTCTTATGGAATAAATTTTCTTATCATGGTAAATCAATCCATGATTGATTTTATAAAATAAAATAAACCAATCCATGGTTCATTTTAATTTCCATGAAAAATAAACCAAACCTTGATTTATTATATAAAAATTTATATCATCCATAATTTTATAAAACAAACCACACAATTGGTTTATTTTATAAATTGAACCAAAAACTTGGTTCTCTCCCTTTGTTGTGGTCGGCCAAGCAAAGAGGGTGGAGACCCTCTTTGGCCAACCCATCCAAGCCATGCCCCAATGAATTAAAATCATTTAATTCATCTATTAAGTTTTCAAAATACTTAGCCATTTTACGCTTCCGATGCGTCTCTGAAAAATTTAGATTCGACTTATCGTTTGGCTCAACCAAACCTAATCTCTCTTGATTGGAAAATCCAATTTTCAACTCGTTTTAAATCCCTCGGATTACTCGTAGTGCGTGTGACTAAATAGGCTTTCAATTTATGTTGGCCGTCTATAATTAACCAATTATAGAACGATCATGAGTGGCACCTAGTAGTACATCATGATCCCCAATTAATCGAAAGATCAACGGTTGACCTCATAAACTATTCTAAAACCCTTCAGCAGCTTTAATGAATCGTGCCCCATTCCCTTCACCATCTTATACCCACTTGGTTCAGGACATGGTCTATGTGTGTCAGTCCCCACTAGGCTGATTACGTCACACCTAGCCCAAGTAACGTTTTCTCGTCCTACGGATTCTAATTACTCTCATGTATTCAAGAGATTCATACTCTGAACATGTCATGCTCTGGCTAGAGGCTTCGAGTAACAATCCAACGATAGGCCTCGGGTATACATCTCCTCGCAAGGAGTGGTGAATCCTTTGTAGGCTGTTCAAACATCTTCGGGCACTTCGACTTATACCCAATCATCCTGGGTCCACACCTCCTTGGAGATGCTTGCTTAAGATGTCAAAGTATAAGTCTCCATGACCAAGATGACTTGAACACCGCAAGTCAAAGGAACATCGCACTTAAGCTGCAGTAAGAACTTCATTGACATATCTATATATAGACTACCATATGAAGTTTTACAGCCAGTCACTCCAATGAACTAGTTCCCTTAACTAGCATTCATGTTTATCTCCGGACATCCCAATGTCACCAGCCAGTGAGAATCAGCTGATTAGAGAATAACCCATGCTAGTCTCAACAGAATTGATAGTGTCCGTATTTATCAATTCATCGACTAGGGACAATTTCAATACTTCACAATTGCACATGTAGAGATAATCACTAGTTGTGAATTCATCACAAATTCTCTCATGTTGTGAATTGTATTGCGGACATTCAGTAAATGAGTTTAAGATCTCAATCAAATACATAAACATGTATATTCAAATAGTGAATATTCATTTATTAAAATAAATGATTACAATCATAAGGCGATTGCCTTAGGATATTTTTCTCATATCACTAACAAACTCCCACTTGGCCTAATGCCAATCGCTACTGTATCCAATACCACAGGCTCTAACATGACCCTCAAACTTGCTTTGAGGCAAGGCCTTAGTTAAAGGATCCGCTAAATTCCTTTTAGTGAGAATTTTCTCAATTTGTATATCATTCCTACTTATAATCTCTCTGATCAAATGATAGCGGCGAAGCACATATTTGGATCGCTGATGAGACCTTGGTTCCTTCGCTTGTGCAATAGCTCCATTGTTGTCACAATAAACCGGTATTGCTTCATCAATGGTTGGAACCACACCAAGTTCTGAGACAAACTTCTTGATCCAGACTGCTTCCTTTGCTGCTTTCGAAGCTGCAATATATTCCGCTTCCGTGGTAGAATCCGCTACGGTGTCTTGCTTGGAACTCTTCCAACTTATTGCGCCTCCATTCAAAATAAATACGTATCCGGACTGAGATTTGGAGTCATCCTTATCTGTCTGGAAACTGGCATCTGTATACCCACGTATTATCATATCACCTTCTCCATATATTAGGAACACATCCTTAGTTCTTCTCAAGTACTTGAGGATTGTCTTGACAGCCGCCCAATGATCCATTCCTGGATCAGACTGGTATCTGTTTGTGACGCTCAGAGCATACGATACATCGGGCCTAGTACATAACATAGCATACATGATAGATCCTATCGCGGATGCATAAGGAATCTTATTCATGCAAATCCTCTCGTCTTCTGTGCGCGGACACATAGACTTCGAAAGGTTGATCCTATGCCTGATGGGTGTTGGAGACGAGATGGCTATAGAGGGGGGGGGGTGAATATAGCCTGACCCTCAAGACTTAGCCGTTTTCAAATTTCTCTGCACTTAGGTTAGCCACAGCGGAAGCAATACAAGTATAACAGCAGAAACAGAAATGCAGGGAAGGAAGAATATAAACCAATACGCTAACAATGGTCGTTTACAAGGTTCGGGGATAACTTGCCCCTAATCCTTAGCGTGCCCGTAAGGTGGGCGATCCCTTGATCGTCGGCAGATCAAGCCCCGGTGACTCGGATAAAATAGAGCCTCCTTCTCGGTGGAGAAATCTCTCCACAGATCTCACGGATGATATAACTTGAGTACAGGAGATCACACAAGAAGGAACACTCACAAAGCTCTCACAGGAATGCAACAAGATCGCTCAAGCACAAAGCAACAGAGAGCACGAACACAGCCCAGCCAAACTTCTTAAGTTTCTGTCTTGTTCGCCACGGCTCCTCTGCTTCCAGCTTCGTCACTTAAGCTCTGCTCACCATCACAAGCTTCATCAGCATCCACTGAGCCAGCCTGAACCCACTGACCTCCCTGAGCACTCAGTCCACTGAAGACCTCCTCTCCAGCTGAGCCTCCGTCAGTCGCCAGCTGCGTCAGTTGCCCGTTGAAACCTGAGAATGAGAAACAGCCAAACCTGCTCAACGGAAAGCCTCCCATTGACCCTCCTTGAGTGTTTGAATCACCTGCTATCACCTGCACACTCCAACAGAGGCTTAGCAATGGATATCAAAACATATCAGCAGTGTATCAGAGAATCGACAGAGAAAACAGACTTCTGACAGCATATTTGAATTAAAGTTCTGCGCCTGATCGGTCACCAGACCGATCAGGAAGGACCCTGATCGGTCACCAGACCGATCCAGAAGTCTTCTGCATACTCATGATTGGTCCCCAGACCAATCAGGCTCCTGCCTGATCGGTCACCAGACCAATCAGGCTGCTTCCAGACCGATCAGGAGTCATCCTGATCGGTGATAGTGAGAACCTTGCGACAAATGATCGTTCACTAGATCGATCTGAGCAGTATCCCTGATCGGTCACCAGACCGATCAGGAGCAGATCAGCAGGGGAACTCAACTCACTGTTCGCTCCCTGATCGGTCACCAGATCGATCAGGAGCTGTGCAGTGAGTGAAACACACACTCCCTGATCGGTCACCAGACCGATCAGACATCGCTGGATCGGTCACCAGACCGATCCACGAAGGAGCAGCGTGCCAACTCCCTGATCGGTCACCAGACCGATCCAGGGATGCAGACCTAGCCTTCCAAGCTAGGATTTCATTCACCTTAGCCCTCAAAGCTAAGGATTTTTCAATCTAACTCTCCAAGTTGGGAATTTGCACCTAACCCTCCAAGTTAGGACTTTTCACCTAGCCCTCCAAGCTAGGACTTTTCACCTAGCCCTCCAAGCTAGGACTTTTCACCCAACCCCTCCTAGTTAGACCTTCATCCAACCTAGCCCTCCAAGCTAGGCACCTGACCCTCCAAGCCAGGACTTTTTCACCTAACTCTCCAAGATGGGACTTTTCACCTAACCCTCCAAGTTAGGACTTTTCACCTAGCCCTCCAAGCTAGGACTTTTCACCTAGCCCTCCAAGCTAGGACTTTTCACCTAGCCCTCCAAGCTAGGACTTTTCACCCACCTCTTCCGAATTAGGACTTTTCAACACCTGGCTTCACTCACCAGGACCAGGCTTCACTCACCGGGATTTCCAACACCTGGCTTCACTCACCAGGACCCGGCTTCACTCACCGGGATTTCCAACACCTGGCTTCACTCACCAGGACCCGGCTTCACTCACCGGGATTTTCATCACCTGGCTTCACTCACCAGGACCCGGCTTCACTCACCGGGATTTCAACCTAGCTTCCAAGCTAAGACCTGGCTTCACTCACCAGGGTTTCATGCCTAGTCCCCGACCAGGACTTTAAACCAAATTCGCTCAACCAAACTTAAATCATTGTCAAACACCAAAACAACAACCGGGCCAGACTGCATCAACAATCTCCCCCTTTTTGTTGTTTGACAACCCGATTTAAGTTTTATGTATCAATCAATTGAAGTCCGTTCAATTCTCATAAGGGAATCATGATCCTCCCCCTATAATAATCATAAACTTAATCAGCCATTTTCTCCCCCTTTGTCAAACATCGAAAAGGGTATGGTTATTAAGTTTGAACACAACTCCCCCTCAATCAAGGGTCTCCCAAAAAAAATAATCAAAGGATAATTTCTGAATTGCATATGAGAGGCATATACCATAAATGTATCATGACAACAATGTATATGCATCATACGACAATAAGTGTGAACTTGCACATGAAAACATATACAGAAATATATCAAGGTCAAACATGTATATGTTTCATATGACAAGTAAGGAATGCATCTGTATCCGACATATAATCCTGAGTGGTCTCCGTGACCAATCAGGTTCGTTGATAACTTGATACAGAAAGATATTTGATTAGTCTAGGGAGCGATCAAATCTCAGAAAAATTCCTGAAACTCTGATACATTCCTGATCAGACTGCATTAACAATTTACATTCCACAATAGGGGTGTAGACTCTATTAATATTCGACATTTCAGAAACATTTCTGAAACACGACATTAAGACCAAGAGTCATGACTCAACAAACCCTTTCTTATGAATTTGAACATTCCAACATAGGTTTGTGTCAAATCAATATTAGATTTGTTTCAAGTATGTTTTGTTCCAAGTATGATTAGACAAACCGCATTTTAACATTTGATATTTCAGAACAATTTCTCAGAATCAAAGGTCTTAAACATTCCTTAGAAATGAGTTTGTATTCACTTAGTACCAGGTTTGTACCAATGAATGATCAGGTCATGTTCTTGTAATAACCAGGTTTGTATCATATTTGTGTGTATCAGTATGATCAAGTAATCTGATACAACTTGATGAAATGGGATCGGACTGAGAAGTAGTCTGATACCTCTGATCAGCATTAATCTGATCGGTCACCGGACCGATCAGAACGGTGCCTGATCGGTCACCAGACCGATCAGGGTGGATTCAAAAGTCTGATTTGTTTGTTCCGGTCAGATTTCAGAATTCAGACTCAAACTTTCAGAAACCAAAAGACAGGTTCGTATCAAAACATGATTTTGGTCCAAAATTTAAGTTTGATCATTCAAAATAGATTTGTATCAAATTAACATTAAGTTTGTATCAAACTCAATATATGATCAAGTTTGCTCAAAATATTTTTTTTCAATTCCATAATCCCTAAATTTGTCTATCAGGTTTCAAGCATTCCTAAACCCCAATTCAATTAGATTTGATCCACTTGATTCTAAGGGTTCCCTTAATCAAAATATATATCATGGTTTGTGTCAGAGCATGATAGTATTTTCTAAGCATGAACTTGAGTATCGAAACATGTTTGTATCAAAGCATGATCATATCAAGAAACCTTAGTTTGATACAAGGGAATCACTAGGTCATAGAAGGTTAAACAGTGAATTTTAAAACTCATGGTGATGCCTTGTGAGATTTTTATAATGATCAGCCCAAACTATATGTTCATCTTGTTCTTAAATATGCATTCATGTGTTATAACATATACAAGATACTCATGGCATACTTTGGCTTGAGATAAGACATTTCATAAACCCTAACTTGCATGAAAACACAAATTGCAACAATAAAACCAATTCTTTTAAGCAATTCATGCCAAGAGCAAGTTATGTGTGAATCTAAACCCTTCATGCAATATATATAATTTTTCCAAAACTTGTAGATTTATTTTGAAGCATGGATATACTATTATTCATTGCATGAAAAGTTTCCTTATTGCCCAAATGAGATTTTATAACTCACTAGCCAAGAGATCATATTGTTATAAGAGCTAAGACAATGAAGATCAAAGCACTTAATTTGAACATTCCATAACCAATCATGTGAATGACAATTTTTGTTGGTCATGGGTTTGGAGCACCAAATATCAACCACCCATGTTGATAGATGCTCCCCCTCAATTAAAGCTATACAATTCTAAATATGGAGGTTTTAGGTACCCAAATTTTGGGACCTAAAGAACCTTCAATCAAAGACTTTGGCACCCATGCCTTAGTCATTTTCTTTTTAACCCTAGGAACATTTGATGATCTAAAATGTGTTCTAGACATTAATGACACAAAGGTCGGTTCTTTAGGTCAGTAACCTATACCGGCCTTGTTGTAAACCGCCCTTTGGGAGTTTAAGATCATGTCTAGGGTTTTGGAGCTTGTTGAAAATTTCTCAAGAACAATCTTGAGATTTTCAATTTCACCCTTCAAGATCTTATTCTCATTCTCAAGGGATTTATCATGTAAATCATCAATGTCCTCAACCTTAGAGGATTTCAATTCTTTTACTTCCAAATTTAATGCTTTGACTTTGGCCTTAGATTTCTTAAGCATTTTTGTCAAGCACGCTATTGTTCTATAGCATTTGTCTAACTCCGGAGAGATTACCTCTTCATCATCCAAAGATGATGAAGGCGTGGTTGAGGAGCTTCTCGATTCGTTATCACTCTCCTCCTTTGAATCTTCTAAGGACACTAGAGTCACATGACAGTGGGTGTTCTCATCCTTCTTCTCCTTTCTTTTGTTACCTGCCACAAAAGCAAACCCTTTCTCCTTTGGGCTTTGGTTAGAGATCTCATGTAGTTCCATTTCACAAAATAGATCTTCTAACTTAACAAAAGATAAATCCTTGGAAACCTTGTAAGCATTCACCATGGATGACCACAAAATATTCCTAGGGAAGGCTTTGAGTACATACCTCACTAGGTCTCTATTTTCTACCTTTTCATTGATGGAGTGGAGGCCATTAAGGATCTCTTTGAATCTTCCATGGAGTTCACTTACCTTTTTATTTTCTTCCATGGACAGATTTTGGGGTTGATTGTGAAGGAGGTCCTTCTTGGTTATTCGGGTGTCTTGAGTTCCTTCGTGGAGCTCAATGATTTTGTTCCAAAGATCCTTAGCACTTGTAAAAGGACCCACCTTGATCAACTCCTCCTTTGTCATCCCACATTGCAAGGTGACAATAGCTTTGGCATTGGCTTCCCCCTTCCGGATTTGCTCAGCCGACCACTTGGAAAACTCAAGCTCCTTTCCTTCATTATCCTTTGGAAGGGAAAACCCCTCCTTGACAGAGAACCACAAGCTCATGTTGGTTTTGAGATAGAACTCCATCCTTGACCTCCAATATGGAAAATCTGTGCCGTCAAGGAATGGAGGTCGGTTTGTGCTCATTCCTTCTCTTCCAGCTATCTTGTCGATAAGCTCTCGGATGTTAAGCTGTGAACAGAGCCCCAAGCTCTGATACCACTTGTTGGAGACGAGATGGCTATAGAGGAGGGGGTGAATATAGCCTGACCCTCAAGACTTAGCCGTTTTCAAATTTCTCTGCACTTAGGTTAGCCACAGCGGAAGCAATACAAGTATAACAGCAGAAACAGAAATGCAGGGAAGGAAGAATACAAACCAATACGCTAACAATGGTCGTTTACAAGGTTCGGGGATAACTTGCCCCTAATCCTTAGCGTGCCCGTAAGGTGGGTGATCCCTTGATCGTCGGCAGATCAAGCCCCGGTGACTCGGATAAAATAGAGCCTCCTTCTCGGTGGAGAAACCTCTCCACAGATCTCACGGATGATATAACTTGAGTACAGGAGATCACACAAGAAGGAACACTCACAAAGCTCTCACAGGAATGCAACAAGATCGCTCAAGCACAAAGCAACAGAGAGCACGAACACAGCCCAGCTAAACTTCTCAAGTTTCTGTCTTGTTCGCCACGGCTCCTCTGCTTCCAGCTTCGTCAGTTAAGCTCTGCTCACCATCACAAGCTTCATCAGCATCCACTGAGCCAGCCTGAACCCACTGACCTCCCTGAGCACTCAGTCCACTGAAGACCTCCTCTCCAGCTGAGCCTCCGTCAGTCGCCAGCTGCGTCAGTTGCCCGTTGAAACCTGAGAATGAGAAACAGCCAAACCTGCTCAACGGAAAGCCTCCCATTGACCCTCCTTGAGTGTTTGAATCACCTGCTATCACCTGCACACTCCAAAAGAGGCTTAGCAATACATATCAAAACATATCAGCAGTGTATCAGAGAATCGGCAGAGAAAACAGACTTCTGACAGCATATTTGAATTAAAGTTCTGCGCCTGATCGGTCACCAGACCGATCAGGAAGGACCCTGATTGGTCACCAGACCGATCCAGAAGTCTTCTGCATACTCATGATTGGTCCCCAGACCAATCAGGCTCCTGCCTGATCGGTCACCAGACTAATCAGGCTGCTTCCAGACCGATCAGGAGTCATCCTGATCGGTGATAGTGAGAACCTTGCGACAAATGATCGTTCACTAGACCGATCTGAGCAGTATCCCTGATCGGTCACCAGACCGATCAAGAGCAGATCAGCAGGAGAACTCAACTCACTGTTCGCTCCCTGATCGGTCACCAGACTGATCAGGAGCTGTGCAGTGAGTGAAACACACACTCCCTGATCGGTCACCAGACCGATCAGACATCGCTGGATCGGTCACCAGACCGATCCACGAAGGAGCAGCGTGCCAACTCCCTGATCGGTCACCAGACCGATCCAGGGATGCAGACCTAGCCTTCCAAGCTAGGATTTCATTCACCTTAGCCCTCCAAGCTAAGGATTTTTCAATCTAACTCTCCAAGTTGGGAATTTGCACCTAACCCTCCAAGTTAGGACTTTTCACCTAGCCCTCCAAGCTAGGACTTTTCACCTAGCCCTCCAAGCTAGGACTTTTCACCCACCTCTTCCGAATTAGGACTTTTCAACACCTGGCTTCACTCACCAGGACCCGGCTTCACTCACCGGGATTTCCAACACCTGGCTTCACTCACCAGGACCCGGCTTCACTCACCGGGATTTCCAACACCTGGCTTCACTCACCAGGACCCGGCTTCACTCACCGGGATTTTCATCACCTGGCTTCACTCACCAGGACCCGGCTTCACTCACCGGGATTTCAACCTAGCTTCCAAGCTAAGACCTGGCTTCACTCACCAGGGTTTCATGCCCAGTCCCCGACCAGGACTTTAAACCAAATTCGCTCAACCAAACTTAAATCATTGTCAAACACCAAAACAACAACCGGGCCAGACTGCATCAACAATGGGAAGGTAACCTTTCTTGGATTCCGACATGCTAAACCTTTCTAGCACTTGGTCTATATATGTAGACTGCGAAAGACCAAACAACCATTTTGATCTATCTCTATAGATTCTAATCCCAAGGATATAGGTTGCTTCTTCCAGGTCTTTCATGGAGAAAGTTTTGGACAACCAAATTTTAATTGACTGTAAGACTGATATATCATTTCCTATAAGTAATATGTCATCGACATATAACACTAGGAATACGACTGCACTCCCACTAACCTTCTTGTACACACAGGGTTCGTCAGGATTTTGTGAGAAATCAAACTCTTTGATTGTCTCATCAAAACGGATGTTCCAGCTCCTGGATGGTTACTTTAGTCCATATATGGATTGTCGAAGCTTGCATACTTTGGTTTTATTAACCGATGTGAAACCTTCAGGTTGTATCATGTATACATCCTCAAGCAGGTTTCCATTAAGGAAAGCTGTTTTCACATCCATTTGCCATATCTCATAATCATAATGAGCTGCTATGGCCAGGAGCATCCGAATGGATTTGAGCATAGCTACTGGCGAATAGGTTTCGTCATAATCAATTCCTTGTTTCTGACGATATCCTTTTGCCACTAATCTAGCCTTAAAGGTAACAACATTACCTTCCATGTCGGTTTTCTTCTTGAAAACCCACTTGCACCCTATGGGCTTAATCCCTTCAGGTGGATTAACCAAGTCCCATACTTGATTTTTGTACATGGAATCCATTTCCGACTTCATGGCTTCAAGCCACTTATCTCTTTCTGAATTTTTTAGAACATCTTCATAACTGATAGGTTCGTCATTGTTAATGAGTAACATGTCGTTCGATTCACTTATGAGAAATTCGTATCTCTCTGGAATATTGCGTGTCCTATCAGACCTATGAAGAAGTGGTATCGTTTTAGGTTCAACTGATAGCTCATCATTATGAGTTATTGGTTGTGGGTCTAGACTAGGTGTCTCTGTAATGTCTATTGGAGTTTCTTGAACTTCTTCAAGTTCAATGCTACTCCCACTGTTTTCTTGTAAAAGAAATTCTTTTTCTAGAAATACAACATGCCTTGAAACAAACACCTTTTGTTCCAAGGGATGATAGAATTGGTAACCCTTCGTTTCCTTAGGGTATCCAATAAATAGACATTTATCAGACTTAGCATCCAATTTGTCTGATACAGTCCACTTTACATAAGCAGGACAACCCCATATCTTTAGGTGAGATAAATTAGGTTTCTTACCATTCCACGTCTCATATGGAGTAGTAGAGACTACCTTGGTCGGGACTCTGTTTAGCAAGTAAACAGCTGTCTTAAGCGCATAGCCCCAAAAGGATTTTGGAAGAGTTGCATGATTCATCATAAATCTAACCATGTCCATCAAGGTTCGGTTACGCCTCTCAGATACACCATTATGCTGTGGTGTATATGGCGGAGTCCATTGAGACAATATCTCATTGTCCCTAAGATAATCTTGAAACTCTTGACTTAAGTATTCACCACCCCGATCGGATCGAAGTATCTTAATACTTTTGCCAAGCTATTTCTCTACTTCACTTCTGAACTCTTTGAATTTCTCAAAAGCTTCAGATTTGTGTTTCATTAAGAACACATACCTGAATCGTGAATGATCATCGATAAAGGTAATGAAGTAGCTATAGCCTCCTTGTGCAAGAGTTGACATTGGTCCACATACATCAGTATGTATTAGACCAAACAATTCTCCCACTGGTTTACCTTTTTCGGAAAAGGGTAATTTGGTCATCTTGCCTTTTAAGCATGATTCGCATGTATCAAATGAACCAGGTTCAAATGATTCCAGAATTCCACATCGGTGTAATTTGGTCATGCGTTTCTTGCTTACATGGCCAAGACGACAATGCCACGTATAGGAGTCTATTTGATTATCTATTCGAGCACGTTTGTTGCTAACTTCGATATTGAAAATGTCACCGGATAAATCTAACGTGTAGATACCATTGCATAAAGTTCCGGTCTCATAAAGAACACCATTTAAAGTTATGTAACAGCGATTGTTACTAAAAGTTAAATGGTAACCCTTTTCATTCAAGCATGAAATAGATACAATGTTCTTTATTAACGAAGGAACAAAATAACAATTATCCAATTCTAAGACAAGTCCAGTAGGGAGCTTTAGCAAATATGTTCCGATGACAATAGCAGCAATCTTTGCTCCATTTCCAACTCACAAATTCGCTTCTCCCTTGATGAGTCTTCTTCTATTCCTTAGCCCGTGTATGTCATTACATATATGTGAGCTACACCCAGTATCAAGTACCTAGGTGTACGAGGAAATAGAGTGACATTCAATAACGAAGATGCCTGAAGAGGATGGGGCATCGGATGCCTTCTTCTTCAAGGACTCAAGATAAACCTTGCAGTTTCTTCGCCAGTGGCCCTCCTTGCCGCAGTGATGGCAAGTGCCTTTTGGTGCCTTTTCAATCCTTTTGGCCTTAGTTAACTTATTGGTGTTCAAAATGGAACGCAAATTCAGAGAAGACATGATCAGGTGATTATCCTAGAAATACAAATTGAGGTTATGTGATGAGAATGAAAAAGAATGCATCAATATACATTAATTAAATCCTATTTATTTTTCGAATTGAATAACCCTTTTTATCAATTCGGGAGATCGTAGGAACATCTCCAAATATGTTGATATCCAACCATAGATAAGAACAACCATGGCTGGAGTCCATCAAGTTATTCTTAGCTATGAAGGTAGGTAATTATATCGATTACATATTACACATATGTAACTATCACATTATGCTATCAACTAATTGAATGTTTGCATATATCATTGGGTTGTTAACTCATTAACAAGTATGCAACAATATACATAGCACCCAACTGCACCTCTCTTTACATCGACCTTGGTTATGGCACAATAAATCGATGCTCCAAGCTTAAGGCTGACTCATTAATCAAGAAATAGTTTTAATATGGTTGGAGCTCATTCAACCGTTTAGTCAGGCTTGGATGTGTCCAACAACCAAAACTAAGGATTGACCTCTGACTCCAACTATATTAATCATAAACTAATTCCATGGTTTGAACATGTTGAGGTTCAAGCCGGGCATGGATGTGTCCATCAACCCAAACGAAAAATAAAACTCCGGTTCTAACCATATTAATGGAAGGTGTTGACCTTAATATTTTGTAAGGGGTTTTGGGTCTCATCCTTTTCTTTTATGCACATTCATGACATATAATTATGTCATATTCTAACGATTTCCTTAATAAAGTATGTATGTAACTTAATTTATCAAGTCTCATTAATTGAATTAGGAACCGGATTTCCTAATTCTAATTTCATACTTTATTCAAGGAATTATTTTTGGGAAACAATTTCTTAAATTATCATAATCAATTTCGGAATTAATATGTTTAAGACTTTGATTTCTCTAAATCAAATCTTATTAAATTAAGAGACAGATTCCCTTAATTCAACCACATATTATTTTCATGAAAATCTTATTTAAGGAAATATACTCTATAGGAAACAATTTTCCTAATTAATTTTGGAGACAATAATATGTAAGAGCATCACCTCATAAATCAAATAAGGAAATTATCGTTTGAGAATCACCTTAAAAATTTCTAAGATTTGATCACATATTTTATTTATGGAAAATTAATATCAATAACTTAATTTGGACGGCTCCCCGAGGCTCAATCCAAAATAAGAATTTATTGATAATATAATTTGGACGGCTCCCCGAGGCTCAATCCAAATTAAACATTTGACAGTTTAAATTTAATTTAGCAAATTTAATTATAACAACTAACTTTAAATTGGACGGCTCCCCGAGGCTCAATCCAAAATAAAGAATTTTGTAAATAATTTAATTTCCAATTATGAATTTAAATGTCAATTAATATTCTCATAATTTGTCTAGACTTTCTTGAAAGAAAGTGCCCAAAATTGTGAGCTTTCCATAAATGGAAAGTTTCCAAAAATAAAAGGTTTTCAGAATAATTGTAAGTTTCTAGTACAAAGAAAACTTACGTATTTCTAAAATTGGAAAATTTCCAAAATAGGAAATTTCCAAAATTGGAAAGTTTCCAAAAATGGAAAGTTTTCACAATTATCATTAAATTTCAGAAACAGAGGTATTTCAAAAGTTTGCGGAATTTCATGAGGATTTCCAAACCTTGAAATTCCTAAATCAGAAATTTACCATAATTGGAAAGTTTTCATAATTGAAAAATTTTCCAAAATTGAGATCATGACAAAGTTTTCCGCAAAAACAATTATATGATTATGTCGAACACTAACCGGCTCTGATACCACTGTTGGGACCGGGTGCATGTTGACATGGATGCGGGTTCGTAATTTTAAAATTAATTACGTGCAGTGGAAGATTTAGCATAAATAATTTCTCAAATTATTTAACCACACATCTAAGCATGTAACTTTATCTTGTGTAGACATGATCATATATTTAAAATTTTGCAGAAACGGAAACTAATTTATGTATTACCTCGCGTAACTCGAAGGAAGGGACGAGATCCAACCGTAAGTGCCTCTCGGAAGCTCCGCCTCTATTCGCGTTTACGCCGAGTATCTTCGGGATGACTTCGCAAAGCCACGAGTTTCGTGTTCTCGAGAACTACTAGATTCTCCAAGAACGCGACAAGAAAACCAAGAGAGAAGTAATCACATCGGAAAAACTCACTACCAAGGTTGGCCGAAATCACAATTCCGGCGAGAAGGAGGAAGATGACTTGCGCCCAATCCCAAGGTGATAATGGCCGGAGAGGAAGATCGTCCCAACGAAAGAACTTTGTCGCCTCGGTGCTTCTCCTTGTCCTCACGGCAAGAAGAAGGGAGAAGAGCCTTGTGGCCGGCCAAGAGAAAGAAGGGAGGAGAGGGAGAGAGCCCAGGCAAGAATACTTTGATTAATTTCCAAGCCTTGCCTTGGATCCTTTATATAGTGGCCTCTCAACCGCCAAGTCTCTTTTTTCTTATGGAATAAATTTTCTATGACTTATTCCATCATGCCAAGTTTTATCATTTTTTAATTCATGATAAAAATCCGACCAAGTCTCCTTTTTTTCTTATGGAATAAATTTTCTTATCATGGTAAATCAATCCATGATTGATTTTATAAAATAAAATAAACCAATCCATGGTTCATTTTAATTTCCATGAAAAATAAACCAAACCTTGGTTTATTATATAAAAATTTATATCATCCATAATTTTATAAAACAAACCACACAATTAGTTTATTTTATAAATTGAACAAAAAACTTGGTTCTCTCTCTTTGTTGTGGCCGGCCAAGCAAAGAGGGTGGAGACCCTCTTTGGCTGGCCCATCCAAGCCACGCCCCAATGAATTAAACTCATTTAATTCATCTATTAAGTCTTCAAAAGACTTAGCCATTTTACGCTTTCGATGCGTCTCTGAAAAATTCAGATTCGACTTATCGTTTGGCTCAACCAAACCTAATCTCTCTTGATTGGAAAATTCAATTTTCAACTCGTTTTAAATCCCTCGGATTACTCGTAGTGCGTGTGACTAAATAGGCTTTCAATTTATGTTGGCCGTCTATAATTAACCAATTATAGAACGATCATGAGTGGCACCTAGTAGTACATCATGATCCCCAATTAATCGAAAGATCAACGGTTGACCTCATAAACTATTCTAAAACCCTTCAGCAGCTTTAATGAATCGTGCCCCATTCCCTTCACCATCTTATACCCACTTGGTTCAGGACATGGTCTATGTGTGTCAGTCCCCACTAGGCTGATTACGTCACACCTAGCCCAAGTAACGTTTTCTCGTCCTACGGATTCTAATTACTCTCATGTATTCAAGAGATTCATACTCTGAACATGTCATGCTCTGGCCAGAGGCTTCCAATAACAATCCGACGATAGGCCTTGGGTATACATCTCCTCGCAAGGAGTGGTGAATCCTTTGTAGGCTGTTCAAACATCTTCGGGCACTTCGGCTTATACCCAATCATCCTGGGTCCACACCTCCTTGGAGATGCTTGCTTAAGATGTCAAAGTATAAGTCTCCATGACCAAGATGACTTGAATACCACAAGTCAAAGGAACATCGCACTTAAGCTGCAGTAAGAACTTCATTGACATATCTATATATAGACTACCATATGAAATTTTACAGCCATTCACTCCAATGAACTAGTTCCCTTAACTAGCATTCATGTTTATCTCCGGACATCCCAATGTCACCAGCCAGTGAGAATCAGCTGATTAGAGAATAACCCATGCTAGTCTCAACAGAATTGATAGTGTCCGTATTTATCAATTCATCGACTAGGGACAATTTCAATACTTCACAATTGCACATGTAGAGATAATCACTAGTTGTGAATTCATCACAAATTCTCTCATATTGTGAATTGTATTGCGGACATTCAGTAAATGAGTTTAAGATCTCAATCAAATACATAAACATGTATACTCAAATAGTGAATATTCATTTATTAAAATAAATGATTACAATCATAAGGCGATTGCCTTAGGACATTTTTCTCATATCACTAACACTCCCTAGCCTTCTCTGACTCGTGCTCAGCCCCCCGGACCAAGACTTCGTGCCCAGCTTCACTCACCGGGACTTCATTCAACCTTGCTTCACTCACTAGGACCTGGCTTCACTCACCAGGATTTCAGTCACCCGGCTTCACTCACCGGGATTTCAGTCAACCTAGCTTCACTCACTGGGATCTGGCTTCACTCACCAGGATTTCTTTCACCCGGCTTCACTCACTAGGACCCGGCTTCACTCACCGGGATTTCAACCTAGCTTCACTCACTAGGATTTCAATCAGCTAACTTCACTCACCAGGACCCGGCTTCACTCACCGGGATTTCAACCTAGCTTCACTCACTAGGATTTTAATCACCTGACTTCACGCACCAGGACCCGGCTTCACTCACCGGGATTTCAACCTAGCTTCACTCATTAGGATTTCAATCACCTGGCTTCACTCACCAGGACTCGGCTTCACTCACCGGGATTTCAACCTAGCTTCATTCACTAGGGTTTCGTGCCTAGTCCCCGACCAGGACTTAATCTAAATTCACTCAACCAAACTTAAATCGGTGTCAACACCAAAACAACAATCGGGCCAGACTGCATCAACAATCTCTCCCTTTTTGTTGTTTGACAACCCGATTTAAGTTTAGGTATTAATGATCAATTGAAATCAATTCAATTAACGTAAGGGAATCAAATCCTCCCCCTATAATAATTAATCCTAAACTTAATCAACCATTCTCTCCCCCTTTGTCAAACATCGAAAAGGGTATGGTTATTAAGTTTAAACACACCTCCCCCTCAACCAAGGGTCTCTCCCCAAATCCAAAATAATCAAAGGCAATTTTTAAATTGCATATGAAAACATATACAGAATTATATCATGGTAAAAACATGTATATGTTTCATATGACAAGTAAGTAATGCAGCTCTATCAGACGGATGATTGATACAGAAAAATTTCTGATATATCTATGGACGATCAGTTTTCAGAAAAATTTCTGTAACTCTGATTCGTTTAAGATCAGACTGCATTAACAATTGAAATCTCATAACAGGGGTGTAGACTTCATCGACATTCGATATTTCAGAAAAATTTCTGAACCATGGTTTGGGTTTCTTGACTGAAAATTACTCCTCATCAAGGGATCAAGGAACAAACAAGAGACATGATTTGAATAACCCGTTCATATGAATTTCAAAAATTTCAACACGGGTTTGTATCAAATCAGTATTATATTTGTTCCAAGTATGATGAGTATGTTCCAATCATAATCGGTTTGTATTAGATTCGTTTATATCAGTATGATCAAGTAATCTGATACAATGCGATAAAAGGGGATCGGACTCGAGAGTTTTTGACTCAATCAGGGAATTCCCTGATCTGAGTTGATCTGATCGATCACCGGACTGATCAGAGGGATCCCTGATCGGTCTGGTGATCGATCAGGGTGAGTCCTGATCGGTCGATGGACCGATCTGGTTCGACACAGAAAGTTTTCTGAAGCTGATCAGTTTTAGAAATCGATTTGTTTCAACCCTAAACCCTAATACAATCAGATTTGATCCATTTGTTCCTAAAAAGGGTTCCTTAACTAAAATGTATATTTTCATATCATACAACATCTCCAATATAACTTGAGAGTAAAGCATATAACAACAAGATTTACAACATGATTAAAAAAACATGGTAAACTTGAGCTAGATGTTGGGAATTCATATATATGTATTCTAAGTCCTAGAATCTTGATTTGGATTGATACAAAGAAATCACTAAGTCATAGATCGTAAGCATTGAGTCCTTGTGAGATTTTTATAATGATTAGCATAAGCTATGTGTTCATCTTGTTCTTAACCAAAATTTGCATGTCATAGATTAATGTTAATCACACAAATAGTAAGATCATGGCATACTCAACTAAGTTTATCTCCAAAATATTAAGTAACACTTAAGCCTAAGACATGTCATAAAGAAAACTACAATTTTGGTGTAGTGGATAAATTCTAGATTTTCAGTATCCCATAAATTGCAACAAGAAGAAATCCATGGTAAGAACAAGTTATGTGTCAACCTAAACCATTCATGTGATAAATTTTCTTTTCAAAACTTGTTGACCCATTTGGAAGGAGTGTAACCTTGTGCAAATTTTCCTACTGCTCATAAATACAAATGAAGACAACCTAAAATTCATGTATCTACATTGTGTAGGGAATTCAAGTTCTCAATTGATTTAAATCTAATCACCTACATTGTGTACATGGTCATCCATTAATTTGAGGAAATGGTAAGCACATCCCTAACTAGGAATGACCATGTTTTTGGAGTACCAAATATCAACCACCCATGTTGATAGATGCTCCCCCTCAATCAATGCTATACAATTCTAATGATAGAAGTTTTAGGTACCCAAATTTTGGGACCTAATGCATCAACAATGAAGGACTTAGACACTCATGCCTTAGTCATTTTCTTTTTGTCTTTTTGAACCCGAGAATCATTTGATGATCTAAAATGGGTTCTTGACATTAATGATATGACACTAGGTTCTTTAGGTTGGTAACCCAAACCAACCTTGTTGTAAGCCGCTTTTTACGAATTTAGAATCATATCTAATGCTTTAGAGCTTGTTGAAAACTTCTCAAGAATATTCTTGAGGTTTTCAATTTCGCTCCTTAAATCCTTATTCTCATCCTCAAGAGCATTAACATGTAAATCATTGTTATCATGATCCTTAGATGTTTTCAATTCCTCTACTTCTATTTTCAATAACTTGACCTTGTTCTTAGATTTCTTTAACAACTTAGTTAAACATGCTATTGTTCTATAGCATTTGTCTAACTCGGGAGAGATTACCTCTTCATCATCCAAAGATAATGAAGGCGCGGTTGAGGAGCTACTCGCTTCGTCTTCACTCTCCTTGTTTGACTCTTCTAAAGCCATGACAGCAAAATGATGGGTGTTCTCATCCTTCTTTTCCTTCTTCTTCTCCTTTCTTCTGTTACCTACCACAAAAGCCAACCCTTTCTCCTTTGGGCTTTGGTTAGAAATCTCATGTAGTTCCATTTCACAAAATAGATCTTTTAACTTAACAAAAGATAAATCCTTGGAAACCTTGTAAGCATCCACCATGGATGACCACAAGGTGTTCCTAGGGAAAACTTTGAGAATATACCTCACTAAGTCTCGGTTTTCTACCTTCTCACTGATGGAGACCATTGAGGATCTCTTTGAATCGTCCATGGAGTTCACCTACTTTTTCATTTTCTTCCATGGAATGATTTTGGAGTTGGTTGAGTAGAAGGTCTCTCTTGGGTCTCCGGGTATCTTGAGTGCCTTCATGGAGCTCAATGAGCTTGCTCCATAGATCTTCAGCACTTGTGAAGGGACCAACCTTGATCAACTCTTCCTTGGTCATCCCGCATTGCAAGGTGACCACGGCTTTGGCATCGGCTTCCCCCTTGTGAGTTTGCTCAGCCGACCACATTGAGAAGTCTAGGTCTTTTCCCTCAACATCCTTTGGAGGAGAGAAACCCTCCTTCACAGCGAACCATATGTTGATGTTCATCTTGAGATAATACTCCATCTTTGACCTCCAATATTGGAAATCAGTGCCGTCGAAGAATGGAGGTCGACTGGTGCTGAACCCTTCTCTCAAAGCCATCGTTGTTGTAAGCTCTCGGATGATAAGCCGTTTGAACAGAGTCCCAAGCTTTGATACCACTTGTTAGTGCTTGGATGGCTATAGAGGGGGGGGTGAATGTAGCCAAACACTACAATCGACTTCTCTTTGAACTCTTCTGCGTTATCAGATTAGCAGCGGAAATATACACAGCAGAAAGAACAAAAATAGGAAAGAAAACAAACCGACGCTAACACCGTGATGTATAAGGTTCGGGGATAACTTGCCCCTACTCCTTGGCGTGCCCGTGAGGTGGGCGATCCCTTGATCGTCGGCAGATCAAGCCTCGGTGACCCGGATAAAACAGCGCCTCCTTCTCGGTGGAGAAACCTCTCCACAAGCGTCTCAATAGGATACAAGATAAGCTCACGAGACTAAGAAGGAATACGCTCACAAAAATACAGCAAGAACACTCAAGCACAAAGCAACAGAGAGCACAAAACCAGCCCAGCCAAACTCCTCAAGTTTTTTGTTTGTTCTTCCTTGTCGCTTCTCTGCTTCCAGCTTTGTCTTAAGCCTCTGCTCTCATCACCAGGCTCTCCATCAGCATCCACTGAAGCCACAGCCTGACCCCTTGACTCCCTGAGCACTCAGCCCACCAGAGACCTCTCCAGCTGAGCCTCCGTCAGTTGCCAGCCGCACGCCAGAAGCCGTTGAGACCTGAAACGAGCAAACAGACAAACCTGCTCGATGGAAAGTCCCCATTTGACTCTCCTCCATTGTTTGAATCATCCCTGTAAAGTCTGCACACTTCAACAGAAGCTTAGCGAATGCATATCAAACAATATCAGTAGGTAGCCGAGAAAACGCAGACGCGATCAGAAGTCTAACAGCGATTTCGAATTAAAGTTACAACTACTGATCGATCACCGGACCGATCAGGGTAAGCCCAGACCGATCAGGCTCCAGCCTGATCGGTCCCCAGTGAGAAAACTAGGATCGTGACTTCTAGTGATCGGTCACCAGATCGATCACAGGTCGTAGATCGATCACCTGACCGGTCCACCCCTTTGCTGAGGGTTTTTCCAGCTTCGCAAGCCAAACCCACTGATCGGTCACCTGACCGATCAGGGTGTTCCTTGATCGGTCTGGTGACCGATCAGGATCCATCCTGATCGGTCATAATGAGGAACTCGCGATATTTGATCGGTCCAGCAGACCGATCAAGAGTTTCTCCCCAAGGCTACTGACCTCTCCCTGATCGTTCACCAGAACGATCAGGAGCTCAATAGAAACCTTTCTGTTCTTTCCCTGATCGGTCACCACTCTGGATCGGTCACCAGACCGATCCACAATAGGAGTTCGTGCCAATCTCCCTGATCAGTCACCTGACCGATCCAGGGACTCCCAATTCAACTCTAAGTCAAGAGAACAGCCTCCCTAGCCTTCTTTGACTCGTGCTCAGTCCCCCGGACCAAGACTCCGTGCCCAGCTTCACTCACCGGGACTTCATTCAACCTAGCTTCACTCACTAGGACCTGGCTTCACTCATCAGGATTTCAGTCACCCGGCTTCACTCACCGGGATTTCAGTCAACCTAGCTTCACTCACTAGAACCTGGCTTCACTCACCGGGATTTCAACCTAGCTTCACTCACTAGGATTTCAATCACCCGGCTTCACTCACCAGGACCCGGCTTCACTCACCGGGATTTTAACCTAGCTTCACTCACTATGATTTCAATCACCTGGCTTCACTCACCAGGACCCGGCTTCACTCACCGGGATTTCAACCTAGCTTCACTCACTAGGATTTTAATCACCTGGCTTCACTCACCAGGACCCGGCTTCACTCATCAGGATTTCAACCTAGCTTCACTCACCGGGATTTCAACCTAGCTTCACTCACTAGGGTTTCGTGCCCAGTCCCCGACCAGGACTTAATCTGAATTCACTCAACCAAACTTAAATCGGTGTCAACACCAAAACAACAATCGGGCCAGACTGCATCAACACCATCTACTGTTAATTTCTTTAATGTTTGATTTTTGCAATCACATAGAAAATACTATGATTTAGAAACTGTTAAAAATCCAATTTATTTCCTATTTTTTTAACAACATCCTATTTTTTTTTAGAAATGACTATTTGATTTAGAAAATTATTTCTTGCCCTATGATGATAATATGCAGAGTTTTCTAGTAATGGATAAAAATTGCAATGATGATCAACTATTTATTCCTCAAGTTGCTGATGATCAAAAGCCAAAATATGGGATGGAATTCTTATCAATAGATGAGGCATTTTCATTCTATAATCAATATGCATGTGAATCTGGATTTAGTGCAAGAATACATATTAGCAAGAAAAATAAGATTACAAATGAAGTAGTATGGAAAACATTTGTATGCTTTAAAGAAGGACAAACAGATGATCAACGGAATAAACAAGCAAAAGGTGATCACCGGATAAAAGAAAGAGTACGTGACGAAGTTCGAACTGGTTGTAAATCAAAGATTTCACTTGTCAAGAAACAAACTGGACCTAATTGGATTGCCACTAATTTTATGGAAGGTCACAATCATGCACTCTCGACTCCTTCAAAAGTGCATTTGCTACGATCACATCGTAAAGTTTCAATAGCAAAAAAAGCATTGACTCAACAGTTTTCAGAGACCAATGTGTCAACTTGCCAACAAATGTACTTATTGGAGATAAAGTATGGAGGGTCCGAGCGAATAGGTTGTTTAAAAAGAGATATTAGAAACATTGAGAGAGATCAAAGGGATGAACAAAAGGGTATCGATGCTGAAACACGAATTGACCTATTCACATCTGAAAAAGAGAAAAATCTAGCCTTTTTCTTTGAATATGAAGCTGATTCAGAAAACAGATTTAGTAGGTGTTTTTGGGCGGATCATGTCTCAAGGGCTGCATATAGTGTATTTGGTGATGTGGTTGTATTTGATACAACATATAACACCAACAAATATGGGTTGATTTTTGCACCATTTGTAGGAGTCAATTATCATCATCAAACAATTGTTTTTTGTTACGACTTTATAAGTGATGAGAAAACTGAGTCTTTTGTTTGGCTACATACCAAGTTCATAGAAGCCATGCTTAAAGGAGCATCAAATGTAATCATTACTGATCAAGATCCTGCTATGACAAAAGCTATTGCCCAAGTTTTCCCTAACACAGTGCATCAATATTGTTTGTGGCACATATTAAATAAATTTTCAGATAAATTTGATCCTTTGACTTTTCGTGACTACTATCAAAGTATTAAGAATGTCATTAGAAATTCTACAACACCGGATGAATTTGAGAATTCATGGGAAGAGGTTATCAAGTGTGCTAGAATGTTCACATGTTCACATGCCAGCATATTTTAGCCATATTTTTTGTGCTAGAATGTCTAGTAGTCAGAGATCTGAAGGTTCACATGTATTTTTCAAGAAATATATTTCAAATAAAAATTCATTGATGGATTTTATCACCCGGTTTAATGGGGCATTGAGACACCAAAGACACAATGAGTTAGTTGTAGATCATATTGATATGAATGAGCATCCCAGGATTAAGACAAATTGGCCTATGGAATCTCAAATGGTTAAGTTGTATAAGAAAAAGAAATGGGTAGAGTTTCAAAATGAAATGAGTGAGAGTCATGCTTATTATGTGCACCAAGTATCTATGACAGTTGACTCAGTTGTAGCATCTATGGGAGTTGACTCAGTGGTTTATCATGTGATGAAATTTCAAAATTCTTCTTCCTCCAAACCATGGGTTTTAACACATGGCAACAGAGGGACAACATATATTGTAGTTGTAGAAAATTTGAGTTTGATGACATTCCATGCAGACATATGTTAGTTTTTTTTTATCAACCAAGTGTTTCATTTGCCTGATAAGTATATGTTGGTGCAGGAAGCACCATATCGGACCTTGTTTTGATATTGGCAAAGGATTCAAAGTTAAGTACCATTTGTGATCTAACGTTGTTACTCAAGTGTGCAGGAAAAGTCCTAGCGAAGGGCTGCTAGGCATCTGGCGAAGGGCTGCCAGGAAACAAAGTCCTAGCGAAGGGATGCTAGGCACCTGGCGAAGAACTGCCAGGAAACAAAGTCCTAGCGAAGGACTGCTAGGCACCTGGCGAAGGACTGCCAGGAAACAAAGTCCTAGCGAAGGGCTGCTAGGCACTGGCGAAGGAATGCCAGGGTGAAAAAGCCCTAGCGAAGGACTGTTAGGCGCCAAGCGAAGGACAGCTTGGGACTGAAGCCCTAGCGAAGGAATGCTAGGCACCAGGCGAAGGGCAGCTTGGTATTCAAGACCTGGCGAAGGACCGCGAGGCAAAAGTCCAACCAGAGGAGCGGTTGGCATCAGGTAAATTCTCCCGAGAGGAGTAGGTGAGGACGCGTTCCCCGTCGAGGGAACAGTAGGCGTCGGTTCGACCTAGGGCTCCATTTTGGAGGCCCAAAGTCAGAACCAAGACAGCTAAGGCTATATAAACATAATACTCTATTGTTTTATATTGTTTTGGACTACCCTGGATGCAGGACCAAAGGAACGTGTGTCTGCAGCTCAGAATGCCCAAAGGAGAGAGGCAAGTAGCTGAGCAGGGCGCCCTCAGTGTCCCGGGCGTCCCCAGGGGCAACACAAAACAAGCGAAGCAACAAAGGCTTCGGCTGACCACTGGCCGGGGCGCCCCCAGCAGCCGAGGCGCCCCCAGCAATCAGGGCGCCCCCAGTGCCCAGGGCGCCCCGCGCCTACGCCAGCGAAGCCGATTACCCTTATCCAGCCGAGAAGCCCGCACTGAAGGAGTCAAGTAGGGCGCCCCCAGCGTCCAGGGCGCCCCCAGCGTCCAGGGCGCCCCCAGTGTCAAACCTCATCCCTATTCGAGTGGGATAGAGATTGACCGAGCGAAGCTCAGATCACGTGACACGTGGGGGGGCGCCCCCGACGTCCAAGGCGCCCCGAGGTGCTATAAATAGCACCCAACGCCCAGGCTTTCAGCAACGACTTCGATTCAATGCTTCTACGCTCTTCTGCTCTCGCGCCTCGCTCCGGAAACCTCCCAACTCGAGCCGACGACGTCCCGCTGCTCCGAAAAAGACAACCTACATCGGACGTCGGTAAAAGAAGAGTTTTCGTTTTTATTTTTTTTAAGTTTACTGTGCTATAATTGTAACTCAATACTGTAAACTGATTTGCGAACTTATAGAATTGCCCGCAGAAAACGGTCAACGACCGTGGGCCTTGGAGTAGGAGTCGACTTAGGCTCCGAACCAAGTAAAAAATAACTGTGTTTGCGTTGTGTGTTTTTATCTTCCGCTGTGCAATTTCTCTTATTTTAAATCCGAACGTTTTCCGATATTCACCCCCCCTCTATCGGTTCTCTCGATCCAACAGTATATACTCAAACGATGGACACAAGAAGCAAAGGTTGGAGCAATATATGCTTTGGGAGAGCAAAATATCATCGATGATTCAGAAAGGGTTTTGATGTCAAGGCATTCAAGGTTATCCTTTAAAGCTTCACTATTAATTGATGATGCATCTTTGACTGATGAGGGGACAAAGTTCTTGGATAAACAATTGGATTGTATCTACAACAAAATTAAAGAGATAAACATTAGTAGAACATGCGATAATGAATGTCAAAGGAAGAAATCTATGGATGAGTCCCCTAATATTTTTGATCCTTCTTTAGTAAGAACGAAGGGATGCGGGAAAAGATTGAAATCATCAAAGGAAAAGTCAACCTCAAAGTCTCGTCTATGTCGTGGATGTGGGCATCGAGGTGTGTCACTGCCCAATGTTACAGCAAAGGTATGTGTCGGTTAATTTTTCATTTGTATAATAATTTAATTTGTAAAACAATTATTTTTATTAGAAATAAATAAATATGACGATGTATTGATTGTCAGATCAACTATAGATAATCATCATAATAGCGATGACACATATGAAGAAGAATTGACATCTATAGCAGGTACTATCAAAGTTTAACTTTATAAACCTAGTGCTTGATTGATTTATATATCGCAATTAATAATTGTCTTTGTTATTGTAGGTTCTAACAATATGCGTTAACTCGGATGAAGGGTGAAGAAGACTGACAATCCAGATCTAGTGCTTCGAGAGATATTAGAACATGTTCAAGCTTTTCTTAGTATTTAATCTTGGAGAGATATTTAAACCCACTGTTGATGTATTAGGTTTTCTTAGTATTTAATCTTGACTATGTGAACTCACTTTTTAGTATTTAATCTCGAACCCACTGTGATCCATGTACATTCAATTTGTGTGAAGTGCAAGCAGAAGTGCAGAACCATCGAGCCCAGCTTGTGGATGCGGGAAGTGAACAATCTAAATAGTTTGTCATATTGATTTAGAGATATTTCTTATCAGCTTCTTTGTTTGCACCGTAGCATCAAAAGAATAATGTCATGATTTGCAGTGTAGAAGATTCTTCATCTGCAGCTGTCTCTGAAAATCTAGAGGCAGATTCCCAACTTTTAAAACAAGGTGAGTATATTCTTCACATTAATTCCGGAAGAATAAAGATTATAGATGTTTTTGTAGGTTGAAGATGCAAGTTTCGATAAGGACCTATAAAAGTTGTTAATAAGGTCTTCATCTGCTGTATATTCTTCATCTGCAGCTTTTGGAACCGAGCTAAGGTAATATTTATATGGAATCTAATAGCTTTTGGATATATGTGGAGTTTATTCTGACATGTCATTGTTCAAATTTTTGAATTAGCTTGAAACCCGCCTTAGGGTTTAAAATGTCCTTTTTCATGTTCAGTTGCATTTTATTAGTCCTAATATCTCAATTAGTTGCTCCAATTCTTGCTTTTATCTCTAGGAAAAAAAAAATAGAGCACAATGTTATCTACCTCTTAATTATTTGCTCTATCCCTCATGGTGAAATTTCTCAACCTTTGTAGCCATCGAGTTCAACATTTGTGGGGCGTTCAGGTGGCTCTTCAAGCCGAGCCATTGCTTCTAGCAATCGCAATGTAATGCAGAGCTGTGAATCAAATATGTCATACACTCGCACAAAAGAAACAACTGCATTTTTTACCAAAATTTCAGCACAGAGAGGCTCCCAAGCTATGTTAATGGATAACAAATATTCATCATCTAGCAGGCATCAACCTATGGACTACGAGTCTACACTCAGAGAACTTCATGACCTTAACCTCGATAATAATGGAAAGCCTGGGTATTAGCATGTCACTTCAAGTTGCTATCGGCTGACTCGATTCATTGTAAATAGGAAACCTAAACTATGATAATGTTAAGCAATGTATTGCCTTGTGCTGCGCAAGTCTATTCTTGTTTTGCATGGCTGAACTGCTAGATTCAGAGAAATCAGATTCAATTAAAGGATACAGGGTTTGGAACAGCCTAGCTTTTTTATGTCAAAGCCTAAGGGCGATGGAGTCTAGCTCTTACTATTGATTACGATTTGTGTCTGATTGTGTGGGTGTATATTTGTGAGCAAAATCTGCAGATAAGATGAAGAGGCGATTGCCAAACTACTCTTTTCCAATTTCATTATAGATTAAGATGTTGCTTAGTCAGTGTGGATGATCGAACTGAATGAAAAGATTCCATGGTTCTCTCAGGTTTTGGAATGAGGTTGCATGCATTTAAATGACTAATATATGAATTAGTCCTAGAAACTGGTATATATGTTCCCTGCAGCAGGAAGAACCTGTGGATGTTGATTATATTTAAATTCCACTATTCTGACCACTGCAGAAGAAACAACCTGCGGATGTAGATTAATTGCATCTAAATTTCACCATTGTAGTCCAGTCAACCAAGAGCGGTCTTGACAAGTGTCATAAAAGGTTGGTAGAAATTCCATCCTTTGTCTTTTTTTGCCTGCTGCTTCCAAGTGTGCCGTAGACCAAATGAGGTTATAGTGTGATGGATGTAGGGCTGCGTGTTGGAAATAGTATTCACTTATCTCAAATTTTTGCGTCTACAACAATTTTTGCAGAACAGGATAACAGCAAAAAGGAGAAGGATGTGAATCAGGATGAGGAGGTGCCCAGCAAAAAGGAAAAGAAGAAAAAACACTCTGAAGAAGAGCAAGCAATGAGCGAAGCAGTTCACAAGTAAAAGAAGAAAAAGGATAAGGAGGGAATAGGATTTCATCTTTTCTTTTTTTTTGTGTGTTTCAGGGAGCCGGGTAGCTCCCTTGTTGTTCTAGTCTACTAGATTTGAAAGAACATTTATATGTAAAATTGATCCTTGTTTATTTCTCCTGCATGATTCTGCAGTCTGATATTATTTTTTGTTACTTATCATCATGATATCCTTTGACCTCATCCGCTTAACAAACAAAGCTTACATGCTTCTGCAAATTTGAGGTTTGCTAAAATTGTTATGTTTTTATATAGAGCTCGTTTGATAGAGTATATCAGTATCGAAATCTTATATAATAGATATTTCTGATACAATAACAATGCACAAATGGACGACCTCATCTTACATGATGCATGATTCTCACAGCTTCAAAAGTTGTCGAACATTCATAGGAGATATATACCTCGCATCTCCATCCGCCATATGCTTAGCAAAAAACACATTCGCTGCCTGGCTTGGATGATAAGGATCCCATAACACATACCTCAATTTACCTGTAACAACTTAATTAAAACAATTTAGATAACATAACTTAGATAAGATCCTCGTATTAATTTCAATACACCACTTACAACCATTCAAATTAGCATCAATGTTTAAGAGTCAACTCATATAAAACAAACAGCCTAATCAACATCATCATCACTAATCATAAGAGAATCCAACTGATGCTCTATCTTTTTCAATATATTTTTCAACTTTTTAATTTTTTCATATTTTACAAGTTTACTCTCTAAATTTGAACTTGACCTTGCACTTGAAGTTGCACATGATGTTTCATTTCGACTGGATGCAATGGTAATTGGTGCAGATTTTTTATGTAAATATGCTTCAAAAGCTTCTTGTGTCTCCTCTCTAGTTTTGAAAGATTTGTATACGACGCCCTTAAAGCCAATAACATTATCAGAAGCTTCTACCCACGTTCTATAAATTTCCGGTTCATGTCCCACAAATACAACATATGTTTTCTCCTACATTAAAAATTACATTCAGAATCTTATATAAATAAAATATTATAACTAAAAATAAAACAATTTACCATGGATCGTATATAAAGAATCAAAGCTTTGCAAGTTTCCTAAAAATTGTAAAACCAAAAGAATAAAAGTTATCAGTAAATTCCAACGAGATTGTGATTGTGAATACAAGTTATAAACACACTCAAATCCACAAATTCTAAGAGATTGTGATTGTGAAACTGTGTTTTTGCAACCATTTAGGATTGGCCAAACTTATGACCTATTGCTCTATGCGAGCTAACCTTTAGATGACCGAGAACTAGATGACTTAATTTTGGCCAATCCTAAATGGTTTGGCCAATCAGTTTTAGGTCAATCAGCTTTAGGTCAATCAGTCCTGAATGTAGGTTAGCACACTACAATATAAGTTCTAAAGCAATAGGTTTTGGCCAATCAATTTTAGGCCACTCCTGTGACTTAAGCAATAGATTTAATTTTGGCCAATCTGTGTATGGCTTGTATACAACATAGATCAGATCAAAATTTTCATATGACGAGAAAATAACCTTTAGAGGAGGCGAAGAGAGGGAGTGGGTCGGTACTCTGGTGCGCTGCTTGGAGGAGGGCGAAGAGAGGGAGTTGGGAAGAGAGGGAGTTGGTCGGCACTCTGGGCTCCGACGATCCGGCGAGAATGAGAGGGAACGAAGCTCTAGCTTGGAGGAGGGCTAACAGCTTCGGATGATCCGACGAGAACGAGAGGGAATGAAGCCCTAACCTGAAGAAGGGCCCAACGAAGCTTGAGCTTGGCTTCGGCCTCCGGCGAGAGAGAGGGAGGGAGGTCGCTTGGCTTCAGCCGTCGAAGAGAGTGATAGGGTACTTGGATTCGGGGAGAGGGATGGATCGTCGACGGAGAGATGAAGCGCGGCGACAACGAAGGGTTTCGCCCTAGCTCACGTCGATGCGATAGATGCAGAGAAGAGAATAGGGTTAAGAAAATTAGGGATGGAAAAGAATTAATGAGAGGGAGAGAAAATTTTTAATTAAAAAAAAATATAAGCCACGCTGGATGTCGCGCACGGGGGCGCGCAGCGATCTCCCGCAGGAGATCGCTGCTATATATATATATATATATATATTACTGCACGCACAGATTAAGTTCTTAGTTTGTTATACTAGCTTTCATGCTAGCACCGATTAAGTTCTTAGTTTGTTAAACTGAAAACTAGTTTCAACTGGCTGATTTATAGATTGAAACCGGCTTAATCAAGGAAGAAAAGCAAATGAAATATCTTAGTTTGGGAACTTGATGTAGATGAAGACCATGTACAACTATGAAAAAGGTTACTTATACCGTATGAAGAAAATTTTGTGTAATCCTATTTTGCAAATTGTCACTGTGAACTTGATGGGCCTTCATCCTTTCAAGAAGTTGAATAACGATGAGAACACAATCCAAGCAGTCATTACAGGAATGGCCATCATCATAGAAGCCTGGATCCAAAGCAAGGTTGTATATGAGGCGGGGGTAAGCATTTTATATTTGCAAGACACAGAGACTTGCTAATCTGCCGTAAACGGAAGGGAGGATAATTTTCAATACAACTTACCAGATAGAAGACAACAAAATTATTGGCAAACTCAGCAGTGAACTCGTTCATTTTCATTTCATGTTTAATTAAATCTTGGAGCTGCGAAAAAATTTGTGATAATTATGGTTAAGTTTGGTAAAATAGAATTGCGTATGAATTTATGACAGAAAAAAAAGTAGCCGAGAGAGAAACCAGAAATACATATTGTATGGCTTTTATGCAGTATCAATTTATTTGAGAGCTATGCATCATGTCTCATAGTTTTCCAGGCTAAACAAATTTAACACCAGATAAACATCGTGACATTCCTCATATGGAAACATCTTAACCTATTACACCTTGATCTTCTCAGAGTAAGATCTAATTTTAAAGATTAAAGATAAAATACCATGATTCTACTACGATCTTTCGACAGTCCAATAGGCAACAGCAATGACATGGTTTACACAATCATTTGGCACATGAATTGATAGTTTTAACTTTCGGCCAGAGAATGGATGAACAGATTGTTCAAGTTATGCATGAATACTGAATAAGATCAGTGTCGCATAGTATTAGGAGAATGACCTATCTTCTCAAGTATTTTCCTCATCCAAATAATTCACAGAATTCTCATAGAGAGAAAACACAGACTTTGGTGACAAGTTTTCTAAACATAATTTTCTAAACCAAGATAATTTGATATCAATGGTAGGTCTAAGAGGGATTGGTGATGCATGATTGACTAAATTGCCTGAGTGTCCAAACCCATAAAATGCTTCTGGTACCAGAAATTGACTCATGTTAGAGGTATGTGGAACCAAGTATGTATTTAATATGATAAACAGCAACCTTGTATCTGTGCAGAAGGTACATTAGAATGAAGATGAGGAAGTTCGAGTACCTAACATGAAGCAGAAATTAGAAGCAAGAAACTCATAATCAGATGCTCTTATCTCTAAAGATATTGGATATTCAACTCATAATATTTAGATTCCTTTAAGCATACATATCCCCGTCCTATTTTGCATATGAATGGCATAAATCGTGGTTTCCAAAAAAAAAAAAAAGGAAGAAGAATAGATAAAAGGTGCTAATATGCAACAAAAACTGGCATGCATAAGTTATTCAATAAAAACTTATGAGTTTGCATATCTTCATCAACAAAGATTAGTGATTGAAGGATATCAATTACCAACTAAGAAAGATTTAATAAACAGTGGTGTTAAATTAATTTATGCAAATGACACACCATATGTAAAAATTTATGAAAACAATAGAAAAAATTAGCACCTCATAATGGCACTTTTGGGCAAACAATATCCAGGCTTTGAAATGATCATACGCTTGAGGTGTGTCTGTCTTTGAGAAAGAAGTTCTCAGAAAGAATGAATCAAGCAGATCAAATTCTGAGGCCTCAAAGCGGCCAATGCCCCTTATGAACTGCACGACCTAGCATCAGGAGTGCACAAATAAAAAATAGTAGATCCATTGGATTTCAGTGCCACCCATAAACTTTCAAGGTAAGTAATCAGATACAATATCCAAGTAACCTAGTACACTAAAATAATTCAGGCACCATGCATTTAAATACCTTGTTCACAGTTTCCTTGGTAGGCCATAGAATTTTGTTCTGTTCTTTTTGTTTATTTCTTTTGAGAACATTTGCTGCCATCATCTAAAAAACAGCAAAAGCAAATGGGAGGTTGTTTAATAACTAAAAATGTGAGTTTGTATTTCCACCATAATCCTTCCATTAATGCAGCAACAGCGTATTGTTTACCTTTGTCGATTGAAATGCCTGCTCCCGTTGGCGTATTTGGATCCATTGTTCTGTAACAATATTCTCAATCTGATCACAGAAGTTAAATATCAACTTTGTTTCAGATAAGACATGGCTTTGACTTCATTAAAATTGAGTCTAGGAAGAAAAAGGACTTTTAAAGAAGTTCAATTATAACTTAAAAACTTTTGTAGAACTAGGTGTTCTATGTTGATAAAATTTAATAATTTACATGTAGATGCTGACTTAGTTATGGAGTTAGTGGGTGCCATGGTTAATGGTTTCCTTTCTAGTAGCAAAGGCCAACTTAGCTATACAACTTGTTACATCAATATTCATTTATGGATTAATATATTAAAAAATGGTATTGGATCTGCAACCTATTAAAAACAGCATGTAATTTGGAAGGACCAAGACTACTTAAAAAAATCAGCAATGCGATTTTCAGCTTGCAAGTCGCAACACGTTCACATGAGCTATTGAGCATTTATTTTAACTGTATTGTTCTCACAACAAAACATGAATGACAAGAAGATTGACCTTTTCAACTTCAGAAGCCACGATCTCCATTTTTTCTTTTGCCTTGCCATTGGATAACTCTAAACTCCAAATGCTATCCTTGTTCTTAGTCGACTGCTCAAATAACAACTGAATCTATAAAAGATGTCAAGACCATTTATCAAATTAAATAGAGCACCGAGACAAGTTAGAAATGCATCATCATTTCTCAGAAAAAAAAAGTAAAAGAAATTAGAAGAGCATATATATCTCAAACAACTAATTTGCAGTATAAACTGAACTTTCAACATATGGACTTATTTGAATAGCGTGTGTGTGTGTGTGTGTGTGTGTGTGAAAGAGAGAGAGAGAGAGAGAGAGCACCTCTTTCTCAAGAGCACCAATTCGAACTTCAGTGTTCGATAAGCCACTGTTTGAACCCTGCAACATCATCAAAGGAAAAAATAATGCACAAGTTAGACCATAAATACATTTGCTTGCTACACATTTGACAAAATCCTGAATTTAAATATGAGTGTGAAACAAATGATAGAAAGTTAACAGAAAAATATGGATTTTTCTGAACATAAGAGCTGCTAGATTATAAATCAAATCAATTTAGAGATCTTATAAACTACTACTGTTATATTAGAATTTTCTGAAAGAAAAATCATAAAAACCTCGTTATTTTATTTTAGTAGATCTAGCAAACCTAGTAAAATTATAGTACTTTTTAGGAGGCCCTACCCTTGTAAGGATCCACAAAAGGGTTCCTATTCTCTTTGATTCGTTCAATAATAGAATGCAATAACTTATTTCCTGAAGATTATGTCAATTGACATGGCAGGAGATTTTAATCCATGAATTTTCTTCAGCTCTATCGCTACCATAAGAACAACAAAGCTTCAACTCATTTTGGGAAGATTGTTGACCGTTTTATCACATTAATCAAGCTTTATATTGACAATATTTGTAAATGCACGAGTAGTCACATTTCCAAAGCATAACAAGCAAAAAATCAAATAGTAATGAACATGTACAAAATGTTGGTACAACAAAAAGTGGAGAGCTTCAGAGGTCATCTGAAGATGTTTTAAGAAAAACTAGGGTTGTACACACTGCAATAGGCTCATAAAGAGTTGAAGTACAGTAATCTGTTAGATGAACACCTTCAATTCATATAAAGCATTCTCCATTATTCGGATCTTCTCTTCCATCTCCTCGACAACTTTATCCCTTTCTTCTAAGTCAAGGATTTTGGAATTGAAGGTTCTGGTACTCACTTCTAGAACTAATTCTGCAACATTTCAAAATAACTAGTTAGTATAAAGAAAAAAATAATTATATATAGTTAATGACTTTTGCTTTGTGATGATATTCACCAAAGATTTAATTAGTGGCATTATCGTTATTTTGTGCTTAGACTTTTCTCTACTATGGTCATGATATGAATAGCAGGATCCATGATGATTCTTCACACCAAATTTGACAAAAATGAAGGACAATGAGTTATTCTAACAAGGCTACTCCTGCTATAGTTCACAGAATATGCTAGATTGTTTTTTCACACCTCATATTGCATAAACCTCATCAAGCGCCATTGACCTTTCAGTTGCCATGTAAAATAAGCATAACATGATATGTTCAAGAAAAAGACTCTAGTTTGACCTTGAACTTAACTTGAATCATTTGGCGCTTCAAGAGTGCAATTTTTTTGCTTGAATCCAGTCTCTCCTACCAAGAATATAAATTCCAACTCGATGATTGCATAGTATCAAATTCACCTTAGCCTCTAAACTTAGTCATTCTTCATACCCTTACCAAATTGGTGAAACACAAGTATCTATTGACCTAGTTAATAACCCAACAAAGTTCATTTTCACAATGTAGGGGGTTTTGGAAATCAGGTAGGCTGCTGGCAAACCTCTATCGTCTGAAAGTGAAATTCTGATTCTTGGTTGGGATTCCTATATATCAGCATAAATCCCAGCATTCTCCAGGACGATAGACCGTGTTATGTGAAAATATTAACTGGGACTTGGAGATGGGAGCTTTTTGCAGAATTGGAGGAAAAATACAAAGAGTACACAGGAAATTCGTGAACAAAATTGGACTTCCCAGTCAGAATAGAACCCCAACAAGGCATATCGGAAACCACAAGAACCAAGGATACAGGCAGCAGGTAAATAAATAAAAGGTGGGAGAACAAATGAGCAATCTGGCCTGGAAAAGGTCAACCTAACTGAGATGCCTTGAGCCTCAGGTCTTCCAACTCGGAGAGAAGTGCGCCTCTTTCCGAGGGCGAGGTATCGGAGAGCGCGAATATGGCGGTGAGCCGGATGCCGACGAAGGCGAAGAGGACCACCGATCGGACCCCTAACGGCCGAACTCGGTCAGATCCTCCTCGTAGGAGACGAGATCCCAAGCCGAGGAGCCGTAGCGGGAGTAGGAGGGCGACGAGGAGCAGAGGAGCGCCGTCCAACGTCGGCGAAGCCATCAGCGCCGGCAGATCGAACAGGGTCTTTTCCTGGAGAAGCTGTTGCGACTAAACATTTATGTTATTTTATTCTGTTGTATTGTATTTGTTTTTAGAAACCAGCAGCGTGAAATGGCGACTGACGTGGCGGAGAGTTTGCTAGCGTTGTTTGAATTCTCCAGAATATATGTTAATTTCAATAATTTTCAAACGGTTACAGCATTTAAATTTTTTTAATGAGTGATCTGGTCAGGTATGTAATCTGGCTTGGTAGATAGTTCGATCGGATAGGTAGCCTGGTCAGATAGAGACGTTCGGGTGCATAAGGGATTGACCTAGTGAGATGAATGCGCTCGGGACTACGGGGTTATGATCCGGTCGGTGGTAGCCAGTCGGATGAACCCGGTCGACAGTACTCGATCGGGAGTGTTCAGTCGGGCGGACGGAAAATCATGCCTGGAACTCCCTAAAATTAGGGGTACTGACCTTCGGTTATGTATTTGAGTTCCGGGCGGACGTTCCCGGTTGGACATGCCTGACCGGACGACTTGTTCGTCCTGTAACTGAAATTAATCATTCCGCTCTAAAAGCGACTTGTGGCCTAGGGACCGGTTGTCCGATCGGGCGTATCTGACCGGCGGTCGGACTGTCGGGCATCAAGGGCAACTAAATCCATTCACAGTTGACTTGCCCATCCAAAAGCCATTGGTGGCCGGGCGACTGAGTCCCTCCGAATGACTCTTTGCGGTTGGTCGGCTATAGCCAGAGGGATTTGCAGAGCTGCATAATAAGACAAGCTATGGTGACCACACGATTAGAGTCGTTTAATAATAATTTGATTCTATCAGATACAGAAAGATATCTCATATCCTCTCATTATAAAGAAGAGACACCTGCCATAATAATGTCTTTCCAAGGCATTAGACATGGATGAAGACAGTAAAGTGATAGCATGAATAGACCTTTTAGCGGCCACACCAAACCCTTAGGGAAACTAAGGCTGCAAGGGATCGTGTCAGAAGATTGACTTTTATGAGACAAGACAGCCCAAACAAGACAATAGTCTTATATAAGATCCACCTAGTGCTTCAAAGAGAGGGATTATGTTGGATTGACTTCTCATCCTCTCATAGTTTCCCTATGATTCCACTCTCAACCCTATTCCACCCCAAAGTTCTGTTCTCCCTGCTAGCTTCTGATCCAATCCTAAACTCCTCTGCGACTCATCTGTCTTACTGTGTCATCTAAGCGAGAGCCCTCTCCGCTTATCGACAGGATCAATGAGTAAATAATTTTAAATTAAATTTAAAGATTATTTTATTATAACGTGTAGAAAGTCTCATATATATATATATTAAACGGCTTTTTACTAAACGATGCATGTGAGAATTAGAAATTACCAAAAAACATACTAAGATTTTCTTTTTACCAAAGGGTGCATCAAATTTAGTGATCTTCCTCTTATACCCCTCCCGCCAAGAATTCTCTGTCGTTTTCTCTTTCTCAATTAGAATTCGAGACAGCTGAACCGCTTTTTCAGACTTTTCAATTTAAAATAATATATTGTAGGAATCGTCTAAAAAACGTAAAGTAAACAAAAAAAAATTCAGTTAAAAGAAACATCTCTTCCCACGTGATTTCAAAAATATAAAAAGATGTTTTCTTATATTTCATTAATATAAATTAATATATTAAATGATATATTAATAAATATATTAATATATAAAAAAACCTATCACAACACAATTTAATGTTCAGACCCGTTGGGCCTGAAGTCAAATGACTTCAGGCCTACTATGGGTCTGAAGTCTTTGATTTCAAGCCCACGTTACGCCTGAAATTAGATGACTTCAGGCCCAACGTAGACTCAAATTTTTTTTTTTCATTTTAAAAATATTTTTTATAATAGTTAATCATGATTTATTAAATTAATTATTTATAGGGTAATCTTTTATATAATTCTACAAGTAATGACAAAATCATCTCATTTTATTGAAATATTCAGGTATGATCAAAACATGCTTACATTTGTTTAAACTTGAAATAAGAAGGTTCTACCTAAATACACAATGCATAGCAAAATTGGGTTCCTTGTAGATCATCAACTCATATTTTCAGAATTTGTTGCAATAGGACTTTTGTAGGTCCATCAGTTGGTTTTGGTGGAAACACACGGATGGACCTAGGATATTTGGATTTCTCAATACTCGATATCACTAGTTAGAGTTGAGCTAGGAGATGATATTTGTGGTGTCTAAACTTAGTCCTAATGAAAAATAAATTATGTTATCATACCGTATCAGTTGACACAGAACGATGCAGCAACAATGTAGAATCATAACTTATTTTAGTAAATCATCTTTATATCTTTAATTTTGCTCATCAATATATTTTATTATCTTTCTTAATTATTTTTTACATTTATAAATTTTATTTATAAGGAATTATAAATATATATATAATATTATAAATACATACAATTTATAGAGTAAAAATATAATAAATAAAATATAATTCAAATATAAATAAAATTTATAAATATAAAAAATAATTAAAATAGATAATAAATTATATTTATGAGTAAAATTAAATAGATAAGGATGATTTACTAAAACAAGCTATGATTCTGCATTATTGCTGCATCGTTCTGTGCCAACTGATACGGTATGAGAATATAATTTATATTCATTGGGACTAAGTTTAGACATCACAAATACTATCTCCTAGCGCAACTCTAACTAGTGATATCGAGTATTAAGAAATCCAAATATCCTAAGTCCATAAGTGGGTTTTCACTGAAACCCACTGATAGACCTACAAAAGTCCTATTGCAACAAATTCTAAAAATATGAGTTGATGGTCTGTAAGGAACTCAATTTTACTATGCATTGTGTATTTAGGTAGTATCTACATAGAACCTTCTTATTTCAAGTTTAAACAAATGTAAGCATGCTTTGATCATACCTGAATATTTCAATAAAATGAGAGGATTTTGTCACAACTTGTAGAATTATATAAAAGATTATCCTATAAATAATTAATTTAATAAATCATAATTAAATATTATAAAAAATATTTTTAAAATGAAAAAAATTTGAGTCCACGTTGGGCCTGAAGTCATCTGATTTCAAGCCCAATGTGGGCTGAAATCAAAGACTTTAGGCCTACGCTGGGCCTGAAGTCAAATGACTTCAGGCCCACTATAGGTCAAATGACTTCGGGCCTACTTTAGGTCAAATGACTTCAGGTCCACTGACTTCAGGCCCAACGTGAACTTGAACTTGAAATTATATGTTATGATAAGTTTTTTTATTTATTAATATATTTATTAATATATTATTTAATATATTAATTTATATTAATCAAATATAAAGAAAATCTATTTATATTTCTGAAATCATACTGGAAGAAATGTTTCTTTTAACTGATTTTTTTTTCTTTATTTACCTTACGTTTTTTAGCCAATTCCCACACTATATTATTTTAAATTGAAAAGTCTAAAAAAGCGGGTTCAGATGTCTCGAAATTCTAATTGAGAAAGAGAAAGTGGCAGAGAATTCTTAGCGGGAGGGGTATAAGAGGAAGATCACTAAATTTGATGCGTCCTTTGTAAAAAAGAAATCTCAATACGCCTTTTGATAATTCTTAATTCTCATGTACGCCGTTTGATAAAAAATCATATTTTAAAACTCCAGAACTAAACCGTTACATATCACATCTAAGCATTGCAACATGAAGGTGTTATGGATTCCTTCCAAACGATATCATACGGTTTGAAAGAAAATAAAGCATTGAACGAGCATAAATGTTTGATGTAAATGCCAGTGACTGAGAAATGTGTATTGTGTAGAGATCGCATCTGGATTTGAAAAGTTTAATTGACTTGAACGGCAAAGCACATAATAATAATAATTAGTAGTAGTATGTTCCGGAAGAAATCGACGTCGACAGCCAATCACAAGGGTTCGACTCACGCGGATGCTGACGCTAGAGGAAGAACTCTCACCCTGCGAGATTAACACGAGCGTTAATGGAAACACGCCAGAGGTTGCTCGGCGGAGCCCACTCCGACGCTCAAGTCAGTGCCTCAGTATGGGAGATGGAAGAAAGCAAGAAGAAGATGCTTAAGTTAGAGAGTGCGTAACCTCTTTACAAGAGGGGTTGAAATACCTTTTATACCTAAGGCGGCAATCATACGTGTCTCCACGATCTTCGTCACGTCCCCTCGATTTTCAGTTACTGGATAACCCTTATAACGGTCGTCACCTCCATGAAATCTGGACTGTTGCGATAATGAAGGTGTTAATGGTCGTGTATTACGGGTCATGATCATCCCGTGATTATAGGTGATGATTATCCATAGATCCAAAGAAATGGAGACTGTTATTTGAGGTTGAGTGCTCCTCGTGCTCCACTACCCAGAGGTGATCTCGGGGTCTTTTGGCTAAGGGGGGCCCCGGCGCTTACCCTCCAGAGGTAATCTCGGGGAACTGACTTTCCGAGGTCGGACATGTGTCTTCCTGGTTCGGTCTCCAGAGTATGCTTGCTCATGGTGTTCTCGGGAACCCACCTTCCCGAGAGGGCCTCGGGCGCCACGTAAAGAGAGTCGTCCAGCCTCGGTAGGTCTTGCCACATATCTTCTTCAGTCCACGTGTCAGCCACGGGGTATTTAACCCTATCACAAGTCCCTCCCTCTAAGTCTAATCGAAGGAAGTATTGCTGACTGATTAGACTAATGGTTTAGTAAAGAAGCTATGTCATTGGGGTACATATGTCTTTTACTACTCCCTTAGCGGCCTACCTAGTCCGAGGAATCGTACCATGCAACCTTGGACCCTAGGCGGCTCTTTGAAGGCCTCCCGCCTCTCTACAAACCTCGCGACGACGCCCTGACAGTTGTCCATGCCCTTTTTAAAAGCGCATGGAATCTATTAATGACGATAAGATCATTTGACGAATGTTGCCTTGCCATGTGCTCCGTCATTCTCTGTATGGTAATCTCCCGCTAATCCACGCTGCGGGCCATATGAGGTGATGCCAGTAAAGTATGGTGGCTCCTCAGTATACCCCATCAGCCCCATTGACGTGTTGCCTCCCTATTGCTTACAGGCGGGCGACTTCTCCCTATAAAAGCGGGTGCAACGACACCCTTCTGCCTTTTTGCGTTATATGTTTGCAAGCATCTTCGCTCAGTGCTGTTCATTTCGCTGCCACAATCCCTAAGTGTAAGTCTCTTTCTGTTCTCTTCTCTCCTTCATCTCCATGGGTCCAGTAGAGAGGAAGAAGAAGACCCGAGGCAAGGGCGAAGATTCCTTAGAGGAGCCAACCTATCATCCGGAGTGGTATGACACCATCTCTTCTAGGGTTAGGTTAGAATCCCTCCAGGCCGCCTTCCAGAGATATGGTATTCTGGAGGACTGGGAGGTGTGAGTTCCGACCTTAGGTCAATCACCTGTAGAGACTCCTGCGGGTTTTTTCACCTTTTTCTTAGGGCAGGTAGAATTAGGGCTTCGTTTCTCTATTCCCCCCCTTTTTCTTGAATGTCGCCACCTATTTCAACATACTTTTTCACCAACTGGCTCCAAACGTCTTTGCCCAGATGGGCGGGACGTTTGTCCTCTTTAAACTTTTCAACATCCCTTTGACCCCCCGATTCTTCCATTTTTTTCTTTGTCCCAGTTGGTTCACGAGGGGCATTTGACTTTACCGCCCATACCGGCCATAAGTTTCTAGGGGGTCTTCCTTCCTCCCATAAGGGATGGAAGGAACGTTTCTTCTATATCCAACTCCCTGAGTGTCCTTTCAGTCCTATCCACTGGACGGAGAGCCTGCCGCCCATCTCAGACCTCGGCAACTTCCAGCAGGACGCGGGATACCAGAGGGCTAGGGGTATCCTAGCAGGGATGGAGTTTTATGACCTTCAACTGGTGCAATGCGAAGAACTCCTCTATCGGGCCGACCCCAGCCCGAAAGTCATGAGCCTTAGTTTCAATCTCCGTAAGTTCTATTTGGTCTTGTAAGTATCGTTGTTAATTCTAACTAATACCTTTTTGTTTTTATTTCACAAACGACGTCATGCTCTCCCGAGCTATCAACGGGTTCCTGAAGTGGGAGCATGCTAACGAGCAGGCCTTGATTCTTGCTCCAGTTCCTTCTATGCTTGTGGGCATCTCAGCCGAGGGTTGTGAGGAAGTAGTCGAACCACCGGAAGATTCGGAAGTCCAGGACCCACTGGAGGTCCCAGGGGCGGCTAAGCAGCCTACCCCAGCTGAAGAAGATCGTCCATCACCCCCGGTCCCAACGAGAGATGGGGAGTTCACCCCTGCTCTCCCTGATGAGCAGCAGCTACCCCCTGCCCCCGAGAAGAAACAGCGAAAACGACTTGTCTCTAAGCAAGCTCCTTTGAAGAGGTTGAAGAAGCTCTCGCCCTCAGAGCTTTCACCAGTTGCTGATGAAGAGGACGAGGTGCCCTTGTCCCAGAGCATTCGGCCAGTGCCCTCCTGTCCCTTTGAGGCTTCCATAGAACTGGCCGCTCCTATCCCAGCCGCGGCGGCCAAACCTCCTACCATCCAATGAGGCAAAGAGGTGCTGCCCCGTCGTGCCTTGCTCTCGCCGGAAAACCCCCTCGGCGAAGAAGACGGCGACCAGGGACTCCTAGTCAATAAAAATAAAGACCACTCCCCCCAAGAGTGACAAGCAGCAAGGGGCGTCCAACTCAGAGGAAGACGTCCCCAACCCCCGAAGCCTCCCTGGCCCATCGGCGGGGGATACTGTGAAAATTCTCCCCCCTCCTGCTCATCTCTTGAGGTCGGCCATGTCAGCCAGGTACCTGGGTATGCTGCACCAGTCCCTGCTGACGGTAATTGCTTTTATCTTTCTTCTTTGGCTTCTGCTGCTTTGTCTGTTTTTAACTGTCCTTCTATATGGCAGGTCACCTCCAATCGTGCTGCTACTAGCTGGTTGTTGTGCTCCCGAGAGGTTATTGAGGACCTCTTCCAGCAATTGTCGGCATCAGAGGCAGAGGTTGGCCATGCCCGCGATGTGGGCCTCCTACAGTTGGAGGTCAGTAGGGCTCTAAGGGTGAAGGACGAGCAATGCCTTGACACCCTGCAAGCCTCAGAGGAGACTATGCATGGCTACCGTCTCCGAGAGTGCACCCAATCGGAGCAGAACCAGGCCCTTTCCAAGGACCTGCAGAAAGTGACCCAGGAGCAGGAGCAACTCTAGGCTCAGAAGGAGGAGTTGTCTGCCGTGTCCAGCTCCTGAAATCCTCCATGAAGGCTCTGGAGGATAAGAATAAAGAACAGGAACACCAGCTATCTCTAAAAGAATATGACCTAGAGCTAGCGGCCTCCTATGCCTCCGACCTTCAGGAGGGGATTACTTGAGCCCAGGATAAGGCTTCGACCACCTCCCAGAAACTCCAAGAGACACTGGGGGCTCATGATCGCCAGAAACTCCAGGACAAGGCTTCGCCAAGAAGTTCTCTGGGAAGTGCTACAACTGTGGCCGAGTTGGCCACAAATCTTCAGAATGCAAGAAACCGAAGAAGAAGCAGGAGGCCAACCTAAACGAGGGACCAGAAACAGAAGACCTCTGTGTCGTGGTCTCTGAATTAAACCTGGTGGGTTCAAACCCGCGATAATGGTGGATTGATACTGGAGCCACCAAACATGTATGCTGCAATAAGAAACTGCTCCACAATTTTGAAGAAATTAGTGGAGAGAAGCTGTTCATGGGGAACTCGACAACCTCGGACATCATGGGCCAAGGGAAAGTGGTGCTGAAGATGACCTCAGGCAAGGACCTCACTCTAACCAATATATTATATGTTCCGGAGATTCGAAAGAATCTAGTGTCCGGATCATTATTAAGCAAGCATGACTTTCGCATTGTGTTCGAGTCAGACAGAGTTGTTCTGTCGAAAAAAGGAATGCTTGTGGGAAAGGACTGTATCTGATGGGCTGTTTAAACTCAGTGTAATGGCCATTAGGCTTAAGATAAATAAAATTGAGAGTTCTTCCACTTATATGCTAGAGTCTTCTTGTTTATGGCATAGTAGACTAGGACATGTGAACTATGATGTGATTTGTAGATTAATAAACATGCAAAACATACCTACATTCCACCTTGACCCGAAACACAAGTGTCAGACTTGTGTTGAAACGAAGTTGACAAGGTCATCCTTTCAACATGTTGAAAGAAGCAACGAACCACTCGGCCTAATTCACACCGACGTATGTGACCTTAAAGGTACACCGCACGTGGTGGGAATCGGTACTTCATTACTTTTGTTGATGATAACACAAAGTACTGCTATGTGTATCTTCTCAAAAGCAAGGATGAAGCTGTAGAGAAATTCGTTCTCTACAAGAATGAGGTTGAAAACCAACTTAATAAGAAGATTAAGGTGGTTCGAAGTAACCGAGATGGTGAATATGTATCACCATTCGCTGAGTTATGTGTTAAACATGGGATTATACACGAAACAACAACTCCTTATACCCCTCAGCAAAATGTAGTTGCTGAGAGAAAGAATTGAACTCTTAAAGAGATGATGAATGCTCTTCTATTGAACTCTGGACTGCCAGACTCCATGTGGGGGAAGCTGTGTTAACAGCTAATTACCTTTTAAATAAGGTTCATCGAAAGAAAATAGATAAGAGCCCTTATGAGTTATGGAATGGAAGACGACCATCCTATAAATACTTGCGAGTGTGGGTGTGTCTTGCCAAAGTTTTGGTGTCTGATCCGAAAAGGGTTAAGATAGGACCAAAAACTGTTGATTGCATATTTATTGGATATGCACATAACAGCAATGCATATTAGTTTTGTGTTTATGAGTCACAATTATCGGATATACACAAGAACTCGATCATAGAATCGAGAAATGTCTCATTCTTCGAGCATGTGTTTCCATATAAGACCTTAGAGGATGCTAGCTCCTCAAAACGGGTGGAGGAAATACCTGAAGAAGAAGAAGAGGATGATGAACCAGTTGAGGCTGCGCCTCGGCGGAGTAAGAGAGCTCGGGTGGAAAAATCTTATGGATCAGATTTTATCACTTTCATACTAGAAGGTGAGCCCCAAAGCTACTCAGAAGTTGTGAACTCTTCTGAGGGACCTCACTGGAAAGAGGCAATTGCATCTGAAATAGAATCTATCTTGCAAAATCACACTTGGGAACTTGTGAACTTTCCTCCGGGGAGTAAACCATTAGGTTGCAAGTGGATCTTCAAGAATAAGATAAAATCAGATGGCACAATTGACAAGTATAAGGCTAGGTTGGTAATTAAAGATTACCGACAACGAGAAGACCTTGATTATTTTGATACATATTCTCCGGTGTCAAGAATAACGTCCATTAGAGTGTTGTTGGCTATTGCTGCTCTATGGAACCTTGTAATACATCAGATGGATGTAAAGACGACCTTTCTAAACAGAGATTTAGAAGAGGAAATTTACATGAAGCAACTTGAGGGGTTTTCTATGCCAGGACAGAAATAACCAGGTTTGTAAATTGGTGAAGTCTTTATACGGCTTGAAACAAGCTCCAAAGCAGTGACATGAAAAATTTGATAATACCATGCGAGAAGGTGGATTCAAACTTAATGAATGTGATAAATGTGTCTACTCGAAAGCTACAGAAGATGGCTTTGTTATCTTGTGCTTATATGTAGATGACATACTTATCATTGGGAGTAATGATAAGATAAACAAATTCACAAAAGACATGTTGAACTCAAGATTTGACATGAAAGACATGGGCCTAGTTGATGTGATTCTAGGAATCAAAATTCTTAGAACAGCGGAAGGACTTGTTTTTAGTCAATCCCATTACGTGGACAAGATTCTTGAGAAATTCACCAATGGTGATACTACGTTGGCACAAACGCCGATAGATACTAGCCAACATTTATCGAAAAACCGAGGGGAAAGTATCTCTCAAGTAGAGTACACTCGGGTGATTGGAAGTCTGATGTACTTGATGAATTGTACAAGACTAGACTTAGCCTACGGAGTAAGCAAACTGAGTAGATACACGAGTAATCCCGGTGTTGAGCACTGGAAAGGGATAACAAGAGTACTAAGGTACTTGAGATATACTCGTGGAAATGGACTGCACTATATGAGATATCCTGCTGTTATCGAAGGATACATCGATGCGAGTTGGATGTCTGACATAAAAGACTCGAAGTCTACGAGTGGTTATGTGTTCACTCTGGGAAGTGCAGCCATTTCATGGAAATCTTCTAAGCAAACCGTAATAACCAGATCCACGATGGAGTCTGAGTTTGTAGCTCTTGACAAATGTAGTGAAGAGGCTGAATGGCTACGACAATTCTTAGAAGATGTACCGAGATGGCCGAAACCCGTGTCGGCAATCTGCATACATTGTGATAGTCAATCTGCAATTGGCCGGGCACAAAGACATCTGTATAATGGTAAGTCTAGACATATACGTCCAAGACACAATACCATTAGACAACTACTCTCAACTGGAGTTATCATTGTTGATTATGTGAAGTCAAATGATAACTTAGCGGATTCGTTAACCAAAGGGTTAAATCGAAAGTTAGTTGCAAGCTCATCAAGAAGGATGAGTTTAATGCCGATAGAAAATGTTGGTGCAAAGGAAACCCAACCTATGCAGACTGGAGATCCCAAGAACTAGGTTCAAAGGGACAACCTAACTGCACTGATAAAAGTTGTTCACTGTAAGGGAATGATCCTTTAAAACAGTGAAGAATGGAGGTTAAGCATACAGTTTTTAATGATTCAATAGAGTTATGTAAAAAACTCTTAAGATATCACCTATGAGAGAAAGAAGTGGGGCCGCTTTGAAGAGAATTGGAGGCACAATTCTTAGAACTTCTCGCAGAATCAGGCGTGTTCATGGCCAAGAACGAACACACTCATGAGAACTGAGGTGTATCAGGGAGAGTCCTGGGTGAGATGTGTCAATGCTTACATAAACGGCAGCACAGTTAAAGGACATCATGTCTACTGTCTGCCAGGAAGTAAACAGATCTTTACAAGGGAAGGTTCAAAGGGTGAAACCTACCTATCCTATACACGACTCAACTGCTGAATGCTATCACCATGTTTCCATTCATGTGGGAGATTATTGGAAATATAGTGTGAATGGAAAGGGAGGTGGTGGGACTTTCTAGTGAGTAGAAAGTGAGGTAGAGAATAAAGGGACTCCATTCTGAGTGGGGCTTTAGTCCCATATTGGGAGTTTCATGGCATAAATGTTGGTTTATATTGTTTCACAAGCATGATAGTTGTGAACAAATGCTAGAGGAGATGCTCTCTCTCACTCGTGTGTGCGCAGGGGGGGTGCAAATCCAGGGCCCGGATTTGTATTGAACCAAGTGAACTCATGTGCGTGCACGACCTGCGCGCGTCGAATGTCCAACCGGTTGGGGCAAAATTTGTCCAAGCAGATGAACCAACATTTTGCAAAATTATTTTTGCTCAAATGTAACTGATGCATTAATTTTGATTAATTCGAGATCAGTAACCCCCAGACGTTTAGATCTGGTCGGTTAATTAGCAATAAATGATGATTAATTTGTCAATGAATACTGCGGGTGTCTGAGCCTATATAAAGGGGTTGTGCGACCAAGAGCAAAAGACACAAACAATACAGAGAGATTCTCCTCCACTCCACCTCGTTCCGACGTCCTTTGATAGCGTTCGGGTACATTCTGAGTTCGCCACAAGCAACGAGTGCTCCGTTGTGCCCGTGGTTCGGCTGTTGTATTCTGAGAAACAGACGTCCATCTGAGCCTCGAAGTACCACCAGAGGAGGATAAATCTCTTTCAAGGAAACTGCGTTGTGCAGGCTTCAGCAATTTCCTGGTCGGGAGACGTCCGACTACTGCTCGGGACGACTGCTCGAGTAACCCGGTCAGAAAACTCACTTGGGAGCTCGGGAGACTTGGTCGGGAGCTCGGGATATACTGCTCGGGTGCAGAGGAGATCCTAGTCGGGAGACTGAACTTGGGAATTCCTGCTCGGGAATTCAGGTCGGAAGCTCGGGTCACCTGGTCGAGAGTTCGGAAATTCAGCTCGGGAGACTGTTGTTTTGCGAAAAAACAACTCGGCCCATGTAACAGATAAGTTGAAATTATTATTTGTAATTTCGATTTATTATAAACTCTTCGAATTTTCTCCAACAGATATGAATCCAAATAGTTCTTGTATGAATACTACTATATGTAACGGATCGTTGTTGGAATACAATATGCTTAGAGCATCCACAGTTGAAACTCTCACTGTGACGTGGTTGACACGAAGGAGCTCTCTCCCATATGGGAGTAAGCTCCTTCGTGATTTACGAGGGAGCAGCTTGGTGTTCACGGAGCTGCTCCCTCAATTTTTTTAATATAAAAATATTTTTTTTAATATATATATATATATATATATATAATTAATAAGTTAGAAAATTTTATAAAAATAGATTTATTTATTTTATAAAAATTTAATTATATATGAGATAAAATATAAATAAATGATGAAAAATATATATAACGAAAAGTGCAGGATTTATGAAGGAGTTATTGAATATTTTTTTTAATAGTAGAGAAATGTATGAGGTTTTATATTTTTGAGAAATAGATATGGCAATGAATGAATTCTGAGAGCTCCAACTAGTGTGACTATCCTTATGTGAATCAATCGCCGGCGGTTCGCCGGTCGCTGGCCGCCGCCGATCCTTGACCGCCGCCGATCGCCGGTCGTCGGCCGCCGCCGGTCGCCGGTGCCATTCGCCGGTCGCCGGTGTCGGGTGTCGGTCGCCGGTCGCCAGAGGCGGTCGATGGCCGGTCGATGGTCACCGGCCGACGGCAGTCGCCGGCCGGTCGATGGTCACCGGCCGGCCGGCGGCGGTCGTCGGTCGTCAATCTTGATTATATTACAAGATGGATTACCCCTCACCAAATAAAGGAATCCAACTTGTAATGGTTATCAAAGATTACATACAACTCATTACCAAACATAACAATGTAATTAAGATTACATTACATTATATTATATTACATTACATTACAAACTTAATTACATTACAGACCCGATTATATTATTCCCTATCAAACGTAGCCTTAAGGAAATCCTTTAAAGGAATGTGCTTAAGTGCCACGATGGAAATTGCTCGAAGGCAATCCTTTAAAGGAGGTGAGCTTTGCAAAAGGAAGATCGCCGAAGTGGAGAAAGCACTGCAAGGGAGAGATAAGTAGGAGAGAGTACCAGGAGAGATCTCCTTTAGTTCTTGCGCTTTTTTTTTTTTTTTTTTTTTTCCTGTCGTCGTGTAAATTTCTATTTGGTAGATATTTATGATAGCATTATAGGTATATATGCAGATCACAGGACACTAGTAGAAAAAAGGCTTTTAACATCGATTATTTTTGACTTTTAACATCGGTTCCGAAACCGGTGTTGATCCAGCCGGCATTGTAAGTATAGACTTTTAACACCGGTTAACAAACCGGTGTAATATATAGATTTAACACCGGTTAATAACCGTTGTTAAAAGTTCAATTATGAGACGAGAAAGCCATTTTAGACACCGGTTATTTTAAATAACCGGCGTTCAAACATCATTTTTAACACCAGTTCTGGAAACAACCGGTGTTAAAACATCATTTTTAACACCGGTTCTGGAAACAACCGGTGTTAAAACATCATTTTTAACACCGATATTCTGGAAACAACCGGTGTTAAAAGTCTTAATTTTTTATATAAATTTCATATTTATTTTTATTTATAATTTTTCTAGACATATAAAAGAACACAATAATATAATAGTTTATCCATAATCAATAACACACCATGAATTAAGTAAATGCAACATCCAATTAGTTTCAAAAACAAAACAATCCATGTATTTTACAACTATCCATTTTTCTTTCAACAAAAGCAAAATGTAAATCAAATAACACATTATACTCCTACTCGCTATGTGATTTTCCAAGCAAAGACAATGTAGAAGCTTGTCACACGAGTTTGCAAGTAAACGGTCTAGTCCAAGATCAAATAGTGAGGAGTACGTTGCAGAACTTCGACCAGCTTAGCATTCCATCTCTTATAAGCGTCTTGCATATTTCCATACAGTACTTGAGTCAAGTTTGAATTTCTTTTCATGCTTTGGCGTGCAGTGGCTACCAGTCGATTGCGAAGCAACTGTGAGAAAATTCCAATGAAAAAATATCAAATAATGCTACGGAGAGAGAAGCAATATAATCAATCATTCACAATTTGGAGCTTACTTGGTGTTTGAGGGTGGCCAAACTTTTCGTGTGCATTGGAGATTGTGGGATGACACCATTTGAAGGTGGAACTCCAATAAGACCACATAACAAGGTCTGGCCAGCAAAACCAAGTAAATGATTCAGGAGTCAGATGTCATTTGAGATTTAACCAAAGAACTAGCTAGAGGCAGATAGATTAAGGTATAGTACCAAGAATCCCAAAACCAGTAAATCATAATGAATGATGAGGGCTTTCTCAGATTGAACTCCTTCTGTTGAGCAATCCTTTGGCCCCAGTAAGAACATGCAACAAATTACATGCTCCTGTATCTTGTTCACTGAACATCAAAAGCTATGTGCCTTGAGAAGCAAATCCAAATAAAAAAAAAATTGCAAAATGAGACCTTCACTTCCAGTATGATCTTCATGCATAATACATGTACAAACTGTTCAAGGCAGCACAAGTAATTAAATTTTCTGTCGGGTGCCACGCTAAATGAAGCATTTTGAATGTGAAATCATAAGAATTCCCATTAGCAAGTGAGTATATATGCTCCTGTGGCATTTAAGCTAACATAAGATGGCATAGAACAGAATATTGCAGGGATGAAAACAAATATAATAAAGAGGTCACAACTCACAAACCTTGTCTAATAATACGTGTTAAGCTGCACAGAGATATCGCAGGCTTCAGGTTTTGCACTTGCAGCCCATACCTGATGCTTCAATCATAAAATAAGAAGAACTAATATAATCAACTGAAACTTAATTCCATTGATATCCTTTTACTGAATTACAGTTTACAGGAAACGCACAAATGTCACAATGTACCATTAAATATCAACTTTTGGAGAAGGGGAGAAAACAGCTGCTATTCAAGGTAACAAACTAAATTACATTAGGCAGAAGAACTCTCTTCGCTTAGCTCATCAAAGAAATGAAGAATGGACAAAGTCGAATGAACAAAATATTACCTTGTACAGTAACAGAGGGCAGTTGATGCCAAAATCTACACTGCTGTTAGCACTCCATCTGCCAAAAATCATATTGGAATGACTGGGATTGCTAAGGCGAAGAATATATATGTAGTTGGAGCCAGAATCCTGAAACATTAGTATTGAAGCATAAGAAAGGAAGCATTGTTCAAGTAGGAGTTCATCAGAAGTGATAATAATTCAGATAAATTTCTGAAGCAACGATCAATACCTGATGCCTGCACTGAAACCACTGGTCCAATCTTGCTTGTAGCACATCAATCTCCCTTGAAGATCATTCTTGATTCCGTGAAAAGGCTCGAACGTTTCCTCCATGTTCGTGCTCATTTTGGTAAAAATTTACTCTCAAAAGCAACTTTTGATCAAATGAGAAGAAGGAAAGCGCTAAAAGGACAATGGCAAAAGCCACATTAAAAAAATATGTGTGGAATCCGGTTGACAGGATGCAAAACTGAAACTACTTGATTGAAATAGTATATATGTAAGCAATTGAAGCTACAATGTAAGGAAGAACACTAATGGAAATCAATGCTAGTGGTCTCTAACTTTTACATTAATTAGTAATACTGCAAGCTGTCAAAATTAGCAACCTCTAACTTTTACATTAAACTATCCTAAACTTATACATTGGCAACCTCTAACAAATAAGTTGCCCAACATCTTTTGATGTCATCAATCTCATCTTCGGAGAATGGATCCTTATTTGTGAATCTCTGCAAGGTACATTTATATAAAAAAATAGCTTATCAACTCAACCAGACATAATTAAATCTATAAAATTAAAAAAACTTCAATTACCTTGTCCCATGAATCAACTATGATCGCCGAGACAATGTTGAGCATATGTCTCATTACATAATGTTGATACTTTTCAATTAGTTGTCTGAGAAAACCCAAATTGATTTTCCAAACTGGTGCATTACCTAAACAACAAAAAACCACTCGCACCCCAAGCATAACTAAGCAGAAAACACACATTCTAATATGTAGCAATTAGCCTAAAATAAACTAAACTAACCTTAATTATCACAAATATAGAGAACAAGTGGCCGCAGGACTTTCCATTAGAAATTGTTATGTTGTTAGAACACATTATCACGTTGATTAAGTGAACACGCGTGTATTTTTTTAATTTAAAAAAAAATCACTCCGACACTGAAAGGCGTTCATTCAAAAACATTCATCGTTCTTGAGGATGCTATGTAAGTATGTTGATCGTCGATAAAGATTAGGCTTAGAGCTATAAAATGCCCCAAATCTAGCAAATCACGACGCTCGAGATGATATTTAAGTCAAATCAACAAAATTGGATACTGAAATTTGTAAAGATTTGATCTTAGAGCCTTCCAAGTGATTCAAGTGCCCACCTTAGGGAGCCACCGAAGGAGTTGATGAAGAGGCGGATGTCCTTGGTTGGATCCACGGCATCAAGGAGAAGGAGCTGGCTAATGATGGCGTCGGCCACGAAGTCGTCGATGCTGGTCCCCAAGAAGACAATCCTCTCGCGCAGAAGCAAGCCCAAGACGTCAGATTCGGCGCCCTTCATGGCCGAAGCCGGCGTCTGCGGTGAGGCCGAAATCGGCAACTGGAGGTCGGGGGACGAAGAGGCCGAGAGGACTCGGGGCCTGCCACGGGAAGAGAAAGAGAAAGGGAGGCGAGAGGGAGATGTGAGGCGGAGAGAGAGAGATCGAGGGGGCTTTCGAGTGGACGGGGAAGAGGTGAGGAAGGAAGGCTTGAGGGGAGCGGAGACGAAGAGCGAGGCCATGGCGTTCGTTGATCGGCGACGAAAGGCGGCGTCGCTCGGCAACTGTGCGACCAAGAGATAAACTCTTCGAGGGCGATCTGCCAACCCTCACACTCTTCTTTCCTTTATTTATTTATTCATTTACATAAACGAAAAATAATAATATATTTTTAAAAATAAATTTTAAGTCAAAATTGAATTTTACCCTAATCAGGATTATTTCTGTTTTCGCTGCTTCCTCACTCGCTTCCGCCCATGGCTTCCGCGACAGTAACGCGGTCTTCCTCCTCGATCCTCCTCCATGACATCTGCAGCAGTAGGGTTCCTCCAACAGTCCTTATTCGCAAAACCTTGAGAGCGAAATCGCAAAACCTTCAGATTCTTACAAGAAGTCAAGTTCTATGTCACGTTCTAGGTCGAAATCGCAAAACCTTCAGAGCACCGTTCAACCCCTTTCGCAGCACCGTTCAACCCCCCCACCCCCCCAACCCTACTCGAACTTACAAAGTAGAATACACTTGCCTTCCCTTGTCGTCTCGAGCTCTCCTTCAGCCGGGGATGCAGTCGTCTGCGCGCCTTCCTCCTCCTCTCCTCGTCTGCGCACCTTCTTCCTCCTCTCCTCGTCTGCGCGCCATCTGCGCGCCTTCTTTCTCCTCTCCTCCTCTGCGCGCGCCTTCCGTGTGTCGCACACAGCCCGCTAGGGTTGCAAGAAACAAATTAAGCAGAGGAAATATATGACCGACCAAAAGTTAGACTATTATAATTGACATGTATGACTTAATTAAGAACAAGGCATGCGCACGAAAAACATATGACCACGGTTATTTACAAAACCATAGTCAAATATATTTTTAACACCGGTTGTTAAAAGAACCGGTGTTAAAAGTATTTTAAAGTTCAAATAATTATAACATATGACCCCGGTTATTTATAAAACTGTAGTTAAATATATTTTTAACACCGGTTGTTAAAAGAACCGGTGTTAAAAGTATTTTAAAGTTCAAATAATTACAAAAATGCCATCGCCTTTTTTTTTAATACCGGTTTTAATACAACCGGTGTTAAAAGTCGTTGTTAAAGGTCTTTTTTGTACTAGTGAATCTATGTTAGATTGTGTTTATGATTTCGCTGTTTTATCTTAAAAATAGATGTCCAAACATAATCTTTTAGCACTATCTGAGGAGACGAATTTATTTTAAGAGACCGTTTGATTGCAAGATTCGACGTCTTTGTTCCATTGACCATGCTCTTCATGCAACCCACTCAAACTCAGCAGTTTCCAAGTTTGTTCGGTGTTCGTCCCAAGCCTTTGGCATCAGTTTCATCAACTCGACACTCGGAGCAACTAGCCGACTCGGCAACTTAGCAAATCGATGACTCAACAAATTCTCTCTCTCACTTGGACTTGGACATTCACAAACAAAGTTGACGATTGATCTACTCAACTAGGTTGACAGTTTAAGATAATCACGTTCGATCTATTCAGCTAGGCCAATAGTTTAAGATAATCAACTCAAGACATCTTGACAAATAAATAATCCTTGCCTCCTTGATAAATTGTGGATAGAGATCCAACATATATCATTTATGAATCCTCTTCCCTTAATATCATAACCCCATCATAACTGCCACGGGCTTTAGTGCAATGGTTAGATATTTCAGTGGTTAATCAAATATCTAATATTTGAATCTCAATTACGATGCATTATAGGATATTTTGCTCTAATAGGATGACAAATCTAAAGGTGTTGACTCTTCCAGATGAATAATCACGAGTACTTTTCAATTTATTCAATTTATTTGATGAATAAAATTTGGGATTCAAATGTCTATTTCAAAATTAATTGAGTTATAAGATTTGGATACTTATATGACAAAAGCACAACTGTTACATTAGCAGCAGTAGGATAATCATTATCTTGCATTATAATTTATAACTACTACTAATCAAAGATGACTCCTAATACAGCAGCTGCCAACAAAAAAATCTACAGACAAGAAACAAATTGTATTTGGATTTTCCTTTCATCTTAAGTGATTCATCCTGTTGCATTTATTTATATATTTACTCAGCAAGTTTCGTATTGCTTCTTTTATAACACCAGCCCAGCGATATGAAAATGGATCTGGTATAATTTTTGAGATACTGATTTTAAATTGCATGCAACACAATGGGAAGAAAGAAGATCATGTCATTAAGGGTCCATCATATTTGTATATAAAGGTTTAATTGAAAGATATCTCATGGTCGAATACCAGCTGCGATGTATTACAACAAATTTTAGTCAGTAGTGGGATGAATATTCTAAGTAGAAATTTTTTTAGGATCGAATCGAACACATTTTAAAATTAGTGGATTCGAATAGGAAGATAATGGATTATAAAAAAAGGTTTATTACAAGACTAGCTTTCTCCTTTTGACACGAGTAATCTATGATTAATAATAATTGTATATAGGAAGAATATAATTGTGACAACAAATCAGTAGAACATTATAACAAATCAGTAAAAGAAATTTTCGTGAGATTGGATCCATCGTCCCAGATTTATTTGTTATTTGGTTAATAATTTTTATTATCTCCACAAGGATAAACTAATAATTAGAACGTGAATATTACCATTTTAAGGTATGAGAGTCAAAACATGACAAAATCAATGTGTCTTATTTTTTCCATGCGCTAACTATAATATTTGAGCTAGTAATCTTTATGATTTATCTCTTCCATATTAACACTGAAACGGTTTAATGAAAGTATAGGAAACTAACAAATCATTTTTTTTTGTCACATTATAACAAATCAGTAAAAGAAAATTATGACCAAAAAATGAAAATTCATAGAATAAGGTTGCTTACACCAATGAATATATGTTCATCTTTTTTATATATTTTTAATATAAAATTTTAATAATATTTTTAATAATCTTTCGTCGAATGAAATATTGTTATTTTTATTCTCATGGGTGGATCACTCTTAATTTGTTCAAAGTCTCTCTTATAAGCATACGATCGAACTTTCGATAGACATTCGATTAGATTATTCTTGATTTATTATTCAAGATTACACCCATATAACTTGATCTGATACTCTGATACGATTTATTAAGATCAAAAGAATTCACATCTCTATAATAATATAATATTATTTATTTTAAACTTAAATATTTATGATTTTATTTTTGAATTCTATTCAAAAATATCATTCTAATTGATATATTTTCATCATTTAAATTCATGATTTTCTTTTTATATATATCTTCAATGTCAAATTTTGATTATATTCCCATGTAACAGAAGGGCATTATCAAAGATCATGCTAAATTAGTAAACCCAAAAAAAAAAAAACAATACAGACTCTGAATTTCCGGGGTTTCAGACACCGGCAACGTCGGCGGACATGATGAGTGCGGGGACTGCGGTGATAACGGCGAACTCTGGCTTCACCGCTACGCTAGCCCCCGCTTTATCGTTAATCATAGGCGGGAATCATCTTCAGGCTGAGACAGGGGCGTAGCCAGAAAATTTATTCTTCCTGGGCTAATTATTATAATTTAATATTTAAATTTTAATAATCAGCTATTTTATAATCAAGAAACACTTACACATTTAATGTTAACTACAAAATAACTCTTTGATACTTGACGGGATGTTCTTCATCATGATTTGAGATCTCGACATTAGTTGGGGAGTGCTCTTCTTTAGTCGATGTACTAACTTTTGGTTTAAAATATGAAATTATATTTTTCATCTTGTCTCCCTGAGCTTCCATTAGAAAACCCAACCTATCATATACAACTAATCAAAAAGGACCAACATATAAAATACAAATTGATGACGATCCAAATGAATACAAACACAAAAATAAAACATAATCTCAATAAATATCTATTAAATCATCTAACTAGCTAATTTAATTGATAACCTGGTAAGAAATGGGCTAGTTATTATTTAATAATAAAAAAAATATTTAGGTTTTTGATTTACCTGTCGATGGATATTGCAGAGACGAAGAAGAAAAATAGGATTCGACGGCTGAGTGCTTCGAAGGAGAGAAAAAGGTATCGGTTGGCGGTTGCTGAGAACGTCTAAGGAGAAAATAAAATTTTAATGTGTTAGGCACTTCGGCTTCGGCGGCAGAGCTTCGAAGGAGAAACAACTGCCGCGCTGAGAGGTGGAGAGGAAATGAAAAGTTAGGGCACGAAAATGGAAGTAAATAAATATATTTAATAGCAGACAGCTGAATTAAAAATAAAGTTTAATATATATTATTAATATTTTTAAATTTTAGACTGGGCTGGAGCCCACCCCAGCCTTTGGGGTGGCTCCGCCCCTGGGCTGAGAACAGATCAACTAGCGACAGAGAGGAGATCATGCACCGAGCATGTGGATCCATGCTGCCATTTCATTTGTTTTATCATTTTCCAAATTTTGTAAAAGAAGATCGATCTCTCCATTTGCATCTTAAACCGATAGCACTGCCAGTAATAATCTGCTAGGAAGAAGGAACAGTTCTTGCACAAAATTCAAATGAATCAAACTGCAGAGAGAAATTGTCGACTCGGTACCACTTTCTTCCATTAACGTGCATGTGCCTTTAAAGCTGAACGCATTGATGAGTAACTTTGACCTGCATGTATATATATATATATATATAATAAACAGAGTAAGGGGAGAAAGGAAATATGCACACTTGTCTATCCAACATCGATCAATCTGTTACCAATTCTATGAAAGAGGCAAAGTTGACAATTCTGTTCAACAGCAGTCCCGTAACTTCCGCAAGATAAGTCGTGATTAACGTAACTGTCTCATTAGTTGATTAATGCGACTCATCCTGCTGTTTAAATCCTTCCTCCCTCCCTAGCTGGCTGGCTGGCTCGCTCCTCCAAGACGCCTCTTCTCACGTTCCGATGGCTCCCACCGCAACCCTCTTTTTCTCCTTTCTTTTCCTCCCACTCGCCTTCTGCGTTCCGCCGCCGGCTGCTCCTACGACGGGTCCCTCGCTCGACGGCCACACCCAATTCATCCGCTCCCGCTGCAACCTCACCCGCTACCCCGACCTCTGCTTCGCTTCCCTCTCCTCCTACGCCGCCGCCGTCAGCGGTAGCCTCCCCGAGCTCGCCCGCGCGCCGCCAACGTCACCCTCGCCCGCATCCGCGCCTTCCGCACCCACGTCTCCGCCCTCCGCCGCGGCGGCCCTCGGGCGCGCGGCAGCCGCGCTGCGCGACTGCGCCGAGGAGATGGGGGATGCCGCCGACCAGGTGTGCCGGACCTCCAACGAACTGCGCGGCGTGGAGGCGCTGGTGGGGAAGGAGGTGACGTGGCGGGTGTCCAACGCTCGGACGTGGATGAGCGCCGCCCTCACCAACGAGGAGTCCTGCTCTGACGGCCTCCACGAAGTGGCCGCCGCGTCCTCGGATGGCAGCGGCGGCGGAGGTTCCGGCATCGAGACGGATATTTGCCGCCGGGTGATGAGGGTGAAGCAGTACACCAGCAATGCCTTAGCGCTCGTCAACAGCCTCGTCGACGGTCGATGACCCCTGCCTCGCTCCTCTTGGTAGTGCATCACAAATCAATAAAGTTGGTTGGTCTATGGGATGTTACATCATTAGATCTTGGGATTAAATTGATGATCTAAAGCATGAAAAAAGGGGAGAACAAATTTGGAAAATTTGTAAACTGCAGCTTATTGCAAATCTTCTTTCCTCCTTGTTTGTTGTCGGAAGAACGATCATGGATTGAAAAGTCCTTTAACTTTTCACAAACCAAATCTTATTATTTGTTTTGGATGTTTTTCCTTCACAGAGACAAGCCCCCAATTGAGCTCCTCTTCTGTCTTTCTCTTGGACACACTCCCTCTCCTTTTATAGTAAAGGGGAGAAGTGACGAAGTGGGCAATGTGGGTTTGCCAATGACCCTCACTTTCTATATCTCCTACTCGTCCAAGTTAAGTCACAAAGACCATATAAAAGATTAAATCACAAAGATAACATAAAAACTAGGTCACAAAAATTAGATATTCACAAAGATTATATAGTCATATAGACTAATAGAACATCCAATTTATACCTTAAGGATGTGACAGCAAGTATACTGAGCAATCAATGCTAAGAAAGTTATTATACTTAACTTAGCTACTCTTTGAGCCATCAATACTAAAAAAGTTATTATATTTTACTTAGTCGCTCTATCACATGAATTAGAGACATCAATAATTTTTTTATTCTAGATTAAATTATTTATATCAATATGAACATCTCTAATTTCTCATGATGACAATTAAGTCAAGAGCATGTTTAGTATTTCCATTCAATATAATTATTCATAATTACATTTTAAGTACTCAACAAAAATATAATTGATCGACGAGTGAAAAATGTCAAAGATGTAAATCTCTCTTAATCTTCTTTTTTAGCTAAAATCTATTCATTCTAATCAGTTGCTTTCCTAATTATGTTCTATATACAGAAGCATCCATAGCCAATAGGATACATACTAAAGTAGCAGAAACTAATTAGAATTTCAAGCAAATAGCTAAATAGTCACATAGATAAAACTGAGATTAACTTATAATCTCAAGGGTCTCACATAGTAAAGAAGCAGTGATTCATTCTCCTACTATCTTTATTATCGCTATAACACATGTGGTATGAATCACATGCTACGATATTTTTCCTTTTAACAAATAAAGAGTGCATGCTTTTCTCAAAATTAACATCGTACAAATTTTGATCAAAACATATCTAATGTCTAATCTTGAATATAATTTATGAATTCCAATCTAGCCTTCAACAGATTCAGTAAATGGTGAGTTCATTTACTCCGATTATGACATAAATAATCTCATCTTGATACAAAAATCAAAGCGATCCCAACTTATGAGTATGTCTATTTACATCTATATAAGTTGTCCCATAAGTAATGGTCTTACCTCTATTTATACTCAATAAATAGAGATGATTGCCCATGTGAGTGAATCAATCTCAACCTGCCAACATGCTTATCGAGACTTTATCCAAAATATAACACTAATATATATATATATATATATATATATCATCGCACTTTCATATATGTGATTATTTTTACAATGTGTTATATTTTACAAAGCCCCAAAGACTTCACATATCCAAGAAATAACTCTTTAGTCAATGACTTAGTAAAAGAATCTGCAAGCATAGCACGCACGAATATACCGAAGGACTACCTTACATTATTATATTTAATTTCTATATGCTTGCCTTTACTATAATATTTGGGATTCTTGGAAAAACCTATCGTAGCTTGATTATCACAATACACTATGACATGACTCCAACTATCCTCAGCAATCTTCAAATGCTTCACGAAACTTCTTAGCCAGACAACTTCTTATACAGCCGCTGCACAAGCCACATATTCGGCTTCCATTATCAACAATGCTACACAAGTCTATTTCTTATTGTTCCATGAGATGGTGCCACCATTCAGCAAGAAAGTATAACCCGATGTAGATTTTCGATCATCAAGGTCTCTTGCCCAATTTGCATCTATGTAGTCCTTCAAGCTCAATTTTGATCCTTGAAAGCAGAGATAATAATTTGTTATCCCTTTAAGATATCTGAATATTCTCTTCATCGCTTTTCAATGTCTCGATCCTGAGTTTGATTGAAAACAACTAACCATGCCTACATCATAGCTGATATCAGGACGTGTACACAATATAGTATACATTAAACTACCAATGACACTGACATATGATTTTTTCTTCATGTCAGCTATCTCATTAGGAATCTTGGAATACATACTTTTGCTTAGAATAGTATCTCTCACTACAAGAGTTTGTTCAATATTGCAATTTGACATATTAATGTATTATAACATCTTAGTAATATAAGCCTCTTGAAACAAACCCAAAAGTCTTTTTGATCGATCTCTAATGATCTTCACCCCTAAGATATACTCAGCTTCTCCCATATCTATTATGTCAAATTGAGATGAAAGCCATGATTTGATTTTTATCACAAATTGTATGTCATTTTCAGCTATTAGTATATCATTAACATATAACGATAAGATGCCAATCTTTCCTTTATCCTCCCTGAGATTAACACAATGATCCTCATTGATCATTTCGAAGCCATAAGATAAAATGACTTCATTGAATCTTATGTTCCATTGTCTTGACACTTGTTTTAGCCCATATATAGAATTTTTAAGTCCATACTTTATCCTCTTGGCCTTCAGTAATATAACCTTCTGACTGTGCCATATAGATTTTCTCATCAAGATTACCATTAAAGAAAGATGTTTTTACATCCATTTGATGTAATTCCAAGTCATTAAATGCTACTATAGCTAAAATGATACGTATTGACACAAATTTCACAACAGGGAAAAATGTCTCTTCAAAATGAACACCCTCCATTTAGGTATATCCTTTGTAACTAGACGAGCTTTATATCTATTAATCGGTCCATCTGTCTTCCTCTTGATTTTGAGAATCCATTTATTCCCAATAGCCCTTCGGACTGGAGGAAGATCGACTAAATCCTAAACATGATTTTTTTCTCATAGACTCCATTTCTTCATCCATTGAAATTTTTTATTTTTCTCTAACTGAGCATCTCAATGCTTCCTCAACCATTCGAGGTTCCTCATCATCAACAGGGAGAATCATTAATGTCTCATTCTCAATGTCAAACCTTCTCCGTGGAATGATCTTACGACTACTTCTTTGCAAGTCAAACTGTTCATAAACTGAAACTGATTCATTCATTGGCAAATCACTCCCACTGGGTTGACTAGATTTAGGTTTCTCTTGTGATACCTGATTTGTTGATAAAGAACAATATCCTCCTCCTCTATTGCAAATAAAGGAATTGATTTATCGACTTCACCTCTTGTTGGAAACTCAGTTTCAAGAAAAATAACATCTCTTGACTCTATTTCAGAGATGGTTCCATCTTGTTGTTCACCAATGAAAATATAACCCTTAGAAGTATCAGAATACCTCACAAAGATACACTTTGTATCCCTTGGTCCTAGTTTTTCATATTTGTGAGTCTTATCATGAACGTAGGCAACTGACTCCCAAGGTTTCAGATTACTCAAATCTGATTTTCTGTCTGTCCAACGTTTATATGGAGTAGATGGAACAGACTTAGAAGACACTCGATTAAGTATATAGGTAGCGACTAATAATGCATTTCCCCAATAGAAAATTGGCAAATTAGCTTAAGCCATCATAGACCTAACTATATCTAGAAAAGTTCGATCTTCCTCCAGGCCGAAGGGCTATTGGGAATATTTGTCTGATCGTTAGTTGTTTAATAATTCCTTTCTCATTACATGTTATCTTGAACTGATCAGACAAATATTCACCTCTACGGTCAGTGAATAAGGTTTTAACCTTACGATCCAATTGATTCTCAACTTCGTTCAAATAATGCTTGAAGCAATCTAATGTTTCATATTAATGAGAAATCAAATATACATGACTAAAACGTGTGAAGTCATCAATAAATGTAATGAAATAGGAAGCTCCATGTCTGTCCTTCACATTAATTGGACCACATACATCTGAATGAATTAATTGCAATGGTGATTCAGTTCTAATAGTCTTACTAAATGGTTTCCTAGTTACTTTTCCAACAAGACAATGCTCACATACAGACAAGTTAATCTTAGCATGAGTGTCTAATAGACCCTCCTTAGATAATTGATTCATACGTTCTTGTCCAATATGTCCTAGTCTAACATGCCAAACTTCCTCATCAGTATTACTAATAAGAGTAATGTTTGAAAAATAATTATTAATTCCACAATTAATATCTTGTTCTACATCAAGAACCATGAAACCATTCATTACATAATCACATCCAATTAACACGGAATTAATATGAAGTTTTACACAACGACTGTAAAAGCTTATACAATAGCCTAAATCAAGAAGACTAGTCATAGAAACTAGATTCCCTCGAATCTTAGGAGCATAAAGGACATCATGTAGAAACAAGATATGTCCACCACGTAGATTGAGCTTGCAAGTGTCAACTCCTTTGACTTAAATCCTTGTATTATTTTCCATATATATCCATTTGTTGGTAGTTGGCAGCTAATGGTACTCTACGTATGTAGCTCGATCACGAGCTACATGGTTCATTGCTCCTGAATCTATAATCCACAAAGGCTCAAAATCAGCTAACAACACTGAACTAGCAACATAATGCTCATGAAAAGAAGATAAATATGGATTTACCTTTTTCGGCTCAGTGTATTCCCAAGCAAAATGATCCTTCTTGCAACAATTATACCAAGTCAACTTGCTCTTAGGTTTTTGTCCATACTTCTTTCCTTTAACATTCTTCTTGATTGAGCCTTGCCCAATAGCAATAGCTTCTTACCCTTTGCCCTTTCCTTTTCCTTGTTGCACCATCTTTTTTTATTCTTAGATCCAAAACTTTCAGCTACAAAAGCCTATCCAGAAATCTTTGTGGATTCTATTCTTTCCGCCTCCAATTGAACATGGCGTGAGACATCAATGAAAGACTTATTCTTTCATAATATGTAAGGTTCTGTTTCATCGATTCCCAAAATCCAGGAAGGGAACAGATAACTGCCTGAACCTGTTGTTCATCAGTCAACTCATGACCAACAGTTTTTAGCTCTTGAATCATATTCCCCATTTGCTTCAGATGTTGGGTTATAGACTTATAGCTGTCAAACTTGATTATCAGCTGACGAAGCTTGCTTAAGCTAACTTCACTATATTTATCTCTCAGGGCAATCCAGATAGCATGAGTTGATGCTAATGACTCATACTCATATATCAGGTCATCTACTATCGAACTAATCAATATACTCTTAGTAGTGGAATCCTTTTTCTTCCATACCTTATAGGCATCAAGATCACGTCTATGCTGAGTAGTAGAACCATATGCAAGTTCTACCATAAACTGATTTACAGCTTCTATAACTTCCAGTTCCTTAAGTACATACTATATCTTAAGGTGTCATATTTTATAGTTGTCCCCATTTAATTTTTCTCCTTTATTGAGTTCAACTATTATATTCTTCATTGTCATGATCTAACATAAATAAACATATTATTTAGTAATTCAGTATAACTCATATTCATGTAATTAATAACTAACTCATTATAAATTAGAGTTGGTTTATAACATCAAGTGGCAACTACGTTCCTACTCATGCTCCGTATATTCAATCTAATAAACACTGATTAGTTATTTTACATACATCTGATCATATGAACTAATCATAAATGAACTTATCCTTTAAATGAAATGAACTAATCATTAACAAATTTGTTAACACATAACATAACTTTTCATAAAATAAAAATATTCGTACATAACGACAGTAACCACTACATGACTCATAAAAAATAATGAGCAAATACTATTTGTACATAACAACAGTAACAAAGACAAGACTCTAATAAACCAGATAAGCTAACACCACTCCCACTAGGACAAACACTAGCGCAGCGATAAACACTATCCCTTTCATCCCAGACTTGATCTGAAGTAAATCAATTTCAGGATCCTCCATAGATTCTATAAGATCCTCTTCAATTGCATCCATCTCTAATTCTACTTGATTCATCTTGAATTCTTTGGGATCCTCCTCGAATTCTACTGGATCTTCTTCTGGATCCTCTTTGAATTTTTCAGATCCTCTTCCAGATCATCTTCAGAATCTTCTAGATCCTCTTCTGAAAAAATTTGGCGAAGTAGTTCTCTACACAACACGGTATATGAGATACGCCCTTCATAACATCCCCATATATATTTTGCAACTCCTCTACCACGTTCGACAACGAAGGAATCAATGCCTTGATCCTGTAGTTATCAAGGATTGGAAACTCTTCCTGCTTAAGTTTCTAAAACAATCGATCCAGCCTTCCCACATATCCTTGAATTCCGAGATTTGGGTTATAGTCAATCTCTTCTATTTGTTTCATCAGCTCATTCTGTCACACATTGCGATGGGTCAATCTGGTTATAAACCTCGGCATCTAGAATTGAAAATCACAATGTCAGTACAAAATTGACAACCCAATAATAAAACTGATTTAATTCAATTCACATATATGTATAAACCCACAAAGTCATAAGTAGATAAGAAAAATAAATTTTCTTTATTTGAGAAACCTCGGTTGACTAACGCATTGGACCAATGGATTAGGAAACTAAATCTTCAGTCTGGGTCCATTATTCTCATTAAAACTAATCTAATCGGACAGGATGACTTATCTAAGTTGTTCTTATTTAAACCTTAGCTCATTTAATTCAAAGTCAAATCTATTGATCAAACCAAACAAATTTGTTCTGGTTTGTATCAGATTGATCAGGTTAAACTAACTAATGATTTGAACTGAATTAGATCTTATTGGACTAATTAGGTCTGGTCAAACCAACTAATGGTTTGAACGTACTCGATCTAAATCTAGTTGGATCAACTTGGTCTGATTAAATCAACTAATCATTTAAATTCTACCTAAGTCTAGTTCAAATGAATTTCGGCGCATTGAACTAAATGGGGCCCAAACCTAATTAATGATCTATACTTAATCTAATTAATTGGAATATTAAAATCATAAAGTTCAATTTTCAATCAATTAAATTGTAAATTAATTAAGCCTAAGAATGGCAAGATATTACATAAAAAAACTTTTTTTTTCTTTGCAACTATTTTGGCAGACATTTTGATTTATTTAAATAAAATATTATTTTTCTCCAAACAAACCAAACTCAATTTTTTCGTTCTTTTCTTTTTCTTCTTTTGCCGCCGCCGCCCATGCTTCCTCTCTTCTGCCATCCATCGACAGCAGTTGGTGCCGCTGACTCTCCCCTACCATGAAGCAGTTGCCAGCCACAGAGGTAACCCGTACTCAGTGGTGGTCCTTACACGATCGCTACACTACTCATCACCGGTTCAGGAGGATATCGCGACACACTGTTGCGATTTCTCTATGGTTACTTGTGACGTGCTGCTGGATGGGTCCGGGAGGATGTCGGGACTTGTCCTCCACGACTACTAGTATCTTCTAGCCTTGTGTTTTGGGCTAACATCGACAGTAAATCGCAACAACAAGGGATTTAGTACAGATAGGTTTTTTTATGCATTTAGAACTAGATCACTAGTGACATGCAATAAAATTCTTGATTATTCAAAATCAACCTAACTATACATGCAAGCAGAATTTTTCAAGCAACGAATTCGAGTATGCATTGAACTATGCAAATTTCATGCATTCAACATACTACTTATGACTCTGATACCATTGATGATCTAAAGCATGAAAAAAGGGCAGAACAAATTTGGAAAAATTGTAAGCTGCAAATACTTACAGTGTCGCAAATCCTCTTTCCTTTTACTTGTTGTCGAAAGAACGATCGCAGATCAGAAAGTCCTTCAACTTTTCACAAACCAAATCCCACTAGGTTTGGTTGGGGATTGCTCTAACCCACAACCCGCCTTAGATTGGGTTGGGTTGGGAATTTCCCAACTTACCAAGATGATGGGTCGTCCCACCCCACCCTGCCAAATGGCTGGCTTGCTATGGGCCAACTCGCCCCCCCTGCCACAGGTTAGCTTATCTGACAGCTCTAGGCTTGAAGAAGGAGAGACAGTTGCTCAACATGCCAAACTTAAGGAGCTGATTGCCAGACTTACCAATCTTGAAGAAATGGTAATAAATTGAGACTCATTATGATATGCTCTTAACACCTTCCCGAGGACTCCGAACTGGAGTTCAATCATCGACTCCTACTATATCTCTAAGGACCTTAAGGTAAGTACCTTAGAAAGTTTATTTTTGACCTTGAATTATATGAAACTCGTGCAAGACTGAGAAATAGAAAAGAACATCCAAGTAAGAACTTAGCGCTGAAAGCCCCAAAACATGAATCTGACTAAATTACATCTCTCGATAAGGATGAAAAAACATACATGGTAAGAAAATCGTTAAAATTTTTAAAATCTAACAATTTTAATAAGTCACGGGAAATGAAGCTACTTCAAAGGAAAAGAAAGGTTCGATGCTATAACTGACAAGAAGAAGGGCATATTAAGGATAACTGCCCAAAGTTGAAAAATAAGGAGAAAGAAAAAGACAAGAAAAGACCAAGACTGAACCTTAAAGCAACGTGGAGCGAGTCATCATCCCCGGAGTCTAATCTAGAAGAGTATGTCAGACTTACACTAATGGCAAGCTATCAAGGAGAAGTTAACGAAAGTCTATCCGAGATGAGCATCGAAAGTATCGATAAAGGGGGAGCGTCAAATGACGAATCTGATATGGTAAGTGAGATACGTAACCTCACTCCTAATCAACTATATGATATTATTCAAATGTTAAGTAGAATATTATGCAAATTACGAATTAAGTATGTAAATTTGAAAAAGGATTATCTTAAATTAAAATTGAACTTAGTAAGTGCATGCACATTAGAACAATTTAACAAAATTGAAGTTGAAAATGTAAATATGAGAGATCAAATAAATCAATTAAAAAGGATTATTGCATGCTCAAATTCTAACAAATTTCAAGTTACGAATATTAGAAATTTTATTGAGGATTAAATTGGTATATTAGGAAAATGGGTGTCTGATAGTGCCCAATACTAGTGTCACGAATGAGTCTCAAATTTAGATATTTATAAACTGAAAACCCTTTGCTAACAAAGTTAAAATGTAGTAGAGGGGTCTCAGGTCGTATTTTTCCAAGGACTAGTTGAACGAATGTTTAATTCAAGCTTGAGAGTTTATTTGTCGTTTGATGTTTTGGGTTTTCTAATAAAATGGGAGTTTGTTTGTAACAAGAATAAGATAACAGTATAAAATGGCAATTCGGAATGAAGTAGACTTAACGAAGCAGAAATGAATTAAGGAAGTGCGGAAACTAAACTTAACATATTTAACAATTAAGCAATAAATTCAAACGATGAATTGAAATTTAAGAACTAATTGCAAAAAATGAATTGTAGAATAAAGAAACATAGAACAAAGCAATGCTTAAGAACTTGACTTGATGTGAAGATGGAATAATCTAAAGCAATTTGAAGAACTACATGTTCAAAACCAAAATTATCCTAAATTGAACATCAACCCAATTCATTATCAAGTTTTCCCTATGCCGTCACACAAAAGATGAGCTATGAACCCCCTAGCTCAAAAATCAGTGAAAGATCACTCCCTGGATAAGTTGCTGCGAATTAGCCTCCCTGATCGGTCAGCCGACTGATCAGGTCCTCTTCTGATCGGTCATGGGACCGATCAAAGAACCCTCTGTCCGATCACAGTCACCGATCATTGGCTGAGAAACTCCGCGATCTCCTCTTCCTCGATGAGCTGGCTGGCGATCGATGCTCAGGAACCCTCAGTGGCATTCGGAGAACCCCTCCAAGTGCTCTGATTACTCCGAAGACGAAGACAACCCGCGATCAAGTGGAAGTTATCAGCGGAATGGAGCTCTGGCGACACCCTCCCCTTTGCTCCTCTCAGTGACGAAATCGAATGCGAACTCAACCGGAAAGTATACCTCAATGATCTGAAAACTTGGAAACGAGCTTGGAATTGATGTTGGCCGCACGATCTGAGAAGAAACTACGAAGAAAATGAAGAAGAAAACTAGCGAAAAACTCTGCTCTGCGATTTGGCGACGACCAGCAGAAGAGGGAGAAGTTTCTTATTTAAATTCCCATTTGAAAATATGGACGGCTGTGATTGTTCCGTTCTCATCCAACGGTCGGATCTTCTCAAATCTGAACCAAACTTACCAGATCTTGATCTGTGGCTCTGATCTACTCCTCCTTGATTTGGATCAATCAGATCTACGTCGGATGACTCAGATCTTCCCTTTCTTTTGAATGGATGGTCTAGATCCTCTTAAGCTTGATCCAACGGTCAGATTGCTTCTAATTTGGATGAAATTTTCAGATCTTGATCTGTGATCATGATTGACTCTATCTTGAGCTTGGATTGATCAGAAGTTGAAAGATGGCTCAGATCTAGCCATTCCTTGATTGCACGACTCATATTAATCCAAGGTTTGATCGTCTTGATCCGGATCCAATTCTGGCTCAAGTTTGGTCCAATCTGATCTAGGTCATGGTCATTTGAAGCCTACAAAATTTGATTCAAAATTAATGCCAAAATATTTCAAATATAGAAAGATTTGAATCAAAAGCCAAAATAGAAAGAATTTATGAAACCTAATGTAAATGCAAACTTAAGCATATAAAAGTGGATCAAAACATGGATTTGTGAGCCTAAATTTATCAGCAAAATGGTAATTATCAACTCCCCCACACTTACTCTTGGGCGTCTCGCACAAGCTACTAGTAAGCTAATGATGTATCCCCTTAGATTATTCTCAATCATAGTTAGAAGCAATTGAAAGGAAATTACCTAGGGTTGTCAATTCTCAAAAGTCTAAACTCAACGGACTTGTATCTTGTCCTTAAATCAACAACTTAGCATACTTTATCCTTCTTGACTCATTGAGATGAATTAAACTCAAAAAACCTTTCAAAGGGAGTTTAAGTGGCTCTCTTCCTAAGTTCTACTTTTTTAATGAAAGTGGAGCTCTCTCCAACACAACCATGGTTTTTGCACTACCATAGGCTTGCTTATTATCTACTCTCCACCATCATTCTTGATTTGGATCCACACCTACAAAAGCTTATTAAAACAAGGTAAGCAATATATAATGAGAAGAATGGAATAGAAGTTTAATGAACTTTGATACTAAAGGATCATGATAAAGGAAATAAAGAAATATGACATAGTAAGGAAATATGGTAAATAAATATGGCATGATAAGGAAATATGGAAAAATAATGAAAATGGAAAACTTGGATACCAAAAATGTAACCCAATGTACTTTGCCCCTTTGATGGTATCTTCGAGTGAAATCAGAGCTAAGGTGAGTAGGAATTTCATGGTTCCTCTGATTTGGATGAAAACAATGTTGAATGAAGTGTGCCAACTTGCTGATCGGTCCAGAGACCGATCAGACTTCTCCTGATCGGTCAAGAGACCGATCAGGCTCTTCTGAAATTGGTTAAACAGACTTCTGATCGTTCTGGCTCCCTTCTGAATAGACTGGACTGATACTGATCGGTCAAGGGACCGATCAGTACCTAACCTGATCGGACTGGAGACCGATCAGGTGACGATCAGTAGCTGAAACTGTAGATTTCTGAACTGCCTTCTGCCAAGGTTTCAATCTCTCAATCAATACTCATTCTTGCATTCATATAGCTTCTTGCTTTCATCTTCTACTTCAGAAATCAATCCAACTCCTGACACTTCATATTTTTCTTTTCTTTTCTTTTTTTTCTTCCTTCTGTTTTTGACTGTTCTGTTTTTGTTTTTCTGCAGCTAAGTTGTTCTCTTTTTTTTCAGTGTTCAGCTGCTCCATTTCCGAATTTTCATCTGCAATTCAGATTCTAAAGCTTCACTTCTTCACAACTTGGAGCCCTCCATGATAATAGAGTTCTAAGTGCTCCACTTGTACACTTTAAGCTCTTGCACCCCACTTGGCACACAACTACACTTGTTGATACAATTTTTTTTCTTCATCTGCCACTATAAATCTGAAACATAGAATGCTAAGAAAGGATTACATGCTTCACTTTCCATTAACTCTTTTGAAACCCAATCTTGGCACGGTTTGCTTGTAAGTAGTCGAATGCACTCCCCCACACTTAAACTTTTGTCCGTCTCGGGCAAAGTAACATCAAGAAATATTAAGGCACCCCAAGTCCATAGAGAATATGGTTATGAATAGAGAAATAGGGAAGGAAAATGGAATATAGAGTAGATCAACAACAAAATTATAAAAATGATTCACCTCTATAAATGTGGTCCAATCATAGAAATATAGTTTTGAAAGAACCTAAGCAAGTTCTAGAGTACAATCACATGTGTGTATCACAAAAATTTTGCTTATCCTCACTAGGTAAAAGAATTCATCTCAAGTCATCAATCTAGAGTCCATAACAAAGTAGTACTCAAGCATCCAAAATTTCATCCATTGGCTCAAATCCTAAGTTTTAACAACCAAATTTAATTTACTTTCAAGGGACTCTAAAATGATATAAGAAAATCTAGATGGATACATTTATTTCTAGTCATGCAAGAAATAAGGTGCTAAGAAGACTAACATGGTATCTACAATGACTTTTATTATCTCTACACTACTCAAGCATTTATTAGCAAGAACTCCTTGTAAAAGAAAAATTACAGCTTGAAAACATGAAAGTGATATTTACAATGAAATAAAAGTGTAAGAAGAAACAACTTCCCTTCAAATTGGGCAAAGAGCACGTAGCATCCATCTTGGGAGAACTATCCTCATGTGATCAATCTCATATTGCACAGATGTCTCCCTTATAAATTTAGCACAAGTAAATTCCGGTGGTCGGAGACGATTAATGTTCAGAATCCATTCTTGGGGTAAATAGTTGCAAGTTAAAGTAAATTCGACCCCTCCCACTGCATGCTCTTTAGAAGTCCTTCCGGGAGGTTGTAGGCTGTTAAATTTGAGTACCCATTCTAGAAGCATACGGGATCCTGCAAAACCATGTAAAGAAAATACCTCCCGCACGCATGCAGGGTAAGAAAGGAATGAAATATAAACAACCTCTACATAAAATGAATCAAGATATGCATCACATCCAATAAAATCTATCTTAGGTACCACCATGAGTTTTTCACAATTATTATCCACAAAGGATATATCAAGAAATTTATCACATCCAACAAAATCAATTTTTGGTACCTCAATTAATTCTTCACAAAAAGTCTTCACATATGATTTATCAAGAATTTCATCACAGCCAATGAAATCAATCTCAGGTACCTCTATGGGTTTTTCTAAACAATTAGTCTCCACATAGGATTTATCAAGAAATGCTTCACAACCAATGAAATCAACCTTATGTACCTCCATGAATTTTTCACAATCAGTTTCTACAAAAGATATATCACAACATGAATCACAGCCAACAAAATCAATCTTAGGTACCTCTATTAATTTTTCACAATCAATCTCAGCATAAGATGTATCAAGAGATGTATCACAACCAACAAAATCCATCTTAGGTACTTCTATGAAATTTTTATAGTTAGTATTTACATGAGATGTATCAAGAAATGCATCATATCCAACAAATTCAACCCTAGGTACCTCTATAAGTTTTTCACAATTAATCTCAGCATAAGATGTATCAAAAGATTCATAGCAACCAACAAAATCAACCTTAGGTACCTCCATGGGTTTTTCATAATCAATTTCAGCATAATATGTATCAAGAATTTCATCACATTCAACAACATCAACTTCAGGTATCTCTATGAATTTTTCACAATCAGCTTCTACACAGGATGTATCAAGAATTTCATCACATTCAACAACATCAACTTCAGGTATCTCTATGAATTTTTCTAAAGAAATAGGAGAAATACTTACCTTATCATGCTGAAGAATACTTGGAGGTTCTACAAGAGTAGATGTATCCATAGTCTCCTCCTGGTCATGTAAATGTTCCACTTCAAGTTCAGGTTCTGGTGGACATTCAACTAAGAAAGGTGATTCTTGCTTCCACCATGCAAGTCCCTACACTTTCATACTTGTCCTCTGAATCTTCTAATATACTAATCGATGATGGTGGTCCCTGGGGCTCAGTACAATCCCCTACACCTCTATAATCATCTCCAATGCATGCTTCATCAACTATATCTGCAACAACCATATTAGAAAAGTCAGGACCATCAACAACTATATCATCACAAAATAAAAGATGAGAAGGGTCCTGTAGAGCTTTAGAATCGAATTCAAGACTGTCATAAGCTTTTCTATCCATCTGCTCCAATTCCTCCACAACTAATGCTTCCTCAGCTTCCTTTGAACTAAAATCTCCTCCCACTATATTAATTGAAGCTTTATCAGCAATTAAATCTACCTCAACAACCTCATCTGCAATACCCATGCTAATGCTAGGAGGATCCTCTCTGGGGTGCTGTGGGAATGGTAAAGTGACTTTTGGCTCCTCCTCTTGAGCTGAAAATTTTGGAAATGAACTCTGATTAGGGATTTCAGGAGGAATAGCTGTTGTAGGTGCCCTGATTTTTCTAATTTCTTCTTCTTCTTCCACCAAAATTGCAAAATTAATTGAAGAAGGACTTAGGCTTGTATTAGGGTCACCTTGAACTGATATAGAATCAACTTCGGGGCTATTTTGAGTGGGGAAATAGGCTGCTGGAAAATTTTTAAAAAAATCGACATTTGGAGTGTTTAAACTTGAAACAACTTCCTCATTCCTCAAAGTTAGTTCACAAGCATGCCCCTCAGAATTAAGAGTAGCTTGAGAAGGGAATTGGCTTGATCCTTGGGCTTGCATTTGATTCATTTCACTAAACAATTTTCCCATGTGTCTCTCAATATTTTGAAGTGTAGAATCATACTCTTGTTGTTGTAAACTTCGTTGTTGTATGATTTGTTCCAAAATCTCCCCAAGCCTTTGTTGTTGAGCCTCAAGCTCACTAGAATCCTCAAAGTCTTCTTGATGGATATAGGACTCTTGTTGAACTTGAAATATAGCATTAGGTTGTTCAAAATCATGACTAGGCTGTGAATTCTGAAAATAGGATTGTTGGGGCTGATTAAATTGTTGATTCGGCTGTGAAAATTGCTGAAAATTGGGCTGGAAGCTTGGTTGGAATTGCTGAGAATTGTAGCTCTGAAAATTTTGAGTTTGAGGTTGAAATTGTTGTGGTAAGGGCTGAAATTGTGGAGGTTGAAAACTCTGATTGCATGGTTGAAAACATTATTGATTATAATTGTAACCTTGTTGAAAATTTTGAAATTGTGGTTGAAATTACTGTTGTGGCTGATTGAAAGGTTGGTTTTGATGAAAATTTAAATAGGGCTGTTGAAATGCTTGAGAATGCTGCTGGAAACTCTGAATATGCTGCTAAAATTGTTGAAGTGGAGGCTGAAACTGATAATTTGGTTGTTGAAAATTTGAATAAGACTGCTAAAAATTCTGAAATGGCTGCTGTCCTTGTTGTGGGGGCTATTGTGAATTAAGATAATTTCCCCAATCTGAATTATAAGTAGATGAATAAATGTTGGGTCTTCATTGGAATTCCATTTGCTTTACCAAAAATTTTAACTCCAACAATGAACTTTTGATCTCTACATGTTCATTTGAAAACATTTTGAACTTCCTCTCAAGATCTCCACCTGCAGCCCTGTCACAAAACAAACAAAATGACAGCAACTGTATACAAAAAGATTAAGCAAATGAGAATAGAATCAAAGAATATAAATATTAAACACAATCTCAAATTAAACAAACTCAACTAGTGATTCCCCGGCAACGGCGCCAAAAATTTGATAGTGTCCAATACTAGTGTCACGAATGAGCCTCAAATTTAGATATTTATAAACTGAAAACCCTTGGCTAACAAAGTTAAAATGTAGTAGAGGGGCCTCAGGTCGTATTTTTCCAAGGACTAGTTGAACGAATGTTTAATTCAAGCTTGAGAGTTTATTTGTCGTTTGATGTTTTGGGTTTTCTAATAAAATGGGAGTTTGTTTGCAACAAGAATAAGATAACAGTATAAAATGGCAATTCGGAATGAAATAGACTTAACGAAGCAGAAATGAATTAAGGAAGTGCGGAAACTAAACTTAACATATTTAACAATTAAGCAATTAAATTCAAACGATGAATTGAAATTTAAGAACTAATTACAGAGAATTAATTGCAAGAAACGAATTGTAGAATAAAGAAACATAGAACAAAACAATGCTTAAGAACTTGACTTGATGTGAAGATGGAACAATCTAAAGCAACTTGAAGAACTACATGTTCAAAACCAAAACTATCCTAAATTGAACATCAACCCAATTCATTATCTAGTTTTCCCTTTGCCGTCACACAAAAGATGAGCTATGAACCCCCTAGCTCAAAAATCAGTGAAAGATCACTCCCTGGATAAGTTGCTGCGAATTAGTCTCCCTGATCGGTCAGCCGACCGATCAGGTCCTCTTCTGATCCGTCACGGGACCGATCACAGAACCCTCTGTCCGATCACAATCACCGATCATTGGCTGAGAAACTCCGCGATCTCCTCTTCCTCGATGAGCTGGCTGGCGATCGATGCTCGGGAACCCTCAGTGGCATTCGGAGAACCCCTCCAAGTGCTCTGATTGCTCCGAAGATGAAGACAACCCGCGATCAAGTGGAAGTTATCAGCAGAATGGAGCTCCGGCGACACCCTCCCCTTTGCTCCTCTCAGTGACGAAATCGAATGCGAACTCAACCGGAAAGTATACCTCAATGATCTGAAAACTTGGAAACGAGCTTGGAATTGATGTTGGTCGCGCGATCTGAGAAGAAACTACGAAGAAAACGAAGAAGAAAACTGGCGAAAAACTCTGCTATGCAATTTGGCGACGACCAGCGGAAGAGGGAGAAGTTTCTGATTTAAATTCCCATTTGAAAATATGAACGACTGTGATTGTTCCGATCTCATCCAAGGGTCGGATCTTCTCAGATCTGAACCAAACTTACCAGATCTTGATCTGTGGCTCTGATCTACTCCTCCTTGATCTGGATTAATCAGATCTGCGGCGGATGGCTCAGATCTTCCCTTTCTTTTGAATGGGCGGTCTAGATCCTCTTAAGCTTGATCCAATGGTCAGATTGCTTCTGATTTGGATGAAATTTTCAGATCTTGATCTGTGGTTATGATTGACTCTATCTTGAGCTTGGATTGATCAGAAGTTGAAAGATGACTCAGATCTAGCCGTTCCTTGATCGGACGACTCATATTAAGCCAAGGCTTGATCGTCTTGATCCGGATCCAATTCTGGCTCAAGTTTGGTCCAATCTGATATAGGTCCATGGTCATTTGAAGCCTACAAAATTAGATTCAAAATTAATGCCAAAATATCTCAAATATAGAAAGATTTGAATCAAAAGTCAAAATAGAAAGAATTTATGAAACCTAATGTAAATGCAAACTTAAGCATATAAAAGTAGATCAAAACATGGATTTGAGAGCCTAAATTTATTAGCAAAATGAAAATTATCAGTGTCAAATTATAAAAGCCCCCAAACATTTTATTCCATCCAAATTCTTGATGAATCCAATAGGTAGAAATTTATTTTGGGTTCTAAAATCGATATTAAATTGATAAATAATACCTTTTTGTGTGCATTTTATTAATTACTGATTTTTTTATATTGTCTGAAAAATCTCTCATAGGTTCTTTTTTAAAATTTAATATGTTTTAAATATTTTTATGGAGACACAAATCATATTTATTCATAAAATTTTTTGAGAATTTTTTTATGATTAAATAAATTTTTATGAATTTTTTGTTAAAAATTGATTTTTTTAATATAAAAATACTTTGAAATTTATTTTTAAAAAACTGATTTTTTGAGACATTAACTGTTAAATTTTGACCATTTAAAAAAGTTTTGGAAATTTTTAAGTCAAAACTCATTTTTTAAATATTTATTTTCAAATATTAATGCTTATGTAAAGAAATTAATATTTCACAATCAAAGTAATATTATTTCCTTCTAAAAATTTTTATATGGTTAGAACTGATATTTTGAAATTTTAATAAAACATTACGGAATTTTTGGAGTAATGGATAATTTCCTATGAATTTTGAATCAAAAATTTAAAAATTTCTCGAAAATAGATTTTTGACGAAACTAATTTTTTGTTGAATCTTAATTAGATTTTACAATCTCAAAAAAATAACAACTTATTTTGGATTAAGAAATATATTTTTTAGTTATTTTTCAAAACTACTATCTTTCAAAGATAAAGATTTTTTTAAAATTTTTCATGAATTCTCTTTTTTTTTACAAAGATAAAAGATTTTTTTTATAACTTTTGTATAAATTAGAAAATTTTCTATTTTTTTCCCTTAACCAATTTTTTATTTGATCAAGGGAGAAAATAAGAATTAAATTAAGGAGAGATTTTATTGTAATATTTTTTTATTCTTAATTGCAAAAAAAAAATTCTTATTGCTTTTAATTTATTTCTTGTTTGTATTTTCCTAACTTAAATCAGGTTGATGCACATCAAAATTAGATGATTGAAAGTATCCTTGGATAGTTTTGATGTAATCAACCGAGTCAAGTTAGGTCCTATTATGTTTTGATATCTTGTCTAAGTGTGCAAGAACTTAGGAGTACAAGAAATCAAGTGAAAAACACAGCAAGCGAGAAGGAGTGCACAGGAAGGGAGTCGATGGCTCGATGCATCTGAGGGACAAGAAGCTGCGGAAGAGTATACAGGTCAAGCGAGAAGGGCTCGCATAATGTCTGAGAGATTAGAAACTGAGGAGGAAGTCTACTCGAGGAGAAGGTCAAAATCTGGGCTCAAGTGAGCTCTATAGGGATCTCTATGGTTTATTTCTTGTTTGTATTTTCCTAACTTAAATCAAGTTGATGCACATCAAAATTAGATGATTGAAAGTATCCTGGGATAGTTTTGATGTAATCAACCGAGTCAAGTTAGGTCCTATTATGTTTTGATATCTTGTCTAAGTGTGCAAGAACTTAGGAGTACAAGAAATCAAGTGAAAAACGCAGCAAGCGAGAAGGAGTGCACAGGAAGGGAGTCGATGGCTCGATGCATCTGAGGGACAAGAAGCTGCGGAAGAGTATACAGATCAAGCGAGAAGGGCTCGCACAATGTCTGAGAGATTAGAAACTGAGGAGGAAGTCTACTCGAGGAGAAGGTCAAAATCTGGGCTCAAGTGAGCTCTATAGGGATCTCTATGCGAAAACATCACATATACGTAGCGAAAAATATGATCCCTTAAGCGATCCATGCGAAAAACTCGTACAAAATTCTATCTAAGAGATCTATACCTTTGGTGCATACCCTTCGCTTATCCCGTTAGTTCTTAGTTCGCTGGATCTCTTGCACGCTCAGAATGTTCGTGCCTCTAGTAGTATCCACATGATTACGATCTTATTCGTCACACAAACTCGGTCTCGGAGAGGAACCACCTTTGTGGTGCTAGCTACACAAGGAGGTTTGGTTACCAACAAGGAAGAAGAGGAAGAGGAGTTTTCAACCAAGAGAAAGAAGAGAACAAGAATGACTCATTCACATGAAAAATGACTTTTATATTCATCCAATGAATATGAAAAGTCATTTGCCTCCTTGTCTACCAATGGTTTAATGCTCATAAACCTCAATAAAGATAATTGACTTTTGGTATGCTTTTCAACTTCTATTCATCTAATGAATATAAAATCTCTTAATATTCCTCTTTAATAATATTCATTAAATATTTTAATGAATATTATTCATTCTCAAGTAGTTGTGTGTAATCTAAATGAGTCTAACTTAGATTAGACTCAATCTCTCAATCCAATTGGATTCACTTGAGTCTAACTTAATTAATCCAATTTTGAATCACATTTTAAACTAAAATCATCTTATCTCTGAGACATAGTGTCCTTCGTGTGTGATCCAATAGATTCCCATAACATTGGCAATGTATTTAAACCATCTTAGATGCATAAACAATGAGCAGCATATAGCAATGCATTATTGCTACCCAAGTGACGAGAATATCGAGATCCGATATAACCTTTCATGACTATAATAATATATGACTTTGTCCTTCTAACCTTGATATCTAGATTGATCAATGAGACATAGACCAGGTCATCCTTTAATCAATCTTTGTATTTTTTGATTCTCAAGTAGACTCACTCAAGCAAATGAGCTTAATATCTCATATTGACTTATTTGAGCATAGTCATGTATTTTAGTAGTCCTACTCGATCAAGAGGCTCATAGATATCACTCTTGTCATATGAGAGGGATGGATCTTATCTACGTCATTCACATCCCTCCGGATAATTTGTTACATACCCAGTGATCACCTTTATAGTCTACCCTGTTATGGGTGACATTTAACGATACCAAAACACATAACTCCTTATGTAGGGAATTGTAGTGACTTCAAGTCTAAGAACTATTCATACCAATAGTCACTATGAGAATGTTTATGACACTCATATAACGATCCATGAAACTTTCTCATGCGGGTCAATTCAGTATATATTCTCTAATATATACCTATGTGTCAACGTGATATCTCATATCCATGACTTTTGAGATCAAGTTATCAATTGATGTACATGCTAATCTCAACGTATTAATATTGTCCTTAAATATTAATGCTTGACTGAGAATAGTTAACAGTAGTGTTCTCTACATTATTTTACTATCAATTCAACTAATTGATATAATGTAGATTAGAACCTATTATCCAAAGATATTATTATACTTATTTATTTGGCAGACATATAAAGTAAATATAATAACCAAAATTATGTCTTTATTAATAAGATATGATACAAAAATTTTCTAATCAATCATCACATAATTAGTTCTAGAACTAACACTAACAAGCTCAACTTCAAATGATTAGAAATCACCCAAAGCGCTAAAAAACTGATCAGACATATGAAGGGAGCCGACGGGCTTAGTGCATCTGAGAGACGAGAAGCTACGGAAGAGTATACCGGTCGAGCGAGAAGGGCTCACACAACATCCGAGAGATGAAAAGCTAGGGAGGAAGTCTGCTCGACAAGGTCGGAAGTTGGGTTCAGGTGAGCTCAACTTTGGATGATCAGAAATCATTCAAAGTGCCAGAAAACTGATCAACTGGGGGTTGACCATGATCTGGGCACCCGGACCTATTCCGGGCGCCCAGACTCTAAGCGTCCGGAGTTGATTCGCAGGCGCCCGAAGCTGGTTCGAGCGCCCTGAGTGGGTTGTCTTATTGCGAACTGGCCATTGTTAATACCCGTTGGCGTGCGGATAAGGGTTGACTGACTCTAGGCGCCTCGAACAACTTTAGGCGCCCTAGATATGCCACATCAGCGACGGATAAGTTCGTTTTTCTAAGAGCTAAGAATAGAGTCCCTTGAACTCAGAAATAGAAAACACTTAGTATTCATTTCTTTCTGTTCTCTAAACATTTTGTATTCTTAACAATTGTAAGAGGTTTCTTCGTCTTCGTCAAAAGAGATCTTTTAGTGGAGTGTTCATCGTCTTAGATCAGTAATTACCCAGATTACAAATCAAGTAAATAGTTATGTCTTTTTAATTTATGCTTATTATTTTTTATGACTAACAACATATCCTTGCTTATTTAGAAAGTAAAAGAATTAATTTTAATTTACAAGATTATTTATCCCTCTCTAGTTGACGTGACATGATCATACAATATCAGGTGATGTTTCATCTATCGGCTTGGATTGTTACTTATCATCAACTTGATTTAATAAATTGTTTGGATTTTTAGACATTTTTTATGGTGAACTTAATTTTTTTTTTAACAATAGATGTTTATACTCTTTATAAATTCTCATATTATAATAATTCTTTTATATATTAAAAAAATAGGTCAAAAGGTTAACTTTTATTTTTTAATTATGTTCCTTAGTCGTTCTTATTCTATTTTGATTATTTCATTACCTAACAATATACGTATTAAGAGACACCAAATGCACCTGATACCATTAGTGTCTGTCTACTTAGGTTAATAGGACGTGCCTACGTGGTCTCATCCCGAGCTAGTGATAAGTCACCATTATCCTAATTATACTTGGTCGAGTTGAGTCGAGCTAAGCTGAGTTGTTGACTTACTGAGTTGACTAGGTTACTGACCTATCGAGTTAGTTCGCCCTCCCAACTTGCTGAGTGCCCCACTTGAGTGTCGAGCAGCCCGAACCCCTGAGTTCTAATTGTTGCCTTGATGAGTGTGGAATTATTGGGGAGCCCGATGAAGATGTATGAGACACATTTCGCAAAACACGTAGTAGAAGCAAAATAATAATAGATTACTTTGTTACATCATATGCATATGGGATACAAGTCAAATATAACCGCATATTAAAATTTTAAGATAATTAAAGTATACCTATAAATCACATGGAGTGAACATTGCATCAACTAGAGATATTATGAAGTCTCGCATCTATTCTGATGAGGTTGAGCATCCCATGGTTGATACATGGAGTAAAAAAACTATGTGTCAAGGTTCGCTAAGTCTGAACGACTCTTCCAGACTCTCGAACCACCTCGGGCTGGCAGACTCCTGAGACTTCCTCGGGAGGGTATACTCCCAAGACCACCTCGGGTAGATAAGTTCCCGAGACCCCCTCGGGAGGGCAGTGTTGGGACCGAGTGCATGTTGACATGGATGCGGGTTCGTAATTTTAAAAATTAATTACGTGCAGCGGAAGGTTTAGCATAAATAATTTCTCTAAATCATTTAATCACACAACTAAGCATGCAATTTTATCTTGTGTAGACATGATCATATATTTAAAATTTTGCAGAAACGTAAACTAATTTACGTATTACCTCGCGTAACTCGAATGAAGGGACGAGATCCAACCGTAAGCGTCCCTTGGAAGCTCCGCCTCTATTCGCGTCCACGCCGAGTATCTTCGGGATGACTTCGCAAAGCCACGAGTTTCGTGTTCTCGAGAACTACTAGATTCTCCGAGAACACGACGAAAAAAACCAAGAGAGAAGTCGGAAGACTAACCACAAAAGGATGACCGGAATCAAAATTTCGGCGAAGCAAAAGAAGAGGCTTGCGGCAAAAAGATCCTTGCGACAAACTCTAATTCCGGCAGCATGTGGTGGACGGCAGGGAAAGGGGAGGGGCGGCCGGCTGGTGCTCCTTCTTGGGGCTGGTTGGCGCACGGCAAGAAGGGGAGAAGAGAAGGAGAGAAAGAGAGGGAGAGAGTCTATGCCTTCATCTCTTCGATTATCATCCAAGCCTTGCCTTGGGTCCTTTATATAGTGGGCTCTCAACCATCAAGCCTCTCAAATATGGAATAACTTATTCCATCATGCCAAGTTTGATTTTATATCATGGTTAAAATCATATTTTAATTCATGATAAAAAATCAATCAAGTCTCTTCTCTCCTATGGAATAAATTTCCTTATCATGGTAAATCAATCCATGATTGATTTTATAAAATAAACCAATCCATGGTTCATTTTAATTTTCATGAAAAATAAACCAAATCTTGGTTTATTATATAAAAATTTATATCATCCATAATTTTATAAAACAAACCACACTTGGTTTATTTTATAAATTGAACCAAAAACTTGGTTCTCTCCCTTTGTTGTGGCCGGCCAAGCAAAGAGGATGGAGGTCCTCTTTGGCCGGCTCATCCAAGCCAAGCCCCAATGAATTAAACTTATTTAATTCATCTATTAAGTCTTTAAAAGACTTAGCCATTTTATGCTTCCGATGCGTCTCTGAAAAATTCAGATTCGACTTATCGTTTGGCTCAACCAAACCTAATCCCTCTTGATTGGAAAATCTAATTTTCAACTCGTTTTAAATCCCTCGGATTACTCGTAGTGCGTGTGACTAAATAGGCATTCGATTTATGTTGACCATCTATAATTAATCAATTAATTATAGAACGATCATGAGTGACACCTAGTAGTACATCATGATCCCCAATTAATCGAAAGATCAACGGTTGACCTCAGAAACAATTTTGAAACCCTTCAGCAGCTATAATGAATCGTGCCCCATTCCCTTCACCATCTTATACCCACTTGGTTCAGGACATGGTCTATGTGTGTCAGTCCCCACTAGGCTGACTACGTCACACCTAGCCCAAGTAACGTTTTCTCGTCCTACGGATTCTAATTATTCTCATATATTTAAGAGATTCATACTCTGAACATGTCATGCTCTTGCCAGAGGCTTCGAGTAACAATTCGACGATAGGCCTCGGGTATACATTTCCTCGCAAGGAGTGGTGAATCCTTTGTAGGTTGTTCAAACATCTTCGGGCACTTCGGCTTATACCCAATCATCTTGGGTCCACACCTCCTTGGAGACGCTTGCTTAAGATGTCAAAGTATAAGTCTCCATGACCAAGATGACTTGAACACCGCAAGTCAAAGGAACATCGCACTTAAGCTGCAGTAAGAACTTCACTGACATATCTATATGTAGACTACCATATGAAGTTTTACAGCCAGTCACTCCAATAAACTAGTTCCCTTAACTAGCATTCATGTTTATCTCCGGACATCTCAATGTCACTAGCCAGTGAGAATCAGTTGATTAGAGAATAACCCATGCTAGTCTCAACAGAATTGATAGTGTCCGTATTTATCAATTCATCGACTAGGGACAATTTCAATACTTCACAATTGCACATGTAGAGATAATCACTAGTTGTGAATTCATCACAAATTCTCTCATGCTGTGAATTGTATTGCGGACATTCAGTAAATGAGTTTAAGATCTCAATCAAATACACAAACATGTATACTCAAATAGTGAATATTCATTTATTAGAATAAATGATTACAATCATAAGGCGATTGCCTTAGGACACTTTTCTCATATCACTAACAAACTCTCACTTGGCCTAATGCCAATCGCTACGGTACCCAATACCACAGGCTCTAACATGACCCTCAAACTTACTTTGAGGCAAGGCCTTAGTTAAAGGATCCACTAAATTCCTTTCAGTGGGAATTTTCTCAATTTGTATGTCATTCCTACTTATAATCTCTCTGATCAGATGATAGCGGCGAAGCACATGTTTGGATCGCTGATGAGACCTTGGTTCCTTTGCTTGTGCAATAGCTCCATTGTTGTCGCAGTAAACCAGTATTGCTTCATCAATGGTTGGAACCACACCAAGTTCTGAGACAAATTTTTTGATCCAGACTGCTTCCTTTGCTGCTTCCGAAGCTGCAATATATTCCGCTTCCGTGGTAGAATCCGCTACGGTGTCTTGCTTGGAACTCTTCCAACTTATTGCGCCTCCATTCAAAATAAATATGTATCCGGACTAAGATTTGGAGTCATCTTTATCTGTCTGAAAATTGGCATCTGTATACCCACGTATTACCATATCACCTTCTCCATATATTAGGAACACATCCTTAGTGTTTCTTAAGTACTTGAGGATTGTCTTGACAGCCGCCCAATGATCCATTCCTGGATCAGACTGGTATCTTCTTGTGACGCTCAGATCATACGATACATCGGGCCTTGTACATAACATAGCATACATGATAGATCCTATCGCGGATGCATAAGGAATCTTATTCATGCAAATCCTCTCGTCTTCTGTGCGCGGACACATAGACTTCGAAAGGTTGATCCCATGCCTGATGGGAAGGTAACCTTTTTGGATTCCGACATGCTAAACCTTTCTAGCACTCGGTCTATATATGTAGACTGCGAAAGACCAAGCAACCGTTTTGATCTATCTCTATAGATTCTAATCCCAAGGATATAGGTTGCTTCTCCCAGGTCTTTCATGGAGAAAGTTTTGGACAACCAAATTTTAACTGACTGTAAGACTGATATATCGTTTCCTATAAGTAATATGTCATCGACATATAACACTAGGAATACGACTGTACTCCCACTAACCTTCTTGTACACACAAGGTTCGTCTGGATTTTGTGAGAAATCAAACTCTTTGATTGTCTCATCAAAACGGATGTTCCAGCTCCTGGATGCTTGCTTTAGTCCATATATGGATCGTCGAAGCTTGCATTCTTTGGTTTTATTAACCGATGTGAAACCTTAAGGTTGTATTATGTATACATCCTCAAGCAGGTTTCCATTAAGGAAAGATGTTTTCACATCCATTTGCCATATCTCATAATCATAATGAGCTGCTATGGCCAGGAGCATCCGAATGGATTTAAGCATAGCTACTGGCGAATAGGTTTCGTCATAATCAATTCCTTGTTTCTGACGATATCCTTTTGCCACTAATCTAGCCTTAAAGGTAACAACATTACCTTCCATGTCAGTTTTCTTCTTGAAAACCCACTTACACCCTATGGGCTTAATCCCTTCAGGCGGGTTAACCAAGTCCCATACTTGATTTTTGTACATGGAATCCATTTCCGACTTCATGGCTTCAAGCCATTTATCCCTTTCTGAATTTTTCAGAACATCTTCATAACTGATAGGTTCGTCATCGTTAATGAGTAACACGTCGTACGATTCACTTATGAGAAATCCGTATCTCTTTAGAATATTGCGTGTCCTATCAGACCTACGAAGAAGTGATGTTGTTTTAGGTTCAACTGATAGCTCATCATTATGAGTTATTGGTTGTAAGTCTAGACTAGGTGTCTCTGTAATGTCTATTGGAGTTTCTTGAACTTCTTCAAGTTCAAAGCTACTCTCACTGTTTTCTTGTAAAAGAAATTCTTTTTCTAGAAATACAGCATGCCTTGAAACAAACACCTTTTGTTCCAAGGGATGATAGAATTGGTAACCCTTCGTTTCCTTAGGGTATCCAATAAATAGACATTTATCAGACTTAGCATCCAATTTGTTTGATACAGTCCGCTTTACATAAGCAGGACAACCCCATATCTTTAGGTGAGATAAATGAGGTTTCTTACTATTCCACGTCTCATATGGAGTAGTAGAGACTACCTTGGTCGGGACTCTGTTTAGTAAGTAAACAGTTGTCTTAAGCGCATAGCCCCAAAAGGATTTTGGAAGAGTTGCATGATTCATCATAGATCTAACCATGTCCATCAAGGTTCGGTTACGCCTCTCAGATACACCATTATGCTGTGGTGTATATGGCGGAGTCCATTGAGACAATATCCCATTGTCCCTAAGATAATCTTGAAACTCTTGACTTAAGTATTCACCACCTTGATCGGATCGAAGTATCTTAATACTTTTGCCAAGCTATTTCTCTACTTCACTTCTGAACTCTTTGAATTTCTCAAAAGCTTCAGATTTGTGTTTTATTAAGAACACATACCTGAATCGTGAGTGATCATCGATAAAGGTAATGAAGTAGCTATAGCCTCCTTGTGCAAGAGTTGACATTGGTCCACATACATCAGTATGTATTAGACCAAACAATTCTCCCACTGGTTTACCTTTTCTGGAAAAGGGTAATTTGGTTATCTTGCCTTTTAAGCATGATTCGCATGTATCAAATGAACCGGGTTCAAATGATTCCAGAATTCCACATCGATGTAATTTGGTCATGCGTTTCTTACTTACATGGCCAAGACGACAATGCCACATATAGGAGTCTATTTGATTATCTTTTCAAGCACGTTTGTTGCTAACTTCGATATTGAAAACGTCACCGGATAAATCTAACGTGTAGATACCATTGCATAAAGTTCCGGTCCCATAAAGAACACCATTTAAAGTTATGTAACAGCAATTGTTACTAAAAGTTAAATGATAACCCTTTTCATTCAAGCATGAAATAGATACAATGTTCTTTATTAACGAAGGAACAAAATAACAATTATCCAATTCTAAGACAAGTCCAGTAGGGAGCTTTAGCAAATATGTTCCGATGGCAACAGCAGCAATCTTTGCTCCATTTCCAACTCGCAAATTCGCTTCTCCCTTGACGAGTCTTCTTCTATTCCTTAGCCCCTGTATGTCATTACATATATGTGAGCTACACCCAGTATCAAGTACCCAGGTGTCCAAGGAAATAGAGTGGCATTCAATAACGAAGATACTTAAAGAGGATGGGGCATCGGATGCCTTATTCTTCAAGGACTCAAGATAAACCTTGCAGTTTCTTCGCCAGTGGCCCTCCTTGCCGCAGTGATGGCAAGTGCCTTTTGGTGCCTTTTCAATCTTTTTGGCCTTTTTCTTCCTTCCCTTATTTTGTTCTTTGGGCTTCCTCTTAGAGCCTTTCTTTGAGAAACCAACTAACAGTACCGTATTCTAATCCTGCTTTACAGAAGGCTCTACAGTCTTCAGCAGGTTAAGCAACTCAGGAATGATTGTCTCCAGTTTGTCCATCCGATAGTTCATCACAAATTGTGAGTAACTCTTGGGCAAACAATGCAGAATTAAGTCAATACTTAGTTCGTGATCCATTGCAAATCCGAGTGTGCCTAGTCGCTCAATGTACCCCAACATCTTCAACACAAACTGTGAAACAGAAGTGTCTTCCTGCATCTTAGAGGTGAAGAGGAGTCTGGAGACCTCAAACCTTTCGGATCTCGCCTGCTCGTCAAACAGCTCATGAAGATGGAAGACGATGGTATGAGCATCCATATGCTCATGCTGCTTTTGTAGCTCAGGTACCATAGCGGCCAGCATGATGCAACTCGCAAGTTCAGAATCAACCACATGTTTCTGATAGGCCACTAACTAATCTAGAGTTGCATCTTCAGAAGGATGGTTGGGAAGTTGTTCTTCAAGGACATAAGCAAGCTTTTCTGCCTTGAAGACTATCCTCAGGTTTCAAAGTCAGTCCATGAAGTTTGGCCCAGTCAGCTTATTGGTGTCCAAAATGGAACGCAAATTCAGAGAAGACATGATCAGGTGATTATCCTAGAAATACAAATTGAGGTTATGTGATGAGAATGATAAAGAATGCATCAATATACATTAATTAAATCCTATTTATTTTTCAAATTGAATAACCCTTTTTATCAATTCGGGAGATCGTAGGAACATCTCCAAATAGGTTGATATCCAACCATAGATAAGAACAACCATGGCTAGAGTCCATCAAGTTATTCTTAGCTATGAAGGTAGGTAATTATACCGATTACATATTATACATATGTAACTATCACATTATCCTATCAACTAATTGAATGTTTGCATAAATCATTGGGTTGTTAACTCATTAACAAGTATGCAACAATATACAGAGCACCCAACTGCACCTCTCTTTACATCGACCTTGGCTGTGACACAACAAATCGATGCTCCAAGCTTAAGGCTGACCCATTAATCAAAAAATAGTTTTAACATGGTTGGAGCTCATTCAACCGTTTAGTCAGGCTTGGATGTGTCCAACAACCAAAACTAAGGATTGACCTCTGACTCCAACTATATTAATCATAAACTAATTCCATGGTTTGAACATGTTGAGGTTCAAGCCGGGCATGGATGTGTCCATCAACCCAAATGAGAAACAAAACTCCGGTTCTAACCATATGAATGGAAGGTGTTGGCCTTAATATTTTGTAAGGGGTTTTGGGTCTCATCCTTTTCTTTTATGCACATTCATGACATATAATTATGTCATGTTCTAACGATTTCCTTAATAAAGTATGTATGTGACTTAATTTATCAAGTCTCATTAATTGAATTAGGAACCGGATTTCCTAATTCTAATTTCATACTTTATTCAAGGAATTGTTTTGGGAAACAATTTCCTGAATTATCATAATCAATTTCGGAAATAATATGTTTAAGACTTTGATTTCTCTAAATCAAATCTTATTAAAATAAGAGACAGATTCCTTTAATTCAACCACATATTATTTTCATGAAAATCTTATTTAAGAAAATATACTCTATAGGAAACAATTTTCCTAATTAATTTTGGAGACAATAATATGTAAGAGCATCACCTCATAAATCAAATAAGGAAATTATCGTTTGAGAATCACCTCAAAAATTTTCAAGATTTGATCACATATTTTATTTATGGAAAATTAATATCAATAACTTAATTTGGATGGCTCCCCGAGGCTCAATCCAAATTAAACATTTGACAATTTAAATTCAATTTAGGAAATTTAATTATAACAACTAACTTTAAATTGGACGGCTCCCCGAGGCTCAATCCAAAATAAAGAATTTTATAAATAATTTAATTTCTAATTATAAATTTAAATGCCAATTAATATTCTCATAATTTGTCTAGACTTTCTTGAAAGAAAGTGCCCAAAATTGTGAGCTTTCCATAAATGGAAAGTTTCCAAAATGGAAGTTTCCAAAAATAAAAGGTTTTCAGAATAATTGTAAGTTTCTGGTACAAAGAAAACTTACGTTTTTCCAAAATTAGGAAATTTTCAAAATAGGAAATTTCCAAAATTGGAAAGATTCCAAAATGAAAAGTTTTCACAATTATCATAAAATTTCAGAAACAGAGATATTTCAAAAGTTTGCGAAATTTCATGAGGATTCCAAACTTTGAAATTCCTAAATCGAAAATTTACCATAATTGGAAAGTTTCTATAATTGAAATTTTTTCCAAAATTGAGATCATGATATAGCTTTCCGCAAAACAATTATATGATATGTCGAACACAAACCTCGTCTCTAATACCACTGTTGGGACCGGGTGCATGTTGACATTGATGCGGGTTCGTAATTTTAAAAATTAATTACGTGCAGCGGAAAGTTTAGCATAAATAATTTCTCTAACTCATTTAACCACACATCTAAGCATGCAATTTTATCTTGTGTAGACATGATCATATATTTAAAATTTTGCAGAAACGTAAACTAATTTACGTATTACCTCGCGTAACTCGAAGGAAGGGACGAGATCCAACCGTAAGCGTCCCTTGGAAGCTCCGCCTCTATTCGCGTCCACGCCGAGTATCTTCGGGATGACTTCGCAAAGCCACGAGTTTCGTGTTCTCGAGAACTACTAGATTCTCTGAGAACGCGACGAGAAAAACCAAGAGAGAAGTCGGAAGACTAACCACAAAAGGATGGCCGAATCAAAATTCCGGCAAGCAAAA
>JAGFNQ010004112.1:982868-1245619 GCA_024364735.1 Boesenbergia rotunda | reverse complement strand
TGATTAAGCATCAAAGCATCCGACTTACATGCGTAGCGTCCTGAAGGAATTGGTCTGCCAGTCGGATCGGGGGTCGGGAAGTCCCCTCCCTCATACCCTGCTCCCAGCAGTCTGCCAATTCCCCGTAAAGGGTAAGCCGCTGCTGGACTTCGAAGGGGGTCGCTGGGTCGACCGAGGGAAGATATACGCCATAGCCACACGGCTGCGAACGCCGCTCCCCCGAACGAGACGAACCCGGTGCGTCAGCTGACCGGCTCGCTCTAGCCGGGCTGGCAGTTGCCTCTGCAGGTTGAGAGTGAGAGCCCGACCCAGAAGTCTTCGGGCGCCTCTGCAAAGGTTCCGGGTCGGGAGATTCAGAAGAGGACCGGCCTACCTCCGTCGGCTCCTCAATACGGATAGAAGCGCTGGCCTTCCGCTTGGAAGGCAGAGACTTCTGCATGGAAGGCTGAACCTTCTGCTTGCCGGAGGATTTTGCCGGGGCAGAAGATTTTGATGAGCCGACTGGCTCCCTAGAACCAGTCGTCGCTGGTTGGGCAGAAGGATCCTGAGGGGTGGGCTCCGCGCTCTCAGGAATCGTAGGTTGGTCGGGCAGACTGGCCTGGCGCAGACGCAGTTGTTCAGCTGCCCGGGCGTTTAATTCTTCATCATCCAGGCCAATGGCCTCATCGAGGGCCGCTTCCCACATCATCTCGGCTGCAAAATCAGAAGATGTTGAGTTAGGGAGAAAGAAGGGCGCAACAAAAAATGACTTACAGAAGGTGCCGGGCAGGGCGGCAGGCACTCGGCTTAGCCCAAATATGTACAAGACGGCGTCGTTGAGAAGTTTCATGCCGTCGAAGTGTAGGCCACCGAGTAGAGAAGCAGCCCTTATAAATAAGGGGTCGGATTTAAAGTTTCGTAAGGGAGCTATAGGGGGCATGTCTTCGACCCATCCGATCGGGAACCCAGGGCTGGTCGGGGGGCTTATGAAGAAGAAATGAGTTTTCCATCCCTTATTCGAGGAAGGAATATTCTCCACTATGGATAATTTGGCCCGGGCTTGGAGAAAGAAGTTCCCGACCTCCTGTTTCTTCGGGTAATAAAAGAAATACAGAACCTCCGGTCGGAGGGGGACTCGATAAAGGGTAAAGAGAACTATTATGTTACACAATATACGAATGGCGTTGGGAGAAAGCTGGAAGATAGGAACATGGAAGAAGTTACAGAAGTCTACAATAAAGGGATGAAGAGGGTAGCGCAGGCCAGACATATGTTGGTCCCGGAAAAACACAAAGAAGCCAGACGGGGGATTGTGTGGCCTGTCAGCCTGTGTAGGAACGACAATGTGGTAGTTCTCAGGGATGTCGTAGGCCAGTCGGAGGTCTGAGACGGTCTCGTCGTGAAGGGAAGACTCGACAGAGGTATACCACGCCGAGGCAGCCATGGAACAGAAAGAAAGGGAAGAAAAGGGAGAATCTGACCGTAGGTGGTGGCGGAAAAGATTAACCGACGCAGAAGCACGATACCGGCGGCGACACGCGAAGACGGCGGCAAGGAGCGAGAAGCACCGAGTTAGAGAAGAGAACAGTGGAGCAAATGAGGGTTTCGCCGAATGTGGATGCCTATTTATAGCTAGGCTGGAAGAAGGGAGACCGTCCGATGGCGGTCCACGTGTACGGAGATCGCCTCATCCAGGCCGTTGAGTCGTCCCACGATCAGCCTCGAAAAGGCGCGCCGCAGCCGCTGACGTCGCCTGCTGCGGCGGCAGGGCGCGTCGTCGTGTCAGCCAGTCGGAAGCTGCCGCGTGGCGGAAAGAATTACGCGCGTTAATGGCCATTAAAAGTTCGTAATCATGGGGATAAATCGCATCCCGGTCGGCCAACCAGCGCGCGCCACGTGGCCCGGTTCATTAAAGCTGAGGTGATGCCGTTATGGTGCCGATCGCATCGGGCGTATCACATCACCTCATTCGACTTAGAATGTCCCGTCTCCATTAATTGACTGACTCGGGCTATCCCGAGAAAATCGTCTGGGGGCGCGTGACACTCCACGTTTCTTGCGACTTAAGGCAAACATTCCCCCGCCCAAACGTGTTCAACATACCTCTCATCGACTAACAACATTCGTCCGGTCGGACGCATTAACACTTTACGAGGACGTGGCGGCCCACGTTCGTCCGGTCAAAATCTTCATCCGCCCGGACATCTTCATCATGTCAATGGCTAGTCGGGGATGCGTGGCGGCCCACGCTTCCCTATCATGCTTCGCCCAGCCGAATGGCCTCATTAAAAAAAGAAGGGTGCGTGGCGGCCCACGCCCCTCTCGACTAACGATCTTCTTCCGCCCCGACAGGGCAGACATACACAGCACCAGCTGTTGAGCATCGTGTTAAGCCGGCCAGATGTTAATGGGGCAAAAAACGCTCGGCCGCAGAATGGTTGTACACACTTGTGGTCCAGTCAGTCGGACTGATCGCCTCCTTCGACTAGACTCGAGGGGAAGGCTATTGATCTTGCCATATAGTTGGCACCATACGGGCAGCCAACGTGGCAAACGACCTAGCCAGCTTCAAGGTCCACGTCATTGTACGGCAGCCAACGTGGCAAACGACCTAGCCAGCTTCAAGGTCCACGTCATTGTACGGCAGCCAACTCGACAAACATCCTGGACGGGCCCAGGGTCTTCGCCGGCCGGTCGGACTCAAGGCGGCCGGTTAGAATAAATATAGCGGTTCATCCGGCCGGTCAAACCCGGCCGACCACATTAAGGCTTACACGCCTCGTTCAGCCGAGTGCATCCGCCCGGCCACATTAAGGCTTACATGCCTCATTCAGCCGAGTGCATCCGCCCGGCCACATTAAGGCTTACATGCCTCGTTCAGCCGAGGGCATCCGCCCGGCAGTCCTTTATGCCCATGCTTGATACCCATCCGGGCGAGCCGTCCGGATGTCCACTCGGGCACTCTCTCGGAATCACCCTGGGATAAGGACAAAATATACCTGCACCAGCTGCAGGTAACAGGCTGTCACCACTCGTACGAACTGACACTCTCTGTCAGGCGCCAACTTACAGAAACCTGTCTTTGTCCTCACATAAGACAAATAGTATACGACAAAGAAGGATGGTTACAGTCGACATAACCATACCATATCTTCTGACCCTGTCAGAGGATCCTGACACAGGCCATACTCAAATCGACTTAACCATACCATATCTTCTGACCCTGTCAGAGAATCCTGACACAGGCCATACTTGGTCCTTTTCCCCGGCTATATAAGTCACTCCCCTCCTCATTATCAGGTACGCATACACGCGCTCTCGAAGCTCCTCATTTCCAGTGCTCCATTATTTCTACTGTTCCTCGGAGTACTGACTTGACCGTCGGAGTGCCTTGCCGGGACGTCTCCCGGCTAGGTTGCTAACGGTCATCTTCCTCAGCAGGTTCACCTCCAGTTGGTTGGCCCTGCACCAGGCGAGATCCACTTCCATTCGGTCGGAGGACACCCCCCACGACGCTGTCATTCTGCGCGAGGACGTCTCGTCGGCATCCACGTCACTCATCGCTACACCGTCATCCGGTTGCGGCTCCACTACGCTCGGCGACAGGATCATAGAATAAATTTTTTTAAATAGAAAAACATTCATTTAATATAAAAATAAATAAAAATATATATATAATTTAATATGAAAATAAAAAAGAAAAGATATAATTGGATTTAAATCCTAAAAATTATAAAAAATGAATTTTTTTAAGTTAAAAAAATTAATTTAATAGGAAAATAAATAGGAAAATATATAATTTAATATGAAATAAATAGAAAATAATTTTATTTAATATGAAAACAAATAAGAAATGATATAATTGGGTATAAATATCTTTAATAATGAGTTAAAAATTAAAAAAAATTTAAAATCCTTTTAAAAAAAATCAAACTGGCTAGATTCTAGCTATTTAGTATTGTCCTTAATTTATTTCCACTTTTCATCAAAAGTCACAATCCTTCTCGAAGATATACTTCTTTCCATATAAATAGAGAGATTAATTTGTTAAAATATATATCCAGGCAGAATATATATATATATATATATATATATTTTGGCATGATACATCCCAACAAGAAAATATGGTGCAATGGTTAAACCCTCTCACATCTCTATCGGTAGCGGCGCCTATGGCTAAAACTCGGAAAGTTCAAGTAATTTACAGATTTCACACGAGGGTAGTAGTATTAATCTCCAGTTAAATGGTAGTTTCGTAAATATCTGACTTTTCTTCTTTAAATATAATTATATTTAATTTAAATTTGGAATCATTTTTTATTTTCCATTTGTCAAGTATATTGATTGTTTTGGATAAAATTCAAATAATTTTTTTCACAAAATATAATTAATTAAATATTATCAAAGACACACAATCAATCAAGCATGATTTACATCGATCATTCGGATGGTTTTTTGTTCACGTACATGAACATATTTTTTAATTACTTGCGATTCAGCTCGGTCTCTTTTACAAACGTTCCTGGCCTGTCTCTGTGCCTAAACAAGGGCACACCTAGCTCATAATGCTGCTTTTCTTCTTGTGTTGGTCCTGCCTCCTGTGTTCCCACCGGTGTTCCTGCTTGTGCTCCCGCCGGTGCGACCATTTGTGCAGCTGCCATTGTTTTCTTAGTCGATGGACTCAGAATGAGGCCAGACACAAAAAAGAGGACGATAAAAATAAAAGACTTGGCCATTATTGTGTGTGAGAGGCTATAGACATGCACTACGTGAGAGATGGAGTTATATAGAGGGCCTAACTTTCAATCTTTTCTATGTATGGACAACAAGTTGAGTTGGAACATCCTAACAACGAATGGTTCTCCATAAAATTTACTGCCATTGCGTTCCAATGTGTGGTTGAGAAGTTGGAGAAGACGAGCCACAAAATTTTTGGCAAGAAAAATTTACTTGTTTAAAACAAATTTGAATAAAAAATAATGGGCAAAGGATGGCATAAATGATTTCAGATAAAAAAAACCTTTCCTATCTCGGGCGACCAGCCCGGCCTCACGAAAGGTTACTAAATTTTTTAAACAGTATTTTAAAAAATTAAAATGTATTGGATAATTCAAGTGATAATTATTTGACTTTTTGATGAAAAGAAATCAATTTTATCAATTTGCCTCTGCTATCACCGTTCTTCACAGTCCTTAGGATTACACATTTAATTAAAATGGAACCCATGGAATCAAATTAATGGAAACCTAACAAATTATTTTTTTTTCAAATAAATCAAATTGACTGAAATTTACTATTAAAATCACATAAACCGATACAACATCGACTAATTCGGTGGATTACCGAATTAATCCATTTTTTAAATTAAAAGTCAATTGGTGTTATGACAGATTCAGAATTTATTATATATGCTTCTCAAACTTTTTTTACTTATTTATTTGATCCATCATAACCTATCAATGGATTACAAATTTAATCAATTTAATTAAAATTTAAAATTTATAATCGAAATCAAATTGAATAAAAAAAATAAAAATAATTTAATTGTTTTTTAAAATAATTTTATTTGATTGATTATTTCAATTTAATAGAGATTTCACTAAGCCCTAATTTTTAGTTTAAAACAAATCTTAAAGAGACTCTACACAATTTTATTTATTTCAATGTCTTTGAAATTCTAAGGATTTTATTTTATTTTTCTTTTCTTTTTAAATTAAGAAAACACAATCTCATCTACTTCGGCAATTATTTTATTCTGTTCTTTAATGTTTAATTATGAAAATTAACATCCACTCTGCTGCTTAAAATATTTCAACTTTTCCAAGTTATGTCAAGAGTTTAAAAAACAATTACATTTACGATCTATAATTTCTAAATATTGTTTACACTCCCTAAAAGAAAAATAAAATCACCGTGGCTCGGAAATTTTAATAAACAAAACGGATTAACAGCTTTTCAATGAAAACTTGCATCAAATAACAATAATGTCACAAGATTTAAAAAGTGAATCACAAACATTGTTTTCAAATTTATTAAACATTGTTTTAAAAATTGAAATGAATTGAATAATCCAAATGCTAAGTTGACTTCGTAAAGAGAAAAATAATTTTAATTGGATTAAATATTTTACTGATAAACTTAAATCAAAATTCACAAAATTATCGTACGTAAGAATCGGACAAAGTTTGCTAACATTGTATTAGTATTATTTTAACGTTATTATTTTTAAACACATCAAATTATTAAAGAATTAATTTTAAAATAGATTAATCGAAATCAATTAAAATTTTTTTTAGATAAATCAAATCTATCAAAATTTATAATTAAAATAAAATAAATCAAACCGATACAATCATATAATATTGATTAATTTATTCAATTATTAAATTATTATTATTTTAAAATCAGAAGTTGACTCGACTTAACAACTCCGTTCTAAATATATGATTGGTTATTTATATCGGCAGTCATGATATACATATCAATGAGTATTAATATGATAAAATTTGTGTGTTCCTTTTTTTCATATATTAATCATATTATTCGGATTAGTAATTTTTATGATTTATTTTCTCTGTATTAATTTTGGGATGGATTGATAAAGACGTTGGGATGAACGAATCGCTTTTGAGTTTAGTCGAATTTTATATTTTATAACCGAGTTCAAATTAAATAAATTGAAATAATTTTAAAAAATAAAAATAAATAAATTTCTAAATTAATCGGAAATTTTTAAACGAGATTTTACTTTATTTGCGAGAAATCTCAGTGCTCCTCCACAATACCCTTTTATTTATTTTAATCAATAATGCTATATCTAGTTGGGCCGTCTTTTTGCTCGGTCGGAGCCGCAAGGCTGCGCTGGCTCGTCGAGTTTGGCTAGCCTCGCGGCGTTAACGTACTCTCGAGGACTGTGAAACGCGCCGCCGGGGAAGATGTGGCCGCCGACGAGCCGGAAGAGGATCAGCCACAGCCCTTCCTTGAACTCCCTTCTCCCCTCGTTCAACCTGACGGCGAACAGAGCGTTGAAGAGGTCAGTCCACACGCTCAAGTACATCCTCGGCACCGCTGTCATCAGATCAAGCGAATTGGGCTCGGGAGCTTCCTCAAGCACCTGCGCCCTCCCATCAAATTTAATTAGTAATTAATTCACGCGATCGAATTAACAAACATTTTAATTTTCCAATCGATCGATATATCGATGTACGTACGTACCTTGGCATGGTACCATCCGTCGTAGAAGACGCACTTGCCGCAGTGTGTGAACGGCGAGAATCGGTTGTCCTCGTGGGGGTCGTCGAAGGGGATGCGAGAGACGACGTCGAACCGGTAGACCATGCGCACGTAGAGCTTCCCCTGCATCACCGATGATTCGAAGCGCTTCTTGAATGTCTCGTCGCCCACCCTCGGCTGGCCGTACGTCATCACCCCGGCCACGGATCTCAGGACCGCGTTGCCCGTCTCCCCGTGGCACGACAGGATCGCCGGGAAGATGGTGGCCAGCGCGCCGCCGAGACTGTGCCCGGTGACGATGATCTTCGCTTTCCTATTTTTGGCGAGGAGGCCCGAAAGGGCTTCTCGCAGGACGTAGTAGGCGATCTTCTTGTCGGCGTCGGGCCTGTCGATCTCCAGGTGCTCGCGGAAGCCTTGGCGGAAGTCTTGTTCGTCTTGGAGGCCGAGGGCCTTGAGGAAGCCGAGGTGGAGGTAGCCGAGCTCGCCGGCGTGGATTACGGAGAAGTCGACGTCGGTGGACCAGTCGTAGGCGTTGAAAGGCTCGGTGCCACGGAACACCAACACGATCAGGTCGGCGTCCTCCCTCTTGTTGCAGAAGATGAACGCCTGCGTTCCGTTCGATTTCAAAAATGCTGCATGTCGATCGATCGAGGTTTAATTTTGTAGCGAAATCTTAAGAACAACATTAATTAACTAACTAACTAACGACGAGATCGATCGATCGACTTACTGTTCCAGCAGCTATAGAATTCAACAAAGTGCATCTGCAAATATATATATATATATATATATTATAAATAATTTTAATTACCTAGCTAAAACATATATATGATACATACCTTCCAGCGATTGTTGACGACATTCTTGATGTATGTTTTATTCTCATAAGAAATTTTAGAGGCCATCATTGTGAGATCGAAGATATTGATGTCTTTGAGCTCCATTAAGGGAGTGAAGTGGCCGTTGAGAGACGTCGTCCTTTTCCCGTCGAGCTCCACCCGGTCGTCGATGAAAGCCAGCACCGATCTGAACTCTGCGGTTCCGCGCCGGGGGAATTTAACCCTCACTGATATGTATAGGAGTGATGATTATATATGTATGTATTTATATTGGATCAGGCTAGGTATATATATATAGCTAGATCGATAAAACTGGAACCTGTCATGAGTCTCCAAATTAAGCCGAGTATTCCACCGTTGAGGGAGATCAAGTTGAGGAGGAACTCCACGACGCGGCCAAGCAACTTCAACGGAGTCGCGATTTGGAGTAGCGTCCTCATGGTGATGAGGGTGAGGGGGGTGAAGAAATGAGACCGGATGGATCGGCAGCGGCAGTAGCAGGGGCGTTGGCCATCGCCGGTGGTGGTGCCGGATTTAGGTGTGGTGAAGGGCTGCCTTTGCCTGGGAAAAGAAAGTGATCTGAAGATGTTTTTGAAGCTCAACTGATCACGGCGGATGATCATGGACTGGCTCTCATCATGGACTTCTTCTCCATTATCCATTGAGATCGAGGAAAGCAATATTATTGTAATGGCAACTGGTGCCCAAGGATGACTAATTTTATAGAAGAAGTTTTCAATCGGATCGGTGGGTTCAATTGGTTAATCGAACACTCGGAATGTGTGTCGAATTTGGGTGGATCATGTATTTAATCTCAATTTATTATAATGGTCAATAGAAAATTTAAAACGGATCAGTGAAAAACTTTAGGTATTAATCGATTTGAAGAGTTGTATCTTTGAATTATAAAAAAATTATATATATATATATATATATATATATATACAAGTGAAATTGTTATATGATTCTAACAAACAAACTCGATAAGTTAATGAACAAATAGTAGTTGCATTAAGCTATACACCTTTACCTCACTTGACCTATCATTAGTCAAAATAATAACTTTTCTATGAAGTCAATATTACTTTAAGAGTGTTGCATTACACATCATTCATTACGTGTTTATGTCTCCTCCACTTGAAGACTTGAGTTGACTTGACTTGTTGACTTATTTTTGAGAGAAAAAAAAATGAGAGTGGAAAACATTCTTTAATTAAGCTAAAGATTCAACAATAAAAGAATGAGTTATTTGTTTCAATAAATTTATACTGGACAGTTTTTGGTTTTAATTATTTTATTATTAGGTGATATTGTTATGATAATGATTTTTGTGCAATTTTCTTGTGATTATCAACTCGACATCGATAAAATTATTGCGGTGGTTTTAAGTTACATCATTGTAGGTTTCAATAAAGGCAAGTGTTTAGGGACCTTTTCATAACTATCTTTTGAAGTTTCATCCTTCATCTCTTTCATGGAGTAGTCTCGTTTTCAAATTGAATGATAAAGATTGAAATTGGTTGATCATGTGTCACTAGTTGTTTAAATACTCTACTAAGCATGTGTCACTAATTGTTTAAATACTCTACCTTTCGTTTAGGACTATCGCTTTGATTTGGGCTCGAAGTGAGTCACTAGTTGACGAGGGTGATCATGTGTTACACAAAGGTATAATACCTCTCAACCTCTAACACGGAATAAGAGTAAGAAAGAAAGAGATTGCACGAAGCAACGAGACAAAGACATACAAGAAAGAGTAAACATGAGGAAGTAGAAGACTGATGCAGAACTAAGGGTTTATGTTGCGGGTCCTTGACCCGAGCAACGGGGAAGCCGATGTCAAGGTTGGATCAATGCTCATGAACGCATGATTTAATGCTCCTTAATTCTTCTTTAATTCTCATTGAATGTTCATGAATACATGTTATAACTAGTGTAATACCCGTGCGATGCACGGGAATCTTACACAATTAAATTAATGTTTAGTCATAATATATAACTTCAATTGTTGGCATAAGTAAATAGCATCTTCTTTGTTATAAAAAAAAATTGCAGCACGATGTCATTTATTTACACTGCCAAACACTGTAAATAAAGTTGTCACCAGAACTTGAAGAATCAGTATTAATCAGTAAGCAGTCCAGCTCTTTCTGCACTTTTTGGCACGCAACAAAAAATACCAAGAACCCCCATTATTGTTGTGGGCTGTAGTTGTTTGTTGAAAGTCGTGGGTGTCGGAAAGTTCGTTCTCCCTTTTTTGAAACATGATTGCTCGATCATAGTGTTCTGTGTTGAGGACTGTGTGTGTAGGCCAACAACATTTCTTAGTGAAGCTTCATAAGTCATGGAAGTTGTAACTTGAACTGAAATAATAGGTAATGGAGTCAAATATATTAGTCCGTGGATAATAAATGAAATTAAAAAAAACTATTCTATGATAAAAGTATATGGTATGTAAGTACTTGGAAAAGAGCATTTGAAAATTTCAGTTTCTCTAAGCCTTTTTATTTTTCTAGCTAGTATCAACCTTCTCCTAAATCTAGCATGCTTTTGGTCCCATGTATGTAGGTAATCCGTTTGACCTGTTGGAAAAACAAAACTAAAAAATAAGCCCCTGGCAGCAGTTATAACCAAGAAAAATAGGAAGACAAATACAGGTGAGATATTAAGATAATATTAATGGAGAAAATATATTCATGGCAATACATTGAAGGTATGAATGTAGATTTTGTACAGTTTGTAATGATTAAAGATATATTGAATACATGGTTAAATTTCCGAATCATAACATGTTTTCATCCAAATAGCCAGTAGCTAGAAAGCTTGTTGGTGTTTTAGTAATTTGTTATTTTTCATTATTGCTGTTATTAAAGCGGTTTAAATTTGATTATATCATGTCCTATTTAGTTTGACATTAAATGATATGATTTGGAAAATATTTTGTATTATTATTAAATAATATTCATTAATAAGTTTTTAATATTAAATTATGACAAATTAAATGTTTACCTGAACAATAGATTTAATTTAACGCAATATATCATTAAATTATATTTGAAGCAATTATAGTTCTGATACATATAGTGCAAATGATATTCGAATGATATCATTTCACTCTGATACATATAGCGCAATTATAGTTATGATACATATAATGGAAATGATATTCGAAGCGGCTAAGAATCTCATTATATCAAGTGTAGATATAAAATTGGAATACCATTAGTAAGATTAAAATTAAAAGACAGATAGTCATATATTGATCCATCGACACTGACATGCAAAATTATGACCATATCAACCTAACATAGATCTATCCATCGACACTGACATGCAAAATGATGGTCATATCAACCTAACATAGATCGATCCATCGACAGTGACATGCAAAATTATGGTCATCTTAACCTAACATAGATCTTTAAAAAGTAGCATAACAAATCTTTACTCCTCTTTGATTATCTTCCTCATCTTACTTGATGATGCAGGAGAATCATCTCGAAGGCTTTCAATTTCATTTCCACTACATCCTTCTAACATATGAACTTTGGTTGGTTTCACAGAAGTTGGAGTACTAAGTTCGGAAGTATTGTCGTACGACTGTGATATGTTTTCCTGATTACAATAAAATGCTCATATTTTAGTAAATTATATAGCAATAAATCAGTTAGTATAACAATAAATAGAAATAGCGAATAGAATGGGATACCTTTAACATTTCAATTGCTTCAGTAATTTGGCTCAATAGTTCACAAGATTCATTGATATAAGAGAGCTGTCGAGAATAGGAAAATCAACAAATTTAAACATCAAAAGGGACCACACGTCAAAGAAACTATTGATAAAAAAGGAAGAACTTACAGAAACATTGGTATATTTCTTTTGGAAAGCAGCAATTAATGATTCATCATAACCCAACTTTACCACCTGAATGACGTAGGGATCGATAGAATTAAAATCATGTATCTTAACTTGTACTTTGAAAAGGAACATCTTATCCTTCAATTGATTTATCTCATCAGGGTATGAATTCTTATCTCTACCCTAAAATTAAATTGAACAGTGGTATGTAAGTATCTATACAATAGATGTCAGAAACATCAGAAAGTGTATTGTTTATACCTTTGATATGTATGAGAGTCTCAGATCAGAACATGATTTATTCAAGAGCTTACAGGCTTCTCTATCAAACAATGTAAATGATGCAGAATCAGTATCATCTACAACTCTCAAATGGATGCTGTACCTGAAATAATTACAAACGACATTGTTGTTAAAAAATGGAAAGCATCAACATAAAACTAAATTTGATGAATTATAATGTATAAAAATTAACAGAGTAACCTTAGAGTAAAATTGATGGAATCTCTATCACATTTAGCACAATAAAACTTACGACCCATCTGCCTCAACCCAGAATAACATGTTTTACAGGCACGATACCACCAACTAAATTCACTTTCAATATCCTTCACTGTCCCAATGGTGACAAAGACTGCAGTCTAGAAGAACAAAAGGCGAAAGGTTTTAAAAAAATTCTAATTTTGCGAAAGGCAAGTTTAGTTGATTTAATTGATATAATTAAAAGTAAAAAGGGATGAAATAAAGAAATAAACCTCAGTAAGATCTTTCAAATCACTAATTGGTTTGTAAACACATCGAAATAGGAAATCTTCCTCCAAAGAGTAGGATTGTTCACCAACCAAAGGTGTCAATTGTTGACTGGAAGAAGAATGACCGGCTTCCAAACTGATAATAATAACAATAAATAAAAAATACTGTAAAGTATACAAGTTAATATTCCATATGCAGTATTTGTATAAACTTAATACCTTGCATCAAAGTCCTTAACTTCAGGGAAGTCTTCATTGATAAATAACTTTGAGGTAAAATTTGCATTTGAGACTCCCATTACACGTATGTTATTTAAGCATTTAATAGAATTTACAGTTAAAATGAAGAAATATAACAACAATAATGAATATTGAAAATGAGATAATTTGATATGTTACTGACCCTTAAACATCTTCAGTTTTCCAAGTTGCAATACAACTATGTAATGAGGAGAAGAATTCTCATTCAAATACTTGATCAATTGGTGAGCAAAATTTTGCCACAATGTACAACGCAACTTATCCCCACCTATGCGAGGAAAAAAAATAAAATATGTTAGAGAAGATGTTATTAGTAATTTATTAAATTATAGTTCAAGTATCAAGATAGGGTATTACCAGAGATCATCAAGCTCAATGACTAAATAATTTGATGGTTTTTCATCCCTTAAGAACTCAATCATGTCACCTTTACCTATTAGTAGGCCAATGACATCTGTAAAAGATATTTATTAGAACATATTAGCCTAAAATGTAGTAAAAAATATGAATAGAAGTTGCATAAAATTTATAGAGTAAATACTCCATACCTACTAAATAGTTATCTTCTCTTTTCTCGTTCAGGATTTGAGTATAAGGAGCAAAAGAGAAGCCATTGTTTGGGATTTTAGAATTCTCAATAAGAGATACACTTGTTTCTCTTTTGAAGAAAATCCTAAACTCATGATCAGTTGGTTTATACTTCATTGAGTTCAGAGCAACAGCTAAGTTTGACATCACATACACATTTCCTTCGGTGATGAATTTTTCAAAGAAAGGCACATGACAACTTTTAATGGTACATTGTACACGATGACTCTAAATATTAGTAAAAAAAAATGAATGGTTAGATAAAAATGACCAAAGTAATATAATATTGAAAGAGAATTAGAAAGAAAATATTAAACATGTTCATCTAGCAAGACAATTTCAATAGGAGGTTTTTGGCTAGGTGTTGTGAAAGAGGTAACTCTCCAAAGTCTAATGACTCTAGCCTTGATCTTCCAAACTTTATGCTCAGGACCAACATTAATATCTTTAACCAAATCATATCTGGAAAAAAATAATATCATTGGTTTATTAATAGGAAACAGGATGGATTAAGAATTGCACAGAATGGATAAGACATATAGATAGGTAGAGAAATGGTACCGATTTGCCATGGTTGAAGCCATAAAGCAGAAGATCACAAAACAAACTGTTAGCCACGAAGAGTGAAGAGATTAGTTGTTATAGACTATGGGTGAGGATGTGTTAACAGGAATGAGTATATATAAACAATAGCTATCCCTTTGAAATTTAAATTTCAAACTAAGGCAAATTATCATATGCAGTCAACTCGTATACCAAAGATAAATAAGATGCATTGGAACTTAAAAAAAGAATATAAATATACCTATTCATTAAAGAAGATAGTTATTAGATGCATTGGAATTTAAAAAAAGAATAAAAATATGCATATTCATTAAAGAAGATAGTTATTAGATGCATTGGAATTGAAAAGAAGAATATAAATATATATATTCATTAAAGAAGGTAATTATTAGATGCATTGGAATTTAAAAGAAGAATATAAATATACCTATTCATTAAAGAAGATAGTTATTAGATGCATTGGGATTTTAAAGAAGAATATAAACTGTTTATAAAAACAGCCTGATCAATAATAATTATATTCATATTAGGTCAAATTTGACTTGGGTAAAAATAGTAAAATTTTTAAAATCCTTTCATTTTCCAAATTTTCCCAGCTACTTTTCTTTAATTCCCTTGATACTATACCGACCAGGTGACCTCACCACAAGGCCACTTACCAAAAGAAAAGAAAAAATAAATGACTTCATTAAAGAGAATAAGAGATCATGTGCAGTCTTGGCAAGTTTAACAAAAAATTAGTAGAAAACAGGAAAGTTGCATTTTTCTACTGTCATAAAAGAAAATAAAAAAGCTTAATCATAGGTTTATCAAGTATCAAAATGATATACACTAATTTATTTTCTGTTGATATTAAATGATATCCAAAAAATCAACATATAAGAGGTAATATGTTCAAAAAAATCATGGAAAAACTTATTTGAAAAAAAAAACAAACGGAAGAGTAAACTAAGGCAAACTATGTTATCAATTGAAGTTGTTCAGTTACTGTAATTTTTTTAAAACAAAAGCATGAACCACATAATCAAACCAAGAAACAATCTTTACTAATGAGTACCTAAGATCCGCTGGTAGCAGAACTGACCTTACAACCCTCTCCTGCCTGTCATTAGTTATTGTATGGAAGAAAAAATTAAAGCAACAAAAGATCAGTATTAGGATGCATAAAACCAAGGAGGCATGGTCGGCCACCAAAACAAAAACAGCTTAAATCTACAACAGCGCCAGTTTAGTCTAGAAACTGACTCCTGCATTGCCAATATCTGACCTCTATTATGGACCCCAAAGATGATATATATGAAAGGGAAAGGTCAAAATCTATGGTCTTAACTCACTATGTAAATGCCTTTTCCTAACCCGGAAATACTGGTAGTTAACAGAAAGCAGGTCGGCCACCAAAACAAAAACAGCTTAAATCTACAACAGCGCCAGTTTAGTCTAGAAACTGACTCCTGCATTGCCAATATCTGACCTCTATTATGGACCCCAAAGATGATATATATGAAAGGGAAAGGTCAAAATCTATGGTCTTAACTCACTATGTAAATGCCTTTTCCTAACCCGGAAATACTGGTAGTTAACAGAAAGCAGGAATATTACACTGCAGCTTTAGGCGAGATGCGAGATCGATCACGAGAGGTTGTCTGCAGCGACAGGCGAGATCGAGCTCGAGAGCGAGAAGAAAGGGGAGGAGAAGAGGCGGCGCTGAGCTTTCTGAGGCGGCGGTGAGAATGAAGCAACGGCGAGAGGCGAGATCCAGTGCGAGAGGTTGTCTGCAGCGAGAGGCGAGATCGAGCTCGAGATCGAGGCGAGATCGAGCGCGAGAAGAAAGGGGAAAAGAAGAGGCGGCGGTGAGAATGAAGGAACGATGAAGGAAGTACGCAGTTTTAGTTTTAGGTTCTTAATTAAAAAAAGGAAAAGATTATAACAAATTAATAATAATAAATAAAGATATCTATTAATAAATACAGAATGTATTAACGGAGAGAGGGTTTGGGTATTTATTAACGGAGAGAGGGTTTGGGCGGGAAATCGAGTGCTGTGAGCATGACATGTGTGCATGCAGAGGCTGAAGAAACCCTGTTTCATAGAATATAATGGATGGATGGATGGATGGATGGATGGATGCTCCTTAATTTCTTTTCATTCTCATTTAATGCTTATAAATGTTGACTATTCCTTATAAGAGAGGGCTCACCCTCCTCTCGAAAGGGATCTCTTCTCCTTGCCGACGCTGGCGCCGCCATCTCCACCCGAGGAGATTCCTCTCGCAAGGGCGGATCTAGAATTGTAAATTAGGGAGAGCCGCATACTAAGTGACGTGAATAATTATAATAATAATAATAATTATTATTATTATAATAATGATTTCCCAATATTTTTAAAAATATAATGAATATTTATATGAAATTTATGAAACAGAGAGAAGATTTTTTTTTGTTTTAAATTTAGTCGTCCAAGGGATTTGAACCCTAGATGTCTGTTAAAACAAAAATTAAATTTACCATTAAAACAACAAAAAATATTTATTTATAAAGGAGTCAAATTTTATATATACTAAGAAATAAAAATTTCTATATTAAAAAAATAAAAATTTCTATAAAAAAATAATGTTATTAAAAATTTGGAAGGTCGTGACCCTCCCGAGTCCCCAAGTAAATCAGCCCCCTTTGCAAAGACAAAAAGAGTCAAAGAGTAGAGGGGGCGGATTTAATGTTATTAAAAATTTGGTGGGTCGTAGTCTCAAAGCAGGATCAAAGACGAAGATGAAAAAGAAGATTTACCATGGTTTGACGGCGTGTCCACTCCACAAAACGGCCAAAACTTTATTAGAATTCTCTCTGAATAAAAAAAATCCTCTTCATCTACATGATGATGCAACAAGTTCATAATGATCCTTATAACTAATGCCTAAATCTCAGCGTGTACAAACATGCTGAAAAAATTATAACCGAATTCCATCATGAAAAATCATAATAGAATTATATTACGAAAAACCGTAATAGATTTTTTTTTCGTGACGTCCCTCACATTGACTTTCACTCAGATATGAGTCACCTGTCAACATCATGCTTAAAAAGTATTCCATTAAATATTGACACTATTGTATTAAAAAAAAAAGGTAATTACGCTCACCCCAGACGCCTCTCACAACCCGTCCTCGGGTTATGTGAAAGGAGGTAAATCACAAGGTCAGCTTATAGTTGACCACTAACTGGCTATGGGAGGAGTTTTTTTTCGAGAGCATGCATCCATCGAAAACTGATTCCTATTGATAGGACAAGCCGAGAGCTAGGGGGTGAATAACTTTTTTTGCTTCTTGAAAATTTGTTGCAGCGGAAGACTTGAAGCAAACGCTAACACCTTGGTATCCACTTCCTTGAGGTAAAAAATTTAAAAATTCATACTGATCACCAGGGTAAATCGGGAAGCGCTCACGGTGGGTGGTTTAGAAGCCCAACGTCCTAGAGTTCGTGCCCCATTTGAAGGAAACAATTGTTAGATCGTGACCGTCAAGCTAGAGGGGCGGGGTGAATAGCTTCTTTCGATTTTCTTCCTACAATCGTTAGTGCACAAGCGGAATATACTAAATAAAAATAAAAACTAATGAATAAGAACAACACACCGATATATGTGGTTCAGAGATGACGCTCCTACTCCACGACAGTCCGTAAGGTGGATGATCACTAATCCTTCGGTGGATAATTCCCCGGAGCACCTCCGGCTAGCTCTCGTAGCTCCTTGTGGGTGGAGAAACCTCGCCACAAGCCTTGTATACGATTTGAGCAATATAGGCTACTAACCAACTTTATCCAAGCAGGTTTCGCCAGGGGAAAACAGCTTGAAACGAGCTCCCTTAAATAGAGCTCGAGCTGAAATGTGACCGTTACCAGACGACTACCCCTGGGGAAGTCGACTGGCCTCACTGGAATTCGAAATTCAAGCCTGACCTTTCGAATTTTGGCCACACCAGTCGACTGCCCCTGGGGTAGTCGACTGGTCCTCCCCTAAGCCTAGGGTTTCCCTTCCTGAGTACATTTCTCTCCACACTCGAACCCTCCCGGCTTAGTTCCCGAGTACAAACACTCACACTCGGACCCTCACAACCTGGTTGACTCTTCAAACAGCAGTCTCGATCTGTTGCCTTCACACCCACTTCATCTTCGGCTCCCGTCTCTTAGATGCGCACGCAAGCCCTCAGCTTGCCTCCATGCCATCCTTCACGCATGCCTCGAAGTCCGCATCTTTCGGCTCATCGTCTCTGCTCCAGCAGCCTCGATCTGTTGCCTTCAAGCCTCTTCGACTTTGGCCCTTGTCCCTCGGATACGCACATAAGTCTGCGGCTTGCTGGCCTCCATGTCATCTTTCACGTACGCCTCAAAGTTCGCTTCCCTCGACTCATCGTATCTGCTTTGTCCATGGTCCCTCGAATGCGCACGCAAGCCCACGGCTTGCTGATAAGTACCATTTTGTTGATTATTTTAATTGCTAAAATCCATGTTTGACCCATGTTTTACTTGCTTAATTGTGACTTTTCCCTAGGTTTCAGGACTTCCTCTTATTTTGGACTTAATTGTAAATTTGCACATTTTTTGGATTATTTGGCCACTAAATTTTTGATCTATTTTTGTAGGCATGAAAGGTTCAAGGACCTAGGGCATACTGGGTCAAACTTGAGTCAAAAGTGGACCCAGATCGAGTATCAAGTTTCGGATTAATCTGGGCCGTCCGATTCAAAAGCGGCTAGATCTGAGCCATCCGGGATCATCTGAAGCAATCCGAGCTAGGGTTAGGGTTGATCAAGCACTCTGATCAAGATCTGAAGGTTTCATCCCAATCAGAGCTCAATCAACCGTTGGATCAAGCTCGGAGGGCTCTAGATCGTCCATTCAAAGATTAGGTTGATCTGGACCATCCGTTGCACATCTGGAGGATCCGAGCTACCACGAGGCAGATCCTGACCCCTGATCATCATCATCAAAGTTTGGAATAAATCAGAGCAAGATCAGCCGTTGGATTTTCTCAATTCAATCTGAGCCGTCCATTGCTAGCTACTTAATCAAAAATCTGCCCAGACTTCTCCTCGTCGCGTCTTCGCCGCACAGTTCTTCGTTCTTCATCCATTTTTCATTTTTTTTTCTTCAGTTTTTCTTCAATCCGAGGCGCGACCGCATCATTCTCTCCTTTGAATCAAGTTCCAGATCATTGGAAAAGAGTTTCCGAGAAGAAGCTAGCTCTAAATTGCCCAAGAACAGGACTGATCGAGGTCTCGTCAGTTTTGCCGTCGCTTCCTGGATTTCAATGCTGCGCACCATTTCATCCATCTGAGTAGTTCAGAGGGGTTCCCTGAAGTGCTCGTATCAATCCCAAATCATCATCGCAGCTGAGTTGAAGGAATTGGATGGGTTTTCGCATTTGAGCAGAGCTGAGCTAGATTTGCTTGGCAGAGGCAGTTTTCCGGCGATATGTTGAGCTTACGGGTTCGAGGCTCATATCTTGTGTGATGGCAAGACGAATTTGAGCTCAGAGAAGGGATAGATGCTAGTTTAGTTAGTTAATTTCAGTTCTTTTGCTGTAATTCCATTTCTGAATTCTGTCATTACTGAATTTTCTGTATTAGCTGCTAGGTCTCGTTTCTGATTAGTTTCTGCTTAATTAGGGTTCAATTCTTCTAGTTAAATAGTTAGGGAGTGTTTTTAGCGAACGAGCAGATTTAATTTCAATTAGTTTTACCTTTCGGCACTTGCGTATCAATCCGGCACTTGCGTATCAGCTATATTAGTTTCTGAATTGAGTATTTGTGCGTATCAGTTCTTTCTCATCTTTTCCTAAGCATTAGATATGTGCCTTTGCATCTGAGTTTCTTTGTTTGATCTGCATTTAGTCGGGAATTGTATTTCTGCTGCAGGTTCTGTTTCCTGAAATTGAATCTGCATTTCTGAATTCATTTTTTTTTCTTTTCCTTCAATGAGTGTGAATTGGCCAGATTCATTTCTGCACATTTAAGTTCATCCTTCTGAAGCTTGTTTCGAGCACTAGATTTCAGTTGCCTTGCGTGACCTTTTATCTAGTGTGTCGAATGCATTCGATTTCTGAAGTTGAACTTAATTTCTGCATTTTTGTTTCCAGTGATTTGTATCAGTTTATTTCTGCAAACACAGTAATTTCATTTCTGAAATTCGAGTCCCAAACCTGCCATTAAGTCAGTTCGGCAAACCTCAGTGATTCTCTCTGAAATGGTATAAACTCTTCCTTGCGTGCCACTCACAATTCTGCTATTGTACCAATTCTGAAATTCTGTAGTCAGATCTTGAAGTTCTGCATTCCTTCTTGCCTTTAGTTTGTCTCTAAATGGATTCTGCATTGTGGTTTTCTTCTGAACATTACAATTGCAGTTTGTTCAATCATATTGTATTTAGTTTGTTGTCAAATTTCTGCATTGGAGATATGGCTGAATTTCTGCAGTAGCTTCGGCATCAGTTTGTTCCTGCCTTGGTGAGTCTCGGGTTTGAAATTGTTTCATTTATCCTTGCAGATAACTCCATTGGAAGCCTAGCTTCCCAAGCTGAATTGATCAGCTATAAATTCCTGCATTTAATGTCAATTTTTGGCACATCATTTTTTTCTCATTGTGGTATCAAGTTGTTGCTTGCATTTAGAGTCAAGTTAGGTTTCGGCAGTGACTTAGTGATTTGTTTAGATTGCTCAACATTGTTTGGATTCATTTACTCCATATTTGGCTTGCACTTAATATCAGATTGTTTATCAGATTGTTTTCCATTACGTTTCCATTTCTAATTGAAACCAAAACCCAGATTGTATTTGAAACCCAAAATTCACAAACGACACCTAAACACGAGCTCGAATCAAACAAACTCTCAATTAGTCCCTAGGAAAAATACGACCTGTGGCCCCTTTACTACATTTTCATATTTTGATTGCAAAAAGGGTTTCCAGCATTTTATTCATATTCTAAATTCTGATGGTCCCACAATTCGTGACAACTTAACCTAGTATTTCGGGTCCATCAAATTCCTCCATGCCACCCTTCACCTGAAGACATCCAACCAAATCTATATGTACTTGCAAACTTGCACACTCACATACACATATTAGATCAACAACAAACCCTAACTTACTCATATTGACACACACATCAAAACCCATGATCCTCCCGATCATACTTGGGCCGATTGCCCCAACAACAATTCTGCAAAATACGCCGTAGCTAGGGATCGAACCGCAGATGCCTGGGATAACAACTAGTCACCCTACTGCTGTACTATAGCCCCGGGGGCTAGAGAAGCTTCGTACAAGAAATGCAACAAGAAAAAGCAAACTAGGTTACAAACCAAATCAAAAATGATTTACAACAAGAACTTTGCTTTTCTGGCTTGGATCTAGCCTCTTGATGCTTGGAAAGTACAACAACACTTCTCCTCTAAACCCTCAAGAACTGGCGTGAAGAATGAATTCGAGCTCTACCTTCAATCTGCAACGAATACCCCTTTTCTAGGGTTTGCCTGACGCCCTCAATTGATTCAGCTTTTCCTAATCGATTACCACGTCAGCATCTGAACGTTACACCTGCAGAAATAACTTTTTCAAATCCTAATTGATTTGTGAGTCATATCAATCGATTCGAAAATTCCTATATCGATTACCTGATCGATTCAGAAGCTTTTTGTTCGCACGAAACAACAACCTAATAGATTGCCTAATTGATTGGCTTGGACTCAATTAATTGGCCAATCGATTCCTTACCTTCTGATCGATTACTCAATCGATTGGAGATGTCTCAATCGATTGTCAATCGATCCCAACTCCTGTTGTGCCCTCGCAACTTTAGCCTTCCAATCGATTAGGAAAGACTTAATCGATTACCCAATCGATTCCAACCTTTCTATTTGCGAGAAATAACTCTCAATCGATCACTGGATAGATTGATGAAGGGTCAATTGATTGCCCACAACCTAACTTGTCTAACACAATTCTATGATTCCTTTACAAAGTGTTCGGTCAACCCTTGACCAACTTGGATTTTTCCTTGTCCAGTTTCTAACTAGGACTGCTCTCATGCCAAATGTTTAGTTCCTAGCTAACATATCTTAGACTTAACCTAGTTACCAACTAGGTTTGTCTAATCCCACTAGGTATTTTTCTCGTGCCAAGTATTTAACTCCCGGCTAACACACCTTAGACTTAACCTACTTTCCAATTAGGTTTGTCTGAGTAACTTTGACTCACCTGACTTGTCATTCATACATTGTCCAAATATTATTATAAATTCAAATTCGAGATTACTCATACTTAATTTAACTGATAAACCTCAACCAGGGAGTCAATGTCACCTATCTCATTATAATAAATCTGTAAAGAATTTAATTATGGATCTAGTTGACAAGTAATCGACAAAATGAGTTGCTCTTGTGAAATCATTTAATTAACTTTTTTTTTTGTGTTTTTCTCTCTCTTTTGGTGACATGGTGGATGATGACTCGAGTGGAGAGTATTATTGCCCTAGTTTAACTTATCCAAATAATTCCTTCCTAATAGAAATATGATACAAAGACAAATTATAAAAGTAACAAAAAGTATTCCAAAAGAAAAGGAGATAAGCACATTTATAAAAGAGGTAGCAAAAGTTTGTCCCAAATTTAAAAAGACACCTAAAGTTGGTTATCGATAATTATTAGATGTCCCAATATTAGTAGATGGTTAATTGCTAAGATGATCATTCGTTTGGCATATATATATATATATATATATATATATATATATAATTGTCACTGATTAGAATTGAACAACAATTTATTGAATTGGAACATTCAGTTGATTGGAATAAATTGATCCATTGGGGGCTCTTGTTTATAAGCTCTAGCTTGTAACGAAAACATTTTCAAAACTCTTATGCTCATCATAATTAAGATGTGGTCAAAAATATCTAGAAGGTAGGATAAAGATTGGACAACTTGAACCCTCAAAACTTTTGGTTAAGTTTTCCCTCGCTTTTTCACTTTATATCTTTAAGAAAAGATGATGCTTATCACGAGTGAAATCCTTATTCAAGGTCAAACTTCTAAAATTTTAAAGATTGAGGCGGCGTTTGATTTAGGGGTTTGGATACGAGAGTATAAAATAATAGAAATATTAAATATTTGGTTAATGGATTTGGGAATACTAATTTTGGAATAGACAAAATCCAATTAAAGAGGTGATTTAGAATTCATTCTCGATTCTTTATGCCATGGACAAAATCCAATTATTTATTTGATCCATCATAACCTATCAATCGATTACAAATTTAATCAAAATTTAAAATTTATAATCGAAATCAAATTGAATAAAAAAATAAATTTTAAAAAAATTTAATCGTTTTTTAAAATTAATTTATTTGATTGATGATTTCAATTTAATAGAGATTTTACTAACCCCTAATTTTTAGTTTAAAAAAAAATCTTAAAGAGACTCTGCACAATTTCATTTATTTCAATGTCTTTGAAATTCTAAGGATTTTATTTTATTTTTCTTTTCTTTTTAAATTAAGAAAACACAATCTCATCTACACTTCGGCAATTATTTTATTCTTTCCTTTAATGCTTAATTATGAAAATTAACATCCACTCTGCTGCTTAAAATATTTCAACTTTTCCAAGTTATGTCAAGAGTTTAAAAAACAATTACATTTACGATCTATAATTTCTAAATATTGTTTACACTCCCTAAAAGAAAAATAAAATCACCGTGGCTCGGAAATTTTAATAAACAAAACGGATTAACAGCTTTTCAATGAAAACTTGCATCAAATAACAATAATGTTACAACATTTAAAAAGTGAATCACAAACATTGTTTTCAAAATTATTAAACATTGTTTTAAAAATTGAAATGAATTGAATAGTTCAAATGCTAATTAAGTTGACTTCGTAAAGAGAAAAATAATTTTAATTGGATTAAATATTTTACTAATAAACTTAAATCAAAATTTACAAAATTATCGTACGTAAGAATCGGACAAAGTTTGCTAACATTGTATTAGTATTATTTTTAAATACATCAAATTTTTAAAGAATTCATTTTAAAATAAATTAATCGAAATCAATTAAAATTATTTTTAGATAAATCAAATATATCAAAATTTATTATTAAAATAAAATAAATCAAACCGATATAATCATATAATATTAATTTATTTATTCAATAATTAAATTATTTTTTTAAAAAATCAGAAGTTGACTCGACTTAGGGAGTGTTTGGGAGAGCTTCTGCTAGCTGCTTTTTAGTTTCTAACCATGCAAAAGTGCTTTTGAGTGTTTGGGAATGTCAGATTCTGCTTTAACTTCTGTAACTTTTACTCAAAAGCTAGAAACAACAATTTGATGCTTTTTTCTGCTTCTGCTTTTTTGCTTATGGTGTAGAATTAAAAGTTGACATTTATACCCTTAATAAATTTATTACTTTACATAATTACCATCCTATTTTTAAATAAAATCTTATATTTTTATATAATTTATATTTTCAAAAAATTTTATACATATTTGTATAAATTTATATAAATTTTATTATTTTATTATTTTTTATATTTTTATTAACTTTATATTTTTTTTAAATATATATATTATTAAAAAAATAATTTTGATATAATATTTAAAATATAATATTAAATATATAAAATATTATAGATCATGTATCAAAATTATATTTAAATAATTAAAAAAATTAATTTTGATAGTTTAAGGATATTATTATCATTTAATTAAAAATTAAGTTTAAAAGTGATTATTCACCAAACACTCAAACGTTACCTTGTATCAGCTTTTGACTTCTATTTCCAAACACTGTATGCTTTAACTTTTTACTAACTTCAAGATAATCACTACAAGAATCACTTTTCAAGAAGTAAAAGCTCTCCCAAACACTCTCTTATAATACGTCCGCAATATATGATGGGTTATTTATATCACCGTTCTAAATATCAACAACTGATTATATGACATATCAATGGGTATTAATTTGACAAAATCTTCGTTTTTTTCATGTATTAATCATAGTAGTCTGGTGAGTAGTTTTCATGATTTATCTCCTCCGTATTATTCCTGAGACGAATTGACGAAGACGTCAGGGGTGATCAAATCGTTTTTTGCCACCTTATCAATGGACTAGGGGGAATTTGAGTTTACTCGAATTTTATATTTTATAACCGAGTTCAAATTAAATAAATTGAAATAATTTTAAAAAATAAAAATAAATAAATTTCTAGATTAATCGAAAATTTTTAAACGAGATTTTACTTTATTTGCGAGAAATCTAAGTGCTCCTCCACAAGTACCCTTTTATTTATTTTAATCAATCATGCTATATCTATTTGGGCCATCTAGACCCGACCACGATTCGGAATTGACGGTTCGGAACCGTCGGTTCGACGGTTCGTGGGAGGTCGACCCTTAACCTTAACCGCCTAAGTCGGTTATGGTTTACGGTTCGGAACCGTCGGTTCACGGTTCGGTTTACGGTTCAAGATTATTATATTAAAACAAATTAAAAATTAAATTAAAAAAAATAAATTCAGGCACTTTAGGCAAAAAAAAAAAACAAAAGGGCAAAAGCAACCGACATCTCCTTGAGCTGAACGATGACCGTATCTTAAAATTCCCAATTTATCATTTTCCATTTTTCACGTTTTCTTAAAATATGGTTAGAGAATTATGAAATTTATAATATGCATATTAAATATATATTTATGCTAGTCCCACGAAGGCAGACCAATAAGAATGGAGATGGAATGCCGAGTAAATAATTACCGAGTGAGGAAAATTATGGTCTCTCTCTCACTCGCTATAAGACAAAGGCCGAGGCTTCGCTTCAGCTGCTCCTTCTGTTGGAGAAAGTTTTTTCGATTGAGTTTCTTCTATGTTTTTTGACGAAGGATCGAGGATGTGCGGAGGAGCGATCATTTCCGGCTGCATCTCAGATGCGAGATCCTGGCGCGTGAGAGCAAGAACCACCACTAATTCCTAGGAGAAAATAAATTTATTTTTTATCAGAACCATCACTAATTCTAAGGAGAAAATAAATCTAATTTTTATTCTGATTAAGAATAAGTACTATTTCGATAAATTATTCATCAAAATTTTATTTGTTTTACTAACATATATATAATTTTTTTGGGACTTATAAGTAATTTTTTTATGACTTTTTAATAAAAGAAACTAAACATAATTTAAATAAACATATTTGTGACAATTTTATCAAATCTAAAGTTAATGAACGGTGAATTAGTCTCACATCGCTAACTGTTCATTTGGGAAAGAGCTCTATATAAGTCCAAGCCAAGCATTAAAATTATTTGTAGTCTTTTTATTAAGATTAAGAGTAGTATTTAACTTCGACAGTTTAATACATGATATTTGGAAGAGGATGTCCGCTCAAATACTTTTCCTTTTCAGTTTTTATTCCTGGACTTCAGGCGAACCGGCGGTTAACCGCCGCTTCACCGGTTTTGGCTGTGCGAACCGGAACCGGCGCGGCATTTCGTCGAGGCATCTTAACGGGTCTGTTCCGGTTCGACCCGGCGAACCGGGTCAATGGGTCACCCGGCCCGTTGATTCGGGCCGGGTCCAGCCGCAATCTTTTTGACCGGTCGCAGCCGCAAGGCTGCGCTGGCTCGTCGAGTTTGGCTAGCCTCGCGGCGTTGACGTACTCTCTAGGACTGTGAAACGCGCCGCCGGGAAAGACGTGGCCGCCGACGAACCGGAAGAGGATCAGCCACAGCCCTTCCTTGAACTCCCTTCTCCCCTCGTTCAACCTGACGGCGAACAGAGCGTTGAAGAGGTCAGTCCACACGCTCAAGTACATCCTCGGCACCGCTGTCATCAGATCAAGCGAATTGGGCTCCGGAGCTTCCTCAAGCACCTGCGCCCTCCCATCAAATTTAATTAGTAATTAATTCACGCGATCGAATTAACAAACATTTTAATTTTCCAATCGATCGATCGATGTACGTACCTTGGCATGGTTCCATCCGTTGTAGAAGACGCACTTGCCGCAGTGTGTGAACGGCGAGAATCGGTTGTCCTCATCGTAGTCGTCGAAGGGGATGCGAGAGACGAGGTCGAACCGGTAGACCATGCGCCCGTAGATCTTCCCCTGCATCAGCGTTTCGAAGTACGCCTTGAATGTCTCGTCGCCCACCCTCGGCTGGCCGTACGTCATCACCCCGGCCACGGATCTCAGGACCGCGCCGCCCGTGTCCCCGTGGCACGACAGGATCGCCGGAAAGATGGTGGCCAGCGCGCCGCCGAGACTGTGCCCGGTGACGATGATCTTCGCTTTCCTATTTTTGGCGAGGAGGCCCGAAAGGGCTTCTCGCAGGACGTAGTAGGCGACGTTCTTGTCGGCGTCGGGCCTGTCGTTCTCCAGGTGCTCGCGGAAGCCTTGGTGGAAGTCTATTTCGTGTTGGAGGCCGAGGGCCTTGAGGAAGCCGAGGTGGAGGTAGCCGAGCTTGCCGGCGCAGATGACGGAGAAGTCCACGTCGGTGGACCAGTCGTAGGCGTTGAAAGGCTCGGTGCCACGGAACACCAACACGATCAGGTCGGCGTCCTCCCTCTTGTTGCAGAAGATGAACGCCTGCGTTCCGTTCGATTTCAAAAATTCTGCATATCGATCGATCGAGGTTTAATTTTGTAGCGAAATCTTAAGAACAACATTAATTAACTAACTGACGACGAGATCGATCGATCGACTTACTGTTCCAGCAGTTATAGAATCCAACAAAGTGCATCTGCAAATATATATATATATATATATATTATAAATAATTTTAATTACCTAGCTAAAACATATGTATGATACATATATACCTTCCAGCGATTGTTGACGACATTCTCGATGTATCTGGCATTCTCATAAGAAATTTTAGAGGCCATCATTGTGAGATCGAAGATATTGATGTCTTTGAGCTCCATTAAGGGAGTGGAGTGGCCGTTGAGAGACGTCGTCCTTTTCCCGTCGAGCTCCACCCGTCGTCGATGAAAGCCAGCACCGATCTGAACTCTGCGGTTCCGCGCCGGGGGCCCGGAATGTTATAACCCTCACTGATATGTATATAGGAGTATGATATATATACTATCAAAAACTTTTCATCGAGCTTAGAGAAATTAAGTATGTATGTCCAGATTGGAGGGTATATAACATTATATAGCTAGATCGGATAAAACTGGAACCTGTCCATGAGTCTCCAAATTAAGCCGAGTATTCCACCGTGAGGGAGATCAAGTTGAGGAGGAACTCCACGACGATGCCAAGCACTTCAACGGAGTCGCGATTTGGAGTAGCGTCTTCATGGTGATGATGGTGAGGGGGTGAAGAAATGAGACCGGATGGATCCGGGCAGTAGCAGGGGCGTTGCCATCGCCGGTGGTGGTGCCGGATTTAGGTGTGGCGAAGGGCTGCCTTTGCCTGGGAAAAGAGTGATCTGTTTTTGAAGCTCAACTGATCACGGCGGATGATCATGGACTGGCTCTCATCATGGACTTCTTCTCCATTATCCATTGAGAGGAGGAAAGCAATATTATTGTAATGGCAACTGGTGCCAAGGATGACTATCTTTATAGAAGAAGATTTCAATCGGATCGGTCGGTTCAATTGGTTAATCGAACACTCGGAATGTGCGTCGAATTTGGGCGGATCATGTATTTCATCATACATGTACTTTCTTATGAATCCAATTCATATACTCTCTATAACGAAGTCAAACTCTGGACGTTTAAATGACATTCGCCAATCATTTCGCAATTTATTCTAATGATTTGTAGAAAATTTCAAACGGATCGGTGAAAAACTTTAGGTATTAATCGATTTGAAGAGTTGTATATTTGAATTATAAAAATATTATATATATATATATATATATATGTATATATATATATACACAAGTGAAATTGTTATATGATTCTAATAAACAAACTCGATAAGTTAATGAACAAATAGTAGTTACATTAAGCTATACACACTTGACTTAACATTAGTCAAAATATTAACTTTTCTATGAAGTCAATATTACTTTAAGAGTGTTGCATTACACATCATTCATTACGCGCGTGCTTATGTCTCCTCCACTTGAAGACTTGAGTTGACTTGACTTGTTGACTTATTTTTGAGAGAAAAAAAATGAGAATGGAAAACATTCTTTAAGCTAAAGATTCAACAATAAAAGAATGAGTTATTTGTTTCAATAAATTTATACTGGACAGTTTTTGGTTTTAATTATTTTATTATTAGGAGATATTGTTATGATAATGATTTTTGTGTAATTTTATTGTTATTATCAACTCGACGTCGATAAAATTATTGCGGTGGTTTTAAGTTACATCATTGTAGGTTTCAATAAAGACGAGTGTTTAGGGACCTTTTCATAACTATCTTTTGAAGTTTCATCATTCATCTCTTTCATGGAGTAGTCTCGTTTTCACGAATATGTAATGCATATCTGATTGAAGAAACAAGTTTATTTTGCTCCTATTATTTTGCTGAAAATGTAAAAATCAGACATCGAAAGTGTCCACGCAATCAAGATGACATTGCATCAGTTGACCCAGACATTCTTTCTATTTTCATGTATCCTGGAAGAGCAATGAGTTCAATTTTCTCTAGACGGTTAAATGACCAAGAATATCATGCCGTCAGGACATATATCATCTTAAACTGTGAATATGTCAAACCATACCTAAGGTATTATCTCTTGTTGTAATGAAATTAATATTTTATAATATAATCAAATTTCTGGTATGATAGCAAATGAACTTATATGTCAGGTTATACCAACAACAATTGTACATTCAAAATCCATCTATAAGTGCAAATGAGGTAGATCAAAAGATAGAAGATGAATTTGCATTTTGGTTTCAAATATATGCAAGTGAGTTAATATGCATTTTTTTGTTAACAATTCTTGATTACTTATTAATATAATTTGATCAACCACCACTGTTATAAGTTAATGATGACAGAATTTCAAATGTAAAAGATGAAAGAATTAAAAATCTCGCATTTGGGCCTCTTCATACTGTAACAGTCTTCTCGGGTTATTACGTGAAAGGATACAGATTTCATGTGGGCCAACGTGATTCTGGAATGCTGACGTATAATTCTGGCATCAATGTCAAAGGATCAACAAACAACAATGATATTGAATTTGACTATTATGCATGGCAAGCTAGAGGAAATTATCGAAGTTGAATATCCAACGTTACCTTTCAAAAGATGTGTATTATTCAGGTGTTCTTGGTATGATCCAACTCCAAGGACGGGCACCAGGAAACATCGGTCGTACAATTTAGTTGAGGTTAATTCAAGCAAAAGATTCCACAAGTTCGAACCTTTCATTCTTGCGGTGCAAGTTGGTTAAGTTTTTTATCTGAAGTACCCAACTAAGAGAAGAGGACCAAGTGAATGACTTGCTGCTTGTCAAATGAAGCCTAGGTCAACCATTGAAATGTCAAATACGATCACTGTCCAAAACTCCGATGCTTATCAAAATGAAGAAGTTATAATCAACTCCGTTGATTCAGAAATACAATCAGTATCTCAATTACTTATAGATGAGAATGTCTCTTACGAGGAAATTGATGATAGTGAAATATCTAGCAGTGAGGAGGCCGATGTATCAACGGATTCAACCGATGAAAACTTGCATGTTAATTTAGTTCTATCAGATTAGGATGAGTCAGATGTATTGAACATTAACTATGATGTTTGTATTAAGATAAGTTGTTAATTTAATTCGTTCTGCTTGTATTGAACAATAACTATGATGCTTGATTATCCCTTTGCTTGTATTGTTCATTTACATTGTCTTTATTTGCATGTTTCCATTTGAATGTTTGATTACTGAATTTTGTTCTACCTATTCTTCTTATCTACCTAAACTTTGTGTATAATCAGGTACCATGCCTGCACCCCATGATCAGCAGATTACACTTACAGTCGTCGGTGACAGGCAAGTATATATATGTAATTCTTATATATTTTAGATCAAAATTTGCTAATATATTTTATTTTTTTCTACAGTTTTATACCGGATGGGCATCAGGTCTCTTCCTATATTTCTAAAAAATTTAAAGAAAGACTGTCAACGTCGACCACATGGGGGCATATTGAAAATGAATTAAAAACATTTTATTACGGGGAGTTTTTGGTAAGTAGTTTAGATGTATATTTAATTTGATGTTACAACCTTTTTGATACTAACGATATTATTATTTTTTTTACAGAAAAGGTATACCTGGCAGGAGGGTGTAGAGGAGGAGTTCAAGAAAACATGGAATGTCTACTGCTCCAAATTGTACAGGGACATGATCTACAAGTGGAGAAAGAAGGGTGATAGGCCTACAGAGGTCCCTGAGAATATTTGGGCAGCATGGCGAACTGTCTGGGATGGCCAGCACTGGCAAGAGAATGTTGCGATTGCTCGAGCCAATCGCAATTCTGAGCTTGCTGGCCTCAGCACGAGATCCACAAAGCACACGGCTGGATCCCGTTCCATTGTCCAGCATGCCAGTGATTTGGTATGTTTTTATTTAGGTTATTAAAGGCATTTAGTATATTTTTTTGGATATGTTTAAACATTATTTTTTGTGTATACAGGCTGTTGAGCTACAGAGACCTTCCACTAGTTGGGAGTTATTCAGCAAGACCCACAAGAAAAAAGATGGGTCTTTTGTCGATCGACGCTCCCTAGCAATCCATGTAAGTATATTAATTATATTTTATTTGTTTTGATATTTTATATAGACTAATTAAATTATTATTTCACAGGAAGCAATAACTACTAGAGTTGCAGAGGCACATGCGTCTCAGCCTGCTGCAGAGGGGGAGGATGCAAAGCCTCTTTCCACCGACGATGTGAATCGGATTTATTTTGATATCGTCGGTGGGAAGAGGAAGACCGCCCTATACGGCCTGGGCTCTCAGGCAAAGATTACATATGATCAGATGAGAGTTCCAGGGGTTAGGGGATGTCCAGCATCCTCCTCCTCTACCTCTAGTGAGGTTCGTCAATTGCGGGAGGAAAATGATGCCCTGCGGACTCGAATCATGTCGATGGAGTCGACGTGGCCCGGGAAGGACGCAGAGTGGGCTAAGAGGGACGCAGAGTGGGCTCAGAGGGACACAGAGTGGGCTCAGAGGGACGCAGGGAGGGATGCTGAGTTGAGAGATTTGTGGGCTCGCCAGGCACACACTGAGGAGGTAATAAGACACATGCAAGCTTTGCATCGACCTTATCGCCGATGACACAGATGTCAGCCCCTCCCGCCCCTCCCGTCCCTCCCGTCCCTCGTTTTGAGTCTCAGGAGACAGAGGATCCTGAGGATACCACACAGGAGTAGAGATATTTTTCTGGTATGTTCTATTTTTTTCTATATTTTTGCAGTAACAATGAATTGAGTTATAATATTCATAATGATTGCTTTCTTATTACTTCATTTCTGTTTACAGATTGCATATCATCAGAGTTGAATTCAGATTTTTTCCCCTGCTTGAAAGGTATGCATATTCGATATTATTCCTTAATTGTTTCTTATTTGTTAATTTTCATTTATATATTTAATATTATTAGAGTTATATTTAGATATTAATTCTATTTAACTTTTTTTTATCTTCTATTTTGCAGAAACATTTTTCCTTTCTATCCTTTATTCACTCTGATATTCATGTACGTAATGTTTCTCTACTGCCTCTAACTTTTGGTGTATATACTTCTTTTCGTATAGTTTGAATTATGTCTAGCTTCTTTTGATGTATACATTTGGATATTTACTCTTGTTTGGATTGGATTAACCATTAGAAAGTTTAGATGTTTACTTTGTTTTAAAGTTTGGATTGTATAAGTTTGGAAATTAAAGATTGGATTGGATAGTGGATTTGAAATGAAAGTTTGAATGTATACATTTGGAAATGAATGTTTGGATTGGATTGGATTCGATTGAAAATGAATGTTTGGATTGGATTGGATTCGATTGAAAATGAAAGTTTGGATTGTTGTGAATGTTTGGATGTTGATATATCTATTATTGTTTCATATTTGTTTGGATCTTTTGTATATTATTGATGTATATATGGGAAGTGGAAGAAACAACATTTGGCTATCAAAATTTTCCAGATTTAGCGATGGATATTTTTAAAAATCCGTCGCAAATAGCGACGGATAATTGACTTTTCCGTTGCTATCACGATCGATTAGCGACGGGTTTTGACTGAATCCGTCGCTATTACGATATATTAGCGACGGAGTTTAACCATATCTGTCGCTACCACGATTGATTTGCGACGGATATTTGACCATCCGTCGCTACAAAACCCCCCGGCCACGTCACCCCATTTTCTTGGTGTTAGCGACGGGCTTATATGTCCATCGCTAATATAGCGACGGATATTTTTCCTTCCATTGCTACCTTAGCTCTACGATGGAATTTCGCCCGACGGCGCCAACTCCGTCGTAAATCCGTCGCTATTAGTGTTTTGCGACGAAATAGCGATGGATTATGTCCGTCGCTATTTGCTATTATTTTTGTAGTGTCAAATTGAATGATAAAGATTGAAATTTGTTGATCATGTGTCATTAGTTGTTTAAATACTCTACTAAACATGTGTCACTAGTTGTTTAAATACTCTACCTTTCATTTAGGACTATCGCTTTGATTTGGGCTCGAAGTGAGTCACTAGTTGACGAGGATGATCATGTGTTATGCAAACGTATAATACCTCTCAACCTCTAACACGGAATAAGAGTAAGAAAGAAAGAGATTAAGCTAAGCAACGAGACAAATACATATAAGAAATAGCAAACATGAGGAAATAGAAGATTGATGCGGAAGTAAATAAGGGTTTATATTGTGGGGCCTTGACCCGAGCAACGGGAAAGACACGCGCGAGGTCAAGGCTTGATCAATATAATCTCCACGTGACAAGACTTGGTCACCACAATATCTATGTGATATCTCTCTTTACTTAGTCAACATAGAGTTCATAAGTCACTCCTTAATGTCCCCCTTAATTATGTTTTAATGCTCATGAATGCATGATTTAATACTCCTTAATTCCTCTTAATTCTTATGGAATGCTCATGAATGCATGCTTTAATGCTTCTTAATTCCTTTTCATTCTCATTGAATGCTTATATATGACGACTATTCCTTATAAGAGAGGGCTCTCCCTCCTCTCGAAAGGGATCTCTTCTCCTAACCGATGCTTGCGCCGCCATCTCCACCCGAGGAGATTCCTCTCGCAGGGGCAGATCTAGAATTGTAGATTAGGGGAGCCGCAGCCGCATACTAAGTGACGTGAATAATTATTATAATAATGATCATAAAAATAATTATTATAATAATGATCTCCTAATATTTTAAAATATATAATGAATATTTATATGAAATTTATGAAATAGAGAAGAATTTTTTTTATTTAAATTTGGTAGTCCAAGGAATTTGAACATCTAACCCTAGATGTGTGTTAAAACAAAAATTAAATTTACCATTAAACCAACAACAAATATTTATTTATAAAGGAGTCAAATATTATATATACTAAGAAAATAAAAATTTCTATATAAAAATAATATTATTACAAATTTGGAGGGTCATTACCCTCCCAGGTCCCCATGTAAATCTGCCCCCTCTGCAAAGACTAAGAGGGACAAAGAGTAGAGGTGGCGGATTTAATGTTATTAGCAGGATCAAAGACGAAGATGAAAAAGAAGAGTTACCATGGTTTAACGACGTGTCCACTCCACAAAACGACCAAAACTTTATTAGAATTCTCTCTGAATAAAAAAAACCCTCTTCATCTACATGATGATCCAATAAGTTCACAATGATCCTTATAATTAATGCCTAAATTTCACCATGTGAAAACATACCAAAAAAATCGTAACAGAATTCCATCATGAAAAATCATAATAGAATTATGTTACGAAAAACCTTAACAAATTTTTTTTTCCGTGATGTCCCTCGCATTGACTTTCACTCAGATATGAGTCATCCGTCAACATCATGCTTAAAAAGTATTCCATTAAATATTGGCACTATTGTAGCAAAAAAAAAAGTAATTACGATCACCCCAGACACCCCTCACACCCATCCCTAGGTTATGTGAAGAGGGGTAAATCACAGGGTCAGTTTATAGCTGACGACCAACTGGTTAAGGGAGGAGTTTTTTTCTCGAGAGCATGCATCCATCGAAAACTAATCCCTATTGTTAGGACAAGCCGAGAGCTTGGGGGGGGGGGGGGGGGGGGGGGATAGCATTTTTTGCTTCTTGAAAATTTGTTGTGGCAAAAGACTTGAAGCAAACGCTAACACTTTAATTAACTTGATATCCACTTCCTTAAGGTAACAAATTCAAGGATTCATATCGTGCACATAGCTCCACTATGAACACACACATTCTCAGAAAAATTCGGAGGTGGAGAAGCCTCGTACAAGCTTGAATATAAGAAATGTAACAAGAAAAACAAACTAGGTTACAAACCAAATCAAAAATGATTTACAACAAGAATTTTGCTTTTCTTGTTTGGATCTAGCATCTTGATGCTGGGAAAGTACAAGAACACTTCTCCTCCAAACCCTCAAAAACTGGCATGAAGAATGAATTCGAGCTCTACCTTCAATTTACAGCGAAAACCCCTTTTAAGGGTTTGCCTGACTCCCTCAATTGATTCAGCTTTTCCTAATCGATTACCATGCCAGCATCTGAACGTTACACTTGTAGAAACAACCTTTTCAAATCCTAATTGATTTGTGAGTCATACCAATTGATTCGAAAACTCCTATATCGATTACTGATCGATTCAGAAGCTTTCTATTTGCACGAAACAACAACCTAATCGATTGCCTAATTGATTGGATTTGGCTCAATCAATTGGCCAATCAATTCCTTACCTTTTGATCGATTACTCAATCGATTAAAGATGTTGGAATCAATTGCCAATCGATCCTAGCTCCTTTTGTGCCCTCGCAACTTTAGCCTTCCAATCGATTAGGAAAGACTTAATCGATTCCAACTTTTCTGTTTGAGAGAAATAACTCTCAATCGATCACCAGATCGATTGATGAAGGATCAATCGATTGCCCACAACCTAACTTGTCAACACAAGTTTAGGATTCCTTTACAAAGTGTTCGGTCAACTCTTGACCAATTTGGATTTTCCCTTGCCTAGTTCCTAATTAGGACTTCTCTCATACCAAGTGTTTAGTTCCTAGCTAACATACATTGGACTCAACCTAGTTTCCAACTAGGTTTGCCTAATCACACCAGGTCTTTTGCTCGTGCCAAGTGTTTAACTCCCGACTAACACACCTTAGACTTAACATAGTTCTCAATTAGATTTGTCTAGTCCTACTATGATTTTTCTTATGTCTAACCTTCGAGTTAGGACTTTACCAATCAAGTCTCAGGTTAACCTTAATTCACTTGACTTGTCATTCATATATTATCCAAATATTATTATCAAATATTGAAATTCAAGATTGAGATTATTCAAACTTAATTTAACTTATCAACCTTAACCAGAGAATCAATGCCATCGATCTCATTATAATAAATCTGTAAAGAATTTAATTATGGATCTAGTTGACAAGTAAGCGACACAATCAGTTGCTCTTGTGAAATCACTGAATTAATTTTTTTTTTCTCTCTCTCTCTTTTGGTGACATGGCGGACGATGACTCGAGTGGTGAGTATTATTGCCCTAGTTTAACTTATCAATCCAAATAATTCCTTCCTAATAGAAATATGATACAAAGACAAATTATAAAAGTAACAAAAAGTATTCCAAAAGAAAAGGAGATAAGCACATTTATAAAAGAGGTAGCAAAAGTTTGTCCCAAATTTAAAAAGACACCTAAAGTTGGTTATCGATAATTATTAGATGTCCCAATATTAAAAGATGGTTAATTGCTAAGATGATCATTCGTTTGACATATATATATAAAATTGTCACTGATTAGAATTGAACAACAATTTATTGAATTGGAACATTCAGTTGATTGGAAGAAATTGATCCATTGGGGGCTCTTGTTTATAAGCTCTAGCTTGTAACGAAAACATTTTCAAAACTCTTATGCTCATCATAATTAATATGTGTCCAAAAATATCTAGAAGCTAGGATAAAGATTGGACAACTTGAACCCTCAAAACTTTTGGTTAAGTTTTCCCTCACTTTTTCACTTTATATCTTTAAGAAAAGATGATGCTTATCACGAGTGAAATCCTTATTCAAGGTCAAACTTATAAAATTCTAAAGATTGAGGTGGCGTTTGATTTAGGGGTTTGGATACGAGAGTATAAAATAATAGAAATATTAAATATTTGGTTAATGGATTTGGGAATACTAATTTTGGAATAGACAAAATCCAATTAAAGAGGTGATTTAGAATTCATTCTCGATTCTTTATGCCATGGACAAAATCCAATTATTTATTTGATCCATCATAACCTATCAATCGATTACAAATTTAATCAAAATTTAAAATTTATAATCGAAATCAAATTGAATAAAAAAATAAATTTTAAAAAAATTTAATCGATTTTTAAAATTAATTTATTTGATTGATGATTTCAATTTAATAGAGATTTTACTAACCCCTAATTTTTAGTTAAAAAAAAAATCTTAAAGAGACTCTGCACAATTTCATTTATTTCAATGTCTTTGAAATTCTAAGGATTTTATTTTATTTTTAAATTAAGAAAACACAATCTCATCTACACTTCGGCAATTATTTTATTCTTTCCTTTAATGCTTAATTATGAAAATTAACATCCACTCTGCTGCTTAAAATATTTCAACTTTTCCAAGTTATGTCAAGAGTTTAAAAAACAATTACATTTACGATCTATAATTTCTAAATATTGTTTACACTTCCTAAAAGAAAAATAAAATCACCGTGGCTCGGAAATTTTAATAAACTAAACGGATTAACAGCTTTTCAATGAAAACTTGCATCAAATAACAATAATGTCACAACATTTAAAAAGTGAATCACAAACATTGTTTTCAAAATTATTAAACATTGTTTTAAAAATTGAAATGAATTTAATAGTTCAAATGCTAATTAAGTTGACTTCGTAAAGAGAAAAATAATTTTAATTGGATTAAATATTTTACTAATAAACTTAAATCAAAATTTACAAAATTATCGTACGTAAGAATCGGACAAAGTTTGCTAACATTGTATTAGTATTATTTTTAAATACATCAAATTATTAAAGAATTAATTTTAAAATAAATTAATCGAAATCAATTAAAATTATTTTTAGATAAATCAAATATATCAAAATTTATTATTAAAATAAAATAAATCAAACCGATATAATCATATAATATTAATTTATTTATTCAATAATTAAATTATTATTTTTTAAATCAGAAGATGACTCGACTTATAATACGTCCACAATATATGATGGGTTATTTATATCACCGTTCTAAATATATGATGGGTTATTTATATCAACAACTGATTATATGCCATATCAATGGGTATTAATTTGACAAAATCACTATGCTCGTTTTTTTCCATGTATTAATCATAGTAGTCTGGCGAGTAGTTTTCATGATTTATCTCCTCCGTATTATTTCTGAGACGAATTGACGAAGACGTCAGGGGCGATCAAATCGTTTTTTTTTTTTGCCACTTATCAATGGACTAGGGGGAATTTGAGTTTAGTGGAATTTTATATTTTATAACCGAGTTCAAATTAAATAAATTGAAATAATTTTAAAAAATAAAAATAAATCAAATTCTAGATTTCGAAAATTTTTAAACGAGATTTTACTTTATTTGCGAGAATCTCAGTGCTCCTCCACAAGTACCCTTTTATTTATTTTAATCAATCATGCTATATCTATTTGGGCCATCCAGACCCGACCACGATTCGGAATCGACGATTCGACAGTTCATGGGAGGTCGACCCTTAACCTTAACCGCCTAAGCCGGTTACGATTCACGGTTCAAAACCGTCGATTCACGGTTCGCCATGGTTCAAGATTATTATATTAAAAAAAATTAAAAATTAAATTTAAAAAAAAATAAATTTAGCGTTTTAGGCAAAAAAAAAAAAAAGCAAAAGGGCAAAAGCAGCCGACATCTCCTTGAGCTGAACGATGACCATATCTGAAAATTCCCAATTTATCATTTTTCATTTTTCACCTTTTCTTAAAATATGGTTAGAGAATTATGAAATTTATAATATGTATATTAAATATATATTTATGCTAGTCCCACGAAGGTAGACCAATAAGAATGGAGATGGAATGCCGAGTAAATAATTACCGAGTGAGGATAATTATGGTCTCTCTCACTCGCTATAAGACAAAGGCCGAGGCTTCGCTTCAGCTGCTCGCTCTGTTGGAGAAAGTTTTTTCGATTGGGTTTCTTCCGTGTTTTTTGACGATGGATCGAGGATGTGCGGAGGAGCGATCATTTCCAGCTGCATCTCAGATGCGAGATCCCCGCGCGTGAGAGCAAGAACCACCACTAATTCCTAGGAGATAATAAATTTATTTTTTATCAGAACCATCACTAATTCTAAGGAGAAAATAAATCTAATTTTTATTCTGATTAAGAACAAGTACTATTTCGGTAAATTATTCATCAAAATTTTATTTGTTTTACTAACATATATATAATTTTTTTTGGGACTCCTAAGTAATTTTTTTATGACTTTTTAATAAAAGAAACTAAACATAATTTAAATAAACATATTTGTGACAATTGTATTCAATCTGAAGTTAATGAACGGTGAATTAGTCCCACATCGCTAACTGCATAATGTTCATTTGGGAAAGAGCTCTATATAAGTCCAGGCCAGACATTAAAATCATTTGTAGCCTTTTTGTTAAGATTAAGAGTAGTATTTAACTTCGACAGTTTAATACATGGTATTTGGAAGAGGATGTCCGCTCAAATACCTTTCCTTTTTGGTTTTTATTCCCGGACTTCAGGCGAACCGGCGGTTAACCGCCGCTTCGTTGGTTTTGGCTGCGCGAACCGGAACCGGCCCGGCATTTCGTCGAGGCATCCTAACGGGTCTGTTCCGGTTCGGCCCGGCAAACCGGGTCAATGGGTCACCCGGCCCGTTGATTCGGGCTGGCTCCAGCCGCAATCTTTTTGACCGGTCGCAGCCGCAAGGCTGCGCTGGCTCGTCGATTTTGGCTAGCCTCGCGGCGTTGACGTACTCTCTAGGACTGTGAAACGCGCCGCCGGGGAAGACGTGGCCGCCGACGAACCGGAAGAGGATCAGCCACAGCCCTTCCTTGAACTCCCTTCTCCCCTCGTTCAACCTGACGGCGAACAGAGCGTTGAAGAGGTCAGTCCACACACTCAAGTACATCCTCGGCACCGTCAGATCAAGCGAATTGGGCTCCGGAGCTTTCTCAAGCACCTGCGCCCTCCCATCAAATTTAATTAGTAATTAATTCACGCGATCGAATTAACAAACATTTTAATTTTCCAATCGAACGATCGATGTACGTACCTTGGCATGGTTCCATCCGTTGTAGAAGACGCACTTGCCGCAGTGTGTGAACGGCGAGAATCGGTTGTCCTCATCGTAGTCGTCGAAGGGGATGCGAGAGACGAGGTCGAACCGGTAGACCATGCGCCCGTAGATCTTCCCCTGCATCAGCGTTTCGAAGTACGCCTTGAATGTCTCGTCGCCCACCCTCGGCTGGCCGTACGTCATCACCCCGGCCACGGATCTCAGGACCGCGCCGCCCGTGTCCCCGTGGCACGACAGGATCGCCGGAAAGATGGTGGCCAGCGCGCCGCCGAGACTGTGCCCGGTGACGATGATCTTCGCTTTCCTATTTTTGGCGAGGAGGCCCGAAAGGGCTTCTCGCAGGACGTAGTAGGCGACGTTCTTGTCGGCGTCGGGCCTGTCGTTCTCCAGGTGCTCGCGGAAGCCTTGGTGGAAGTCTATTTCGTGTTGGAGGCCGAGGGCCTTGAGGAAGCCGAGGTGGAGGTAGCCGAGCTTGCCGGCGGAGATGACGGAGAAGTCCACGTCGGTGGACCAGTCGTAGGCGTTGAAAGGCTCGGTGCCACGGAACACCAACACGATCAGGTCGGCGTCCTCCTTCTTGTTGCAGAATATTAACGCCCGCGTTCCGTTAGATTTCAAAAATTCTGCATATCGATCGATCGAGGTTTAATTTTGTAGCGAAATCTTAAGAACAACATTAATTAATTAATTAACTAACGACGAGATCGATCGATCGACTTACTGTTCCAGCAGTTATAGAATCCAACAAAGTGCATCTGCAAATATATATATATATATATATTATAAATAATTTTAATTACCTAGCTAAAACATATGTATGATACATATATACCTTCCAGCGATTGTTGACGACATTCTCGATGTATTTTTTATTCTCATAAGAAATTTTAGAGGCCATCATTGTGAGATCGAAGATATTGATGTCTTTGAGCTCCATTAAGGGAGTGGAGTGGCCGTTGAGAGACGTCGTCCTTTTCCCGTCGAGCTCCACCCGGTCGTCGATGAAAGCCAGCACCGATCTGAACTCTGCGGTTCCGCGCCGGGGGAATTTAACCATCACTGATATTAGGAGTGATGATTATATATCAAACTTTTCATCGAGCTAGAGAATATATATGTATTTATATTGGAGGTATATATATATATATAGCTAGATCGATAAAACTGGAACCTGTCATGAGTCTCGAAATTAAGCCGAGTATTCCACCGTTGAGGGAGATCAAGTTGAGGAGGAACTCCACGACGAGGCCAAGCCACTTCAACGGAGTCGCGATTTGGAGTAGCGTCTTCATGGTGATGAGGGTGAGGGTGAGGGGGGTGAAGATATGAGACCGGATGGATCGGCAGTAGCAGGGGCGTTGGCCATCGCCGGTGGTGGTGGTACCTGTCATGAGTCTCCAAATTAAGCCGAGTATTCCACCGAGGGAGATCAAGTTGAGGAGGAACTCCACGACGAGGCCAAGCCACTTCAACGGAGTCGCGATTTGGAGTAGCGTCTTCATGGTGATGATGGTGAGGGGGGTGAAGAAATGAGACCGGATGGATCGGCAGTAGCAGGGGCGTTGGCCATCGCCGGTGGTGGTGCCGGATTTAGGTGTGGCGAAGGGCTGCCTTTGCCTGAAGATGTTTTCGAAGCTCAACTGATCACGGCGGATGATCATGGACTGGCTCTCATCATGGACTTCTTCTCCATTATCCATTGAGAGGAGCAAATTAAGCAATTTATTGTAATGGCAACTGGTGCCCAAGGATGACTAACTTTATAGAAGAAGTTTTCAATCGGATCGGTCGGTTCAATTGGTTAATCGAACACTCGGAATGTGCGTCGAATTTGGGTGGATCATGTATTTCATCATGAATGCACTTTCTTATGAATCCAATTCATATACTCTCTATAACGAAGTCAAACTCTGGACGTTTAAATGACTTTCACCAAACATTTCTCAATTTATTCTAACGGTCCGTAGAAAATTTCAAACGGATCACTGAAAAATTTTAGGTATTAATCGATTTAAAGAGTTGTATATATATTTGAATTATAAAAATTTATATATATATATATATATATATATATATATATATATATATATATATATATATAAGTGAAATTGTTATATGATTCTAATAAACAAACTCGATAAGTTAATGAACAAATAGTAGTTACATTAAGCTATACACCTTTACCTGACTTGACTTAACATTAGTCAAAATATTAACTTTTCTATGAAGTCAATATTACTTTAAGAGTGTTGCATTACACATCATTCATTACGTGTTTATGTCTCCTCCACTTGAAGACTTGAGTTGACTTGACTTGTTGACTTATTTTTGAGAGAAAAAAAAATGAGAGTGGAAAACATTCTTTAAGCTAATGATTCAACAATAAAAGAATGAGTTGTTTTTTTCGATAAATTTATACTGGACAGTTTTTGGTTTTAATTATTTTATTATTAGGAGATATTGTTATGATAATGATTTTTGTGTAATTTTCTTGTTATTATCAACTCGACGTCGATAAAATTATTGCGGTGGTTTTAAGTTACATCATTGTAGGTTTCAATAAAGGCAAGTGTTTAGGGACCTTTTCATAACTATCTTTTGAAGTTTCATCCTTCATCTCTTTCATGGAGTAGTCTCGTTTTCAAATTGAATGATAAAGATTGAAATTGGTAGATCATGTGTCACTAGTTGTTTAAATACTCTACTAAGCATGTGTCACTAGTTGTTTAAATACTCTACCTTTCGTTTAGGACGACTATCGCTTTGATTTGGGCTTGAAGTGAGTCACTAGTTGACGAGGTTGATCATGTGTTACGCAAAGGTATAATACCTCTCAACCTCTAACACGAAATAAGAGTAAGAAAGAAAGAGATTGCGCGAAGTAACGAGACAAAGACATACAAAAAATAGTAAACATGAGGAGGTAGAAGACTGATACGGAAGTAAGGGTTTATGTTGCGGGTCCTTGACCCGAGCAACGGGGAAGCCACGCACGATGTCAAAGTTGGATCAATGCTCATGAATACATGATTTAATGCTCCTTAATTCTTCTTAATTCTCATTGAATGCTCATGAATACATGCTTTAATGCTCCTTAATTCCTTTTCATTCTTATTGAATGTTTATAAATGATGACTATTCCTTATAAGAGAGGCTCTCCCACCTCTTGAAAGGGATCTCTTCTCTTGGCTGAGGAGATTCCTCTCGCAAGGGCAAATCTAGAATTGTAAATTAGGGAGAGCCACGTACTAAGTGACATTAATAATTATTATAATAATGATCATAAAAATACTTATTATAATAATGATTTCCCAATATTTTAAAAAATATAATGAATATTTATATGAAATTTATGAAATAGAGAGAATATTTTTTTTTGTTTTAAATTTAGTCGTCCAAGGGATTTGAACCTAGATGTGTGTTAAAACAAAAATAAACTTACCATTAAAACAACAACAAATATTTATTTATAAAGGAGTCAAATTTTATATATACTAAGAAAATAAAAATTTTTATATTGAAAAAAAGATTCTATATAAAAATAATGTTATTAAAAATTTGGGAGGTTGTGGCCCTCCCGGATCCCCATGTAAATCCACACCCTCTGCAAAGACGAAGAGAGTCAAAGAGAAGAGGGGGTGGATTTAATGTTATTAAAAATTTGGGGGTCGTGGTCTCAGAGCAGGATCAAAGACGAAGATGAAAAAGAAGACTTACCATGGTTTGACAGCATGTCCACTCCACAAAACGACCAAAACTTTATTAGAATTCTCTCTGAATAAAAAAAATCCTCTTCATCTACATGATGATGCAATAAGTTCATAATGATCCTTATAACTAATGCCTAAATCTCAGCATGTGAAAACATACCGAAAAAATCGTAACAAAATTCCATCATGATAAATCATAACAGAATTATGTTATGAAAAACCGTAACAGATTTTTTTCCGTGACGTCCCTCACATTGACTTTCACTCAGATATGAGTCACTCATCAACATCATCCTTAAAAAGTATTCCATTAAATATTGGCACTATTGTAGTAAAAAAAAGTAATTACGCTCACCCCAGACGCCCCTCATAACCCGTCCCCAGGTTACGTGAAGGGAAGTAAATCATAAGGTCAACTTATAATTGACCGCCAACTGGCTAAGGGAGGAGTTTTTTTTCTCGAGAGCATGCATCCATTGAAAACTGATCCCTATTGATAGGACAAGCCGAGAGCTAGGGGGTGAATAGCTTTTTTTGCTACTTGAAAATTTATTGTAGTGGAAGACTTGAAGCAAATGCTAACATCTTAATTAACTTGGTATCCACTTCTTCGAGGTAAAAAATTCAAGAATTCATACCGTGCACACAGCTCCACTATGAACACACTCATTCTCAGAAAAAATCGGAGGTGGAGAAGCTGTTGGTGCAATCTTGCTCAAGTAATTATGGTTTTCATGTTTGGCTAAACAAGTTTAAGTTAGGCAATGTTTTGTGTTCTAACTTGTGTGCCTTGAGTAAGCAGGAAAGTTCAGGTGGAAGACTTGGCAAAGGAAGTCCCGGAGGTGTGACCTCTTGGCAAAAGGGAGATTTAGTATGACGAAGCCGATGGAAACACTTCAAGCAAGTGCAAGGATGATGAGTCGTGGACTCGGAAGCATCCAAGAGAGGCACAAGGCTTGTGGAGGTGTTTGAAGGAATGAGTCAAGACTAAGGGATGAAAAGGGAAGCTGAAATATGATTTCTCAGCTTCATCAGTCGACTGGTAAGTTGTCAGTCGACTGGGACCACAACCCACAACACACAGAGAATCGGGTCGACCCAAGGAGGGTCGACCAGTCGACTTCCAGTCGACTGGAATTGGTTCCAGTCGACCGGCCAGTCGACTGGTACTGTACCAGTCGACTGGAGGTCGACCGTTGCGAAGGCGGCTGAGGCACTCATTACATATTTTATAGCCGTTGAAGCCTACCAGTCGACCGGTAAGTGAGCAGTCGACTGGAGTCGCGGATGAAGATATAAAACCTAGTGTTTTATCTTGGAGAGGGCAAGGGCTTTTCTTGTATACGAAGTGTGTGATCATTCTAGAGCTCTCCAAGCTTCACAACTCTCTCAATCTCCTCCTCCAAGCTTTCATTTCATTTGTAAGAGGAGGGAGATCATTGTGTTAGGGTTTCTCCACCTTCAAGTGTGATCTTGAGAAGGAGAAGTTCATAGTGAAGGGTGTGTGTGGTGTGTGTGGATCCTTGGATTAGTCACCTTGAAGAGGTGGATACCAAGTAAAATCAGTGAGTTAGCATTGATTTCTTTCCTACCTTTATATTTCTATTTGTATTGCTTCCGCTAACGTGTTTGTAGGAAAGTAAAATCGAAAGATAGCTATTCACCCCCCCTCTAGCTAGGGCAAAGATCCTAACAAGTGGTATCAGAGCGAGGTTTAGCTTTGGGAAGATCTAACAATCTACAAAGCATAAAGAATGGCTCATCAAGAGGGATATAGCACCACACGACCACCTTACTTCGACGGGAACGATTTTGCTTATTGGAAAGGTAGGATGGAGTTTTACTTAATGAATGATTTTGAAACTTGGCTTAGTATTGTGGAAGGTTTCAAGAAGCCAACGAATGAACAAGGAGAAACTCTTCCGATCAAGGCGTGGCCAAAAGAGATAAGAAAAGAGGCTCAAGCCAACGCCAAGGCTATCACGACTTTGCAATGTGGATTGTCAAAGGAACAACTAAACAAGGTTGGACCCTTCAACTCGGCAAAGGAGCTTTGGGAAAAGCTCATTGAGTTGAATGAAGGGTCAAGTGAATCGAGAAGAGCCAAGAGGGATCTTCTTGTCGGCCAACTTCAAACCTTCTCCATGAAGCCTCATGAGACCGTAAGTCAAATGCACGGAAGATTCAAGGAGATCGTGAACGGTCTTCATGTGATAGGTGAGAAAGTTGAGAACCGAGATTTGGTGAGGTATGTTCTTCAAGCCTTCCCTAGAACTACCCTATGGGCATCAATGGTGGATGCTTACAAGGTGTCTAGGGATCTTTCAATTGTCAAAGTTGATGAATTATTTTGTGAATTCGAACTACATGAACAAACTAACTTGTCTTCCAAGGAAAAAGGCATTGCTCTATTTGTAGAAAAGAAGGAGAAGAAGAGCAAGAAGAAGGAAAAGAAGGAGGTGTCCTCATCCGAATCCGAGCAAGGCTCCTCGGATAGTGAGGAAGAAATGTCCGAAAAAGAAGTAGCACATTATGTGAAGAAGATGATGGGAAGATCCAAAAGATTTACAAGAAGGGATGTGAGAAAAATGTTCACATCCCCAAAAGGTAAGAGTAGTCAAAGTTTTAATTCCATTTCTAATGTCACGTGTTATGAGTGCAACAAGAAAGGGCACATCAAGACGAATTGCCCGGAGTTGAAAAAGAAGGAAGAAAAAGAACACAAAAGGAAAGAGAAGAAAAAGAAAGAAGTGATGGTGGCTCAAGCCGAATGGGACAATTCAAGTAGCGAATCATCGGATGATGAAGAGGAGTTGTGCCACATCACAAGGCACATGGCATTAATGGCACATCAAAGTGATCAAGACACATCAAGCGAAGAAGAGAACTCAAGTAGCGATGAATCATCATCTAGCGAAGATGAGGTAATGGATTCTCCCAAAGAAAAATTTCTTTATGATACTATTGCATATCTTAAGAATGCTTTGGTTAGGTCAAAAACTAAGGTCAAGGGGCTAAAGGAAGAAATTAGGACCCTTAAGGAGGACAAAGAGAAATCATGTGGTGTAAGTAAAGTGAATGAGGAGAACATCAAATTAAAGGAGGAAGTTGTTGATCTAAAGAAGCGCTTAGAAAAATTCTCAATTGGATCAAAAGGACTTGACTTGCTCCTAAATAGTCAAAGGGTTGCCTATAGGAAGGCCGGGCTAGGATATAAAGATAAAGAAGTCTCCTATATTTCCCTTGTAAATAGAAAAGGATCATCCAAGAAAAAGGGTGTCAAGGGTAATGTGAAACAAGTGTGGGTTCCAAAGAAGGATGTAAAAAATGTAAAAGGTTCAAACCTTAAAGGCAAGGTAAAACAAGCATGGGTGCCTAAGAAATACCTCAAAAATGTTAGTGACTCAAACCTTTGGGTACCTAAGAGTGATGTGTTTTATGTTGTCTAGGTAAAAGAAAAGAAGGACACAAGCATGTGGATCTTGGATAGCGGATGTTCAAGCCACATGACCGGGGATGTGAGAAAGTTTTCAAAAATCAAATACACAAAGAAAGGAAGGTGTCCTTTGGAATAGTGGAAAGCTCAAAATTATAGGTAGAGGTACAATTGAGGTATCTTCTACTATCACAATTCATAAAGTTCTTCTAGTCAAGGATATGGAGTTTAACTTGCTTAGTGTGAGTCAATTATGTGATTCCGGGTATCAAGTGGAATTCCATACCAATAAGTGCTTGGTTAGACAATTAGGGTTGAAAAAATGTTGTCTTGGAAGGGTTTAGGAGGCAAATCTTTATTACATAAATCTCTCTTATGCTTCTACCCATCTATTGAGTGTTTCATGTCAAAAGAAGATGAAGGATTGCTATGGCATAGAAGACTTGGACACATCAACATGAAGAATATAGCCAAGGTTGCTAAAATGGAATTGGTAAAAGGCTTACCTAAAGTGAAGTTTGTCAAAGATAAGATGTGTGATGCATGCCAAGAAGGTAAGCAATCAAAGTCTTCACACAAGGTAAAACTTTAGTAAGCACTAAATTACCTTTGGAATTATTGCATTTAGATCTTTTTGATTGTCATAGTACTCCTTCATTGACGGGAAATAAATATTGCTTGGTTATCATTGATGATTACTCTAGATATACATGGGTTTATTTTTTGAAACATAAGGATGATACCTTAGCAATTCTCATAGCTTTACCAAACGGGTAGAAAATGAAAGAACCTTGAAAATCAATAGGATTAGGAGTGATCATGGTGGAGAGTTTGAGAATTCAAACTTCTCTAATTTTTGCTTAGAAATGGGATACAAGCATGAATTTTCATGCCCTAGGATCCCCAACAAAATGGAGTGGTTGAGAGGAAAAATAGGGCTCTACAAGAAGCGGCTAGAATATGTTGAATGCATACTCTTTCCCACCTATCTATGGCGGAGGCGGTTAACACCGCTTGCTACATTCAAAATAGGTTGTAGTTCATAGATTCTTAGGAAAAACACCTTTTGAATTATGGAATGGGAAATTCCCAAATCCATTACTTTAGGGTGTTTGGTTGTAAGGTTTACATCCTAAACACAAAGGATGACTTGAGAAATTTGATGCTAAGGCGGATGAAGGCATTTTTGTTGGGTACTCACTCACTAGTAAGGGGTATAGGGTGTACAATAAAAGAACCCAAGTAGTTGAGGAATCATCAAATGTTGAATTTGATGAATCCTCTAACACTTACCCTAGAAAATCTCCTATTGATAAGGACATAGAAACTAGACAAAAGGAGATAACCCAAGTTTTTCAAAACTTACAATTGGAAAGCAATGATCAAGGGGGAGGAAAGGGAGAATCGGATGATGAAAGGAGAAATGATGATGGTGAAAATGTTGAGGTCACTCATTCTAGAACGTTAAGGAATCACCACAATCACCCCATTGATCAAGTAGTTGGAAATATTGACCAAGGAGTGAGAACTAGATCCTACTTTAGGGAACATTCTAGTCAAATAGCTCTAATTTCTAGCTTTGAACCGAAATCAATTAATGAAGCCCTAGGTGATAATGATTGGATTTTGGCAATGCAAGAAGAGCTAAATCAATTTGAAAGGAGTAAAGTATGGGATTTGGTTCCTAGACCCGATGGAAATACAATTGTAACAACAAAATGGGTGTTTAGGAACAAGCTAGATGAGCAAGGCAAGGTCACTAGAAATAAGGCTAGATTGGTTGCTAGAGGCTTCAATCAAGTTGAGGGGCTCGATTATGATGAAACATATGCCCCGATAGCTAGATTAGAGTCTATTAGAATCCTATTAGGATATGTCGCTTACATGGGTTTCAAACTTTACCAAATGGATGTAAAATCGGCTTTCCTAAATGGAGTCATTAGGGAAGAAGTCTATGTAGAGCAACCACCCGGATTTGAGAGTCAAGACTATCCAAACCATGTTTATAGCTTAACAAGGCTCTATATGGGTTAACAAGCTCCTAGGGCTTGGTATGAAAGACTCTCATCCTTCCTAGTGTCTAAGGAATTTAGGAGAGGAACAATTGATCCAACCTTGTTTATTAAATCTAGAGAAATGATTTATTTGTTGCCCAAGTTTATGTTGATGATATCATCTTTGNATTAAGTAAATCTAAGTATGTTTTGATTAACTTGAAGTAAATAATAATAGATAATTCTGTAATTTATACTTGAATAGTTAAATAGCTGACCTCACCTAGTTGGATAAGGCTTGGTCCTTGTTGTTGTATACTTGAATAGTTAAATCAATTATATATATTATAGATAAATTTAACCATCAAATTAGTTATATTTAATTACCACATATTTTAAAAGTTAACCACTAAGTTATTGTATTCATATTACTGAAATCTGAATGGAAGAGGATTTAAGTAGAGCTAGTTCAAAATCATCTTGGCTTGCTTTGGCAAAAGTACCAACATCGTATCATCCAGTTGAACATAGAAGTAGGTGCCTGAATGATACTGTTAACCTTGACCATGCTTATGTTATTCCTCGTTAATGTAATAAAAAATAGATTAATTAATGTGAATATTATTAGAGATATAGTTTCACCCCAAATAGTGGGGACAAAGATGTTTGACGATGGCCTTGTTATCCATCACCAAACTAGTTTATGAGCTGTTCTAGAAATCCATTTTGTTGAATGATACAAACATCACAAAATGCAACTTAATTCATGATGAAATTACTCCCTTTTTTTGCATGCTCATAACCATGTATCAGTACTAATTCTGTGATATTTTGGTTCTTAACCAGATGTTATTAATACTTCCAAGATATTTTGGTTCCTTCTACATATAGATAACATTTTAGACTATCTATATTTCTGTTTTAACTTATTGAGTATTTTCTGGTTTTGCTGTAATCTCCTTCAGTTAGTGGATGCACATGGTTGTATCTTGTCTTTTTGTTGCTGTATCACTTCCTACATGCCCATGCATTAATTTCTCTTTTAATTTGGTAATACAAGATTCCATTTTGAATTACATCTGTTATGCTTCTATAAAAAACAAACACTCTAATCCCTTTCCCCTTTCTTCTTTCTACAGCTCTTCTAACTGGGATAGCTCTTGGACTTGCAAATCCAACTCTTGGCTGTGTTGCACACAAGTTCTCGTTGTCCAAATTTAGTACCTTTGGTATATTTTTTCTTTCGGGTGAGCTGCAAATAATGGAGATTGTTCTTATTTCTACTAAGCTAGTTAGATAGTGTGCTTCTTGAAAACCTTCTTTGTAATATAGGGATTATGTTGAGCAGTAGAGAGCTTGGTGCAGCTGTAGAAGCTTGGCCTGCAGGGCTTTTTGGGCTAGTATGATCTCATTTTGCTTCTTACACATAAGGTTCTTGCTTGATTTTATCAGAATATTATGTATTAATTTATAAGAAGCTAATAGAAACAACCTTTTTGTTATCATCATCTCATTAGATAGTTATGCACTTGTGAAATGGGTTAGTACTGAATATATTTTGTACTTTCATCTTGGACAAGTTTATCGTGTCTTTCATTTATTTGTTGAAGGCTCAAAATATTATTTTATGTGACCATTGCAGAGTTTTGATCACTAGCATATTGCAACACACTTTAAATCATTCTAAGATCCAACTTAAATGAGTTTTGATCTATAGGACTTTGCTGATAGTTACTAACGACGATTGAGGAAGAGAGGGTTAGTATGAAAGGGCGATCAGTCCCCGGAGAAAGGGGAGATTTATTCTTTTCTGAGGGATTGTCTTTCTTTTTAACAAATCTGAAAGGGAGCAAAGATCGGTTGTGGCTAAATTCTCCTTGTCCTCCTTGACTCGAGTTAATCTGCAGTCTAGCCATATTCTGGGACTTGAGGAGCAAGGGGAATGGAATTAGACCACATGAATACCCATTAATTTCTGTAAAAGTTATATATATCTTCCCTTTTGGTTAAAGACGTGACAATGTATGATGTTGGAACACCAGAAATCCTGTGAATTTCATCTGTGGTGCTTCTTAATGTGTTTAGAAGTTTGGATGTCTCCTATGAGAGTTGGAATCTCCATGTTCTTACATATTGGTCCACAGGTATACTCCTGGTGATAGTTCTTATTAAGGATATAATCTTTTTGAGTTAACATTTTATGACACTGATGTGGGACTTTCATCTGCTCATCGACTCATTATATTTTGCTTTTAATATCTATTCAGCATCATTAATTACCATTTGTTTTGTTTATATGTCTTTCTAGGGTTCAATTTTGTTGCTAACTCCTTTTTTCTCAAGGCTTGTTCTACAAATTCAGCTGGCACCTTATGAATTGATCACTGGTGATTACATTTGCTCATGTAGATTTTGTTAAATTTATTCTGGTTGCCCAGATGGTCCTCCTAGTTGACTTCATTTGCGCAATTACTTGGTTAATATATTCTTTTATAGGATTGGCTGCCTTTTGTTGCATGCCGACTACCTTATCGAGTGGAGTTGCTTTGACACAGGTTAGTCTTCCTACTAAACTTTTTTATTATATCATTTGAAGTATTTAACCATATGATAATAATGTGGTATCTCACGCAGCTTGTTGGTGGAAATACTGCTTTGGCTCTTGCAATGACAGTGCTCTCTAATTTGCTAGGTATTCTTATTGTGAGTATTGTTTCTCTTTCCCAAATATATCATGGCATCCTGTGATTATAGCTTTTTTATTACTCACTTATGAAAGTTATGCAGAACATAAGCTAAGCCATTTTGAAAGTTTGCCAGAATTATAATGACAAAACAGTCACATAAGCTCTTTTTTTTTTTTTTTTTGTAATTTACTTTTCATGAATTGCTATAGTATATAAGGTGAATGCACCAAAAACATCTTACTGAATAATGTTGTTGTCCTTATTTCCTCTCCTTTAAGTTTAGATCAGAGAGCTAAATTCCCTTCTTCCTGAACTACTGTTGCCCCTTAGCCTCGAGGAGGAACACCGTTATCACTACCAAGGTTTAAAATCTCAAGTCGTGCCGAAGTTTTGGTTAATCTGAAGTAGATGAAGTACAAGATGGAGACATTGTCTTTGCCGAGCATAGTTTTGAATTTTGTATTGTACTGGGCAAAACGTTTGAAACATATTCTTAGTAAATTACTAAAACCCAATATCACTCAACACAACCATGGAAAGAAATTTCGTGTCGTGCCGTCTGAAACGGACGGAATTTACCGTTTTAACACGGGACCGACATCGGCACAGGATGCGCAACAATTTCGCGTGCGTCATCGTGTGCGCCACGCGCATGCAACAGAAGGAAGGAAGAAGAAGAAGGAAGAAGGGAGAAGGATGATTCGATTTGGGGAAATGAAGACTTGCTTGGAAGCATCAGCGAGGCGAAAGCGAAGGCAAGGCGGCAAGACGACGGTGAGGCGGTGGCGGTGGTAGCGGCGAGGCGACGATGAGGCAGTGGCGGCAACGGCGATGGCGGCGGGCACGAGGTGCGAAGCGGTTGAATTGAGGAATCTGGATATATAGAGAGGAAAAGTTAGGGGGCATTTGGTTTGCTCTATTTTCTATTTTCATTTTCCAGAAAATCGCATTTTCTCATTTTCTGGAAAATGACTTTATTTCATTCTCTAATTCTCTAGTTTTCCAGAAAATGCTATATCTTTTTCTGGAAAACAAGGCTGGAAAATACAAACCAAATACGTTTTCCAGAAAATCACATTTTTTACAGAAAATGAAAATGAAAAACAAGCGTACCAAATGCAACCTTAGGTTTATTATATATATAACTAGTGTAATACCCGTGCGATGCACGGGCATCTTACACAATTAAATTAATATTTAGTCATAATATATAACTTCAATTATTGGCATAAGTAAATAGCATCTTGTTTGTTATAAAAAAAAGTTGCAGCACGATGTCATTTATTTACACTGCTAAACACTGTAAATAAAGCTGTCATCAGAACTTGAAGAATCAATATTAATCAAGCTCTTTCTACACTTTTTGGCACGTAACAAAAAATACCAAGAACCCCCATAAGAACAGCAATTCCATTGAGCTTCCTTTCAGCACTATCAAGTTGGCACGCAGACCATCTGAAAAGCACCAAAAACCTCTCCTCCATCTATTTCTGAGTTTGATCAGTTTTTGAAAGAACAGAAATGATCCTGTTAAGAAAAAACCCATAAATAACACCAGCATCAGTTCGAAATTCAATAACCGATGAATAAAACTCCACTATGAATAACACTCCACTTTTTGATGTTGCTGCTTAGACAATTCATGTGAATTGATTTTTAAAATTAAAATGCAAAATACAAAACTTATTAGTAAAATTAAACTCACATTCTAACGCAAATGGTAAAACGATCCATGTTAATAAAGCTGTTTTTTTGTGATTTTTGTTTAATAGAATGACTTAATAAACTCTGAAGTGAAGAAAATTTACTGGCTAAACTGGTAGAGTTAAGTCGAAAAGCAATGCTGTTCAATCAAAAGCATTCTCATTCAAAGAAGCATTTAGTAAAATAGAAGGGATCCACCGGCGCAATGAGAGGATACCTTGAAGAAGCCTCTTGCATACTCATTGTGAATCTCCTGTGTTCTGGGTTTATACATACAAAAGGGAAGAGCATTATTTGAAGTTGCAGAAGACATGCAGTGATCATTTTATTTTTCTACATCACCATGTTCTTCGATCCCAGAATCATCAAATGATGTTGTCATTGATGATCCTGTATCGTAAAGCATAAAATAAGCCGCCGCGTCCCCTAGTAGAAAACAATGAGTTAGCAAGGCAAGATAACGCATGAATTACCAAGAAGTTTTATGAATGCAAGATTAGAGGAAAATAAATAACACAATGAAGCAGTGGATGATCGACTTACTGAAGAAGCTTTGGCTTAGTCGAAATTTGTTGCCTAGAAGGCATGGCAGGTGAAACACCCACTCAGAGAACTGATCTGCCAATTTTTGCACAAGGGCGTAACCTTTTTCATTGGCTTTCCTACTTGGTTGGCTTGACTGGCAGTCATAGCACTTCTCATCTCCTGTGCTTTCTTCTGTGCCGATGGAAGCTTATTTAGAATTCTCTCCATTGAGGAAGATCTTTTCTTTTCTAGCTTCATCTGCTACCAGATTAATTATTTCTAAATAAGCAAGCCACTCACAGAGAAAATTGATTAAAATGAAGATATTTAGTGAAAATACGATAACATAGTGAGTTCTACAGCACCTCTAGTTTTCTGATTTCTGCCTCAGCTTTTGCCTTTTGCAAATTTTCCCATGCTGAGATCTTGGACTCCTCTCTGTTAAACCTTCCAAACGTGTTGCAAAGTAGAAGAGTTGGAGATATCGTAAGTACATATCGCAAACAAAATCAAATAACACACTATCCAAAAACTGTCTTTAGAAAATCATCAAGCAGGTATAGTGACTACGATAGTGAAGAGATTGGTCATCTTCATATATATGGACCAATTCAAGCAATGAAGGTTTGATTAAGAAGACCAAGGTTTTCCATATTAACTGCCATCAGCAAACCAATCAATCCACAGCCTTTGTTGTAAAGAAAGGTTTTCCATTTCTTAGTGAAGCTTCATAAGTCATGGAAGTTGTAACTTGAACTGAAATAATAGGTAATGGAGTCAAATATATTAGTCCATGGATAATAAATGAAATTAAAAAAAAACTATTCTATGATAAAAGTAGTATGGTATGTAAGTACTTGGAAAAGAGCATTTGAAATTTTCAGTTTCTGTAAGCCTTTTTCTTTTTCTAGCTAGTATCAACCTTCTCCTAAATGTAGCATGCTTTTGGTCCCATGTATATAGGTAATCCGTTTGACCTGTTGGAAAAACAAAACTAAAAAATAAGCCCCTGACAGCAGTTATAACCAAGAAAAATAGAAAGACAAATACATGTGAGATATTAAGATAATATTAATGGAGAAAATATATTCATGGCAATACATTGAAGGTATGAATGTAGTTTTTGTATAGTTTGTAATGATTAAAGATATATTGAATACATGGTTAAATTTCCGAATCATAACATGTTTTCATCCAAATAGCCAATAGCTAGAAAGCTTGTTATTGTTAAATTAATTTGTTATTTTTCATTATTGTTGGTATTAAAGCGGTTTAAATTTGATTATATCATGTCCTATTTAGTTTGACATTAAATGATATGATTTTGAAAATATTTCGTAATATTATTAAATAATATTCATTAATTAGTTTTTAATACTAAGATATGACAAATTAAATGTTTACCTGAACAATAGATTTAATTTAACGCAATATATCATTAAATTATATTTGAAGCAATTATAGTTCTGATACATATAGTGCAATTGATATTCGAATGATATCATTTCACTCTGATTCATATAGCGCAATTATAGTTATGATTCATATAATGGAAATGATATTCGAAGCGGCAAAAAACTCATTATATCAAGTGTAGATATTAAGTTGGAATACCATTAATAAGATTAAAATTAAAAGGCAGATAGTCATATATTGATCCATCGACACTGACATGCAAAATTATCGCCATATCAACCTAACATAGATCTATCCATCGACACTGACATGCAAAATGATGGCCATATCAACCTAACATAGATCGATCCATCGACAGTGACATGCAAAATTATGGCCATCTTAACCTAACATAGATCTTTAAAAAGTAGCATAACAAATCTTTACTCTTCTTTGATTATCTTCCTCATCTTACTTGATGATGCAGGGGAATCATCTCGAAGGCTTTCAATTTCATTTCCACTACATCCTTCTAACATATGAACTTTGGTTGGTTTCACAGAAGTTGGAGTACTAAGTTCGGAAGTATTGTCGTACGACTGTGATATGTTTTCCTGATTACAATAAATTGCTCATATTTTAGTAAATTATATAGCAATAAATCAGGTAGTATAACAATAAATAGAAATAGCGAATAGAATGAGATACCTTTAACATTTCAATTGATTCAGTAATTTGGCTCAATAGTTCAGAAGATTCATTGATATAAGAGAGCTGTCGAGAATAGGAAAATCAACAAATTTAAACATCAAAAGGGACCAGACATCAAAGAAACTATTGATAAAAAAGGAAGAACTTACAGAAACATTTGTATATTTCTTTTGGAAAGCAGCAATTAATGATTCATCATAACCCAACTTTACCACCTGAATGACGTAGGGATCGATAGAATTAAAATCATGTATCTTAACTTGTACTTTGAAAAGGAACATCTTATCCTTCAATTGATTTATCTCATCAGGGTATGAATTCTTATCTCCGCCCTAAAATTAAATTGAACAGTAGTATATAAGTATCTATACAATAGATGTCAGAAACATCAGAAAGTGTATCGTTTATACCTTTGATATGTATGAGAGTCTCAGATCAGAACATGATTTATTCAAGAGCTTACAGGCTTCTCTATCAAACAATATAAATGATGCAGAATCAGTATCATCTACAACTCTCAAATGGATGCTGTACCTGAAATACTTACAAACGACATTGTTGTTAAAAAATGGAAAGCATCAACATATAACTAAAAGTGATGAATTATAGTGTATAAAAATTAACAGAGTAACCTTGGAGTAAAATTGATGGAATCTCTATCACATTTTGCACAATAAAACTTACGACCCATCTGCCTCAACCCAGAATAACATGTTTTACAGGCACGATACCACCAACTAAATTCACTTTCAATATCCTTCACTGTCCCAATGGTGACAAAGACTGCAGTCTAGAAGAACAAAAGGCGAAAGGTTTTAAAAAAATTTTAATTTTGGGAAAGGCCAGTTTAGTTGATTTAATTGATATAATTAAAAGTAAAAAGGGATGAAATAAAGAAATAAACCTCAGTAAGATCTTTCAAATCACTAATTGGTTTGTAAACACATCGAAATAGGAAATCTTCCTCCAAAGAGTAGGATTGTTCACCAACCAAAGGTGTCAATTGTTGACTGGAAGAAGAATGACCGGCTTCCAAACTGATAATAATAACAATAAATAAAAAATACTATAAAGTATAAAAGTTAATATTCCATATGCAGTATTTGTATAAACTTAATACCTTGCAGCAAAGTGCTTCACTTCAGGGAAGTCTTCATTGATAAATAGCTTTGAGGTAAAATTTGCATTTGAGACTCCCATTATACCTATGTTATTTAAGCATTTAATAGTATTTACAGTTAAAATGAAGAAATATAACAACAATAATGAATATTGAAAATGAGGGAAGGTGAAATGTTACTGACCCTTAAACATCTTCAGTTTTCCAAGTTGCAATACAACTATGTAATGAGAAGAAGAATTCTCATTCAAATACTTGATCAATTGGTGAGCAAAATCTTGCCACAATGTACAACGCAACTTATCCCCACCTCTGTGAGGAAAAAAATAATATGTTAGAGAAGATGTTATTAGTAATTTATTAAATTATAGTTCAAGTATCAAGATAGGGTATTACCGGAGATCATCAAGCTCAATGACTAAATAATTTGATGGTTTTCCATCCCTTAAGAACTCAATCATGTCACCTTTACCTGTTAGTAGGCCAATGACATCTGTAAAAGATATTTATTAGAACATATTAGCCTAAATATAGAAAAAAATATGAATAGAAGTTGTATAAAATTTATAGAGTAACTACTCCATACTTACTAAATAGTTATCTTCTCTTTTCTCGTTCAGGATTTGAGTATAAGGAACAAAAGAGAAGCCATTGTTTGGGATTTCAGAATCCTCAATAAGGGATACACTTGTATCTCTTTTGAAGAAAATCCTAAACTCGTGATCAGTTGGTTTATACTTCATTGAGTTCAGAGCAACAGCTAAGTTTGACATCACATACACATTTCCTTCGGTGATGAATTTTTCAAAGAAAGGCACATGATAACTTTTAATGGTACATTGTACACGATGACTCTAAATATTAGTAAAAAAAATTAATGGTTAGATAAAAATGACCAAAGTAATATAATATTGAAAGAGAATTAGAAAGAAAATATTAAACCTGTTCATCTAGCAAGACCATTTCAATAGGAGGTTTTTGGCCAGGTGTTGTGAAAGAGGTAACTCTCCAAAGTCTAATGACTCTAGTCTTGATCTTCCAAACTTTATGCTCAGGACCAACATTTATATCTTTAACCAAATCATATCTGAAAAAAATAATGTCATTGGTTTATTAATAGGAAACAGGATGGATTAAGAATTGCACAGAATGGATAAGACATATAGATAGGTAGAGAAATGGTACCGATTTGCCATGGTTGAAGCCATAAAGCAGAAGATCAAAAAACAAACTGTTAGCCACGAAGAGTGAAGAGGTTAGTTGTTATAGGCTATGGGTGAGGATGTGTTAACAGGAATGAGTATATATATACAGTAGCTATCCCTTTGAAATTTAAATTTAAAACTAAGGCACATTTTCCTATGCAGTCAACTCGTATACCAAAGATAAATAAGATGCATTGGAACTTAAAAAAAGAATATAAATATACCTATTGATTAAAGAAAATAGTTATTAGATGCATTGGAAGTTAAAAAAAGAATAAAAATATACATATTCATTAAAGAAGATAGTTATTAAATGCATTGGAATTGAAGAGAAGACTATAAATAAATATGTATATTCATTAAAGAAGGCAATTATTAGATGCATTGGAATTTAAAAGAAGAATATAAATATACCCATTCATTAAAGAAGATAGTTATTAGATGCATTGGAATTGAAAAGAAGAATATAAATAAATGACTTCATTAAAGAGAATAATTAAAGAAGATAGTTATTAAATGCATTGGAATTGAAGAGAAGATTATAAATAAATATGTATATTCATTAAAGAAGGTAATTATTAGATGCATTGGAATTTAAAAGAAGAATATAAATATACCCATTCATTAAAGAAGATAGTTATTAGATGCATTGGAATTGAAAAGAAGAATATAAATAAATGACTTCATTAAAGAGAATAAGAGATCATGTGCAGTCTTGGCAAGATCATTCAATACAACTTGGTCACTGTAATTTAAAAAAACTTCAGTCACTGTAAGCTAGGAAAAACTTCAGTCACTGTAATTTAAAAAAAAAACATGAACCACAGAATCAAACCAAGAAATTATCTTTACTAATGACTACCCTAAGATCCGATGGTAGCGGAACTTTTATAAGAGACATGCAGAAAGTATATTTGTGCTACATGAGTTTTATTTTAGGACTTTGGTTCTTAAGCAGTATGTAATGCTTCACAAATAATATTACCTAGAATAGCAGATATTGGTTTAACAATAAAAATTTAAATGTGAATCACAATCCCTAATGAGGATTAAGAAAAAATGGGACTAAACTTTTGTACATATTAGACAGGAAAAATAGTTTTAAAATTAACTATATAGTCTACAATGATATTATACCTGGTATGTGAAACTCTTTCCACCACCGGTTGGCATTAAAACAAAGACGTCACAACCACTCATTGTAGCATTGATCACCTCTCTTTGATTGGGGCGAAATGAGTGATTATCGAACACTTTTCTTTTGTTAGCCTAGGAAGAAGGAAAATTCTGGTGTTAGCGAAATGAGTGATTAGCGAAATGAGTGATTATCGAACACCTCAACGTTTCTAGTGTTAGCAGAACATGAACCCTGGTAGCAGATCCGATGGCGCTGGAGGTGAGATCGAGAAGAAAGGGGAGGAGAAGAGGTGGCGCTGGAGGCGAGATCGAGCGCGAGATCGAGCGCGAGAGGGAAAGAAAAGAGGTGGCGAAATAGTAGCGAGCTTGAGAAGAGAGGGAAGGAGAAGAGGCGGCGGTGAGAAGGAGGGGAGATTGGAGAAGGTCGCAGCTTTAGGTTTCTGAGGCGGCGGTGAGGAGGGGAGAGGTCGCAGCTTTAGGTTGGAGCTGTAGTTTCTGAATTAAAAAAAGGAAAACGTTATAACACGTGTGCATCCGGAATTATGACATAGTAATAAATAATAAATAAATCTATTAACTAATTAATAGAGAATAGGTATTAATAGAGAAGGGTTTGGGCGGGAAACCGAATGATGAGAGCATGACACGTGTACATGTAAAAGTAGAATAAACCCTGTTTTATAGAATATAATAGATAGATTACTATTTTTTAATTAATTATTATATAAAGTATAATTATATATTATATAAATTAATAATAATTAAATAAACTGTTAATTAATTAATATATTTATGATTTTATAATTTTTATTTACAATATAAAAAATAAAGTACAAAATAATATATAATTATATAATTTAAAATACTTTTAAAAGCAAACTTTAAATTATTTTTATAAATTAAAAATAGATTAAAATTTTATAAAAATATTTAAAATAATTTTAAAAAATTATAGATAATTTTAAATAATTTTAAATAATTTTATAATTTTATAATTAATTCTGAAAAATTTAATTGTTAAAAAATTAATAAATATATAAATCTTTTAAATAAATTTAATTTTAGAATGCAATATAAACTATATATATATAAACTATAATATTTAATATATATTCTTTAGAATATATATAAACTATAATTATATAAATATATTATATAAATTAATAATTAATATAATTATTATATATAAATTAGGATTAATTTATATAATTATTATAGATAATAATTTTTTTTAATCTTAGAATCAAAATTGATTTGAGATTTGGAACTATGAATATTAACATACTTAACTCTTTATTTTTAGATTCTTACTTCCTAACCATGTGATACATATTTTTATTGGAAGTTTTGAGAAAACTATATTGTAAGTTACAGTAAATTAATATGCAATTCATTTATATATATATATATCGAAACCGTATCGGCAGGACACGATACGATACCGAAAGTGTATCGTTCCGATCTAGGACTGAAACCTCGGTACGGGTCAAAATTTTAAACCGTAATCACAACGATGTCTCTTTCCTTTGCTTCATCTCCGTCCTTCAAAATTCCAATCTGTCATCAACATCATGCATCAGTGTCATTACGATACCAATCAAAGACCAAAACTACTACACAACTCAAAATTTTGAACTTTGGTCCCAGTGGTATTGATTTTGGGTGATTTATTGCTTGACACAGTATGAAATTTAAAACCATGATCACTACAAAAAAAAAAAATTTATGGCTTATGCAAGCTCGCGGCACACAGTTTCATATGCTGGGAAACTTAAGCTATTGGATTTTGGGAATCCTCGTTGATCTGTTGACGAGCTCGACATCGTGGACATTATTCTTGTCCATCTTTGCGTCCCTCAAACACTTCTCATCAGGTTCCATATGTTTCCAAGAATCAATTTCAATGGTGGCTTGTGTGGTGGAAGAAAATGTCTCTTTGCCCTCTCAAATGTAGTTGGCTCTGGCTTCTTAAAAGATTCCTTGTGCCCTTTAATATTCCTAATAGATTCCCTTTCATGTTCAACCCCTTTGTAGGCCTCAGTAGTTTTTTGGAGAGCCACCATTTTTTTTAGGGCAAGTTTTGAAGGTGCCTCTGAATCGCTTGAAGTCCCAAAGATGAGGTTATCACCCGTTCAGAAGTTTCCTTAACTATAGATTTTGTTGTGGCTTCTTGATTCTCTTCTTCTTTGCCTTGAACATAACCCAAGGATGAAGGTTGTTTCTCTTCAATTTTCCGTCAATGGCGCCTTCATCGAGAGAGTTATCAATGCTCAAAACCTGCAACACGCCATCACCAATTTCATCGACAACTTCATCCACCTCATTGTCGTCATAGATTGGTTACCGAGTATTTTGATCTTGTCGTTGTCTCCACCACCTCCTACGATCGGGAGAGTAGGATTGGTCATAATCTGAGCAATCAATAGATTTATCTGATTCTACTAGTGAATCCTTGGAAATCAATAAACTCTACCATAAAGTCTCTTGTCAACTTCTTTCTCTATATCATATTCGAATTCATCAAGGTTATCTTGGGAGTTGAATCCATCTTCTCCATGGCAAAACCTTTCCTTGGAACGGAGTTTTGAGTTTAACCAAAAGGAAGAAATTGACTTTTCATCTTTTTCTCATTTTCTCCCAATCCTTCATCTTGGCCTTGCCTTGTCGATCTCGCGAGCATCACAAGTACTCCCACCATGATGACATTAGACCTCTGAGTTTGAAGGCAACCAATTTTACCTTTATCTGATCTAGAACTTGCTTATAGTCGAAGAACCACTGCACTTTGTTCATCCAATACACAATTTTTTGTTTGTTACGTATTAGAAAATTTGGGTAGATCAACTTGAAATTTAAGGTCTCCATGTTGATCCTCTCGAGTACGCACCTTACGATCTTCAAGATTTCGCGTCGCTGCCGCTACACGTTGGGTTAAATCAGCGATTTGGCTTTATAAATCCTCAATCTTGTCTTGGGTGCTACGACCAAGGTGTGGAACTTCCTTTGTTGGAACCTGCCTTACACGACCACGATTATGACCACGACGACCTCCATTGGATCTGACGCTTGATTTCCTCAATCGGGCACTGCCAGCTCTAATATCAACTGACGCTAGCCAGGATAGTGATTAGGATAAGGCAAGAAGAGAAAACCACCGTCCTCTAGGTTTTCCTAAAAGAAGGAAATTTTATATAGGATTATTCCCCAAACAACTATACAGATTTTCCTTAGGACCAAAGAAAGGAAATAAATCTCAACATATAGACCCCAATTCCTAACCTGGAAAGAAAGGAAATGAATCCTAACAAAAAGAAAAAAGATTCACATCCTAAAAATTTAAACGGACTCAAAATACAAAAATACAAAAAGATAAAATACCAAAAATATCAAAAATTACCAAAATATGAAAATTACCAATAATAATAATAAAAATCTGCGAAACTTCCTATATCATATTTCTATTTTAATGTGTTTTCTCAAGGAATTAGGCCTTGAGGCTATTTTCTTTAGTTTTGGTCAGTGTAAGAAAGCGTTGTGACTGATTAGATGTGAAAAATGCTCTTTGTAGGTCTCCTATGAAAAAGTGATCATGTAAGGACAAAACAATTATCTCCTAAACAATTTGCATGTCCTATAATTTTAAAATTTAAACTGATATTTAAATTAGTTGGTAAGTTAGACAAATAAATATGGGAATTGATGTGAATGAGTGATGAGTTATATGAGTCTAATGAATGAATAAGTATACAGTATATTGTTATCCTTGAGTTTACATGGTGCATTAGCATATTCTTTACAATGATTATTTTAATAATTATCACTAAGGTTAATCATTCCCCTAATATCAATACGTATCTCTCAAGCACAATAGAATTTTAATTTTGTTACATGTAGGCAAATGAATTAAATCAATGTACTGACAAGATTTGAACTTAGAAGTTACTACAAATGGATAGATGCCTGCACGTCTTATTAGAACTATTATAAGTAATTTTATCAATTTACTTATTCCTTTGCTCTTTGAATTTATTAGGTTCTTTAAAATCCTTAAGATAACACAACAATTATAACATTAGGTCATTAGAATTGTTCCTCAAGTGTGATTAGCTGTCAGGTGGCTCCTTTGAAAGCTCAAGTACAGAAAGGATTTTCAGGTACTCTTTAGGAAGCATAATTAAAGTATAACTGGGCAAAAATTATAGCAATTACACTAGTCAAGTCGTGTTGGATGCTTTCATAATGGGGTAGTTTATAAGGGGGCTTTTTGGGGGCTAATTATTAAGGTGTGCTTAAAAGTTTTTGGGCCTCAAGGAAAAGGGTCACTTGGTAAGATATAAGTTGATGAGAGAAGTTGTTGATGTGTTGCTCTTCAACTATGGTGTTTAATTAAGGGTTTTTTGGTTTTATAAGGGGAATCACTATGTAAGGTTGGAAATAACTCCTGTTGTGCTAAAATTGGTTATCTGGATCTCTAATTTTTCATTTGCAGCTGTGGACGTGGCAACATATCAAGTAATTTAATGAGGTTGTATCCTTGTGGTCATACTTGAAGGATACACGATTTGATGAAAGTAGCTTTTTTGACCATGCTTATCTAGGTTTTAGGGTTGACTTTTCTCTTAAATCCTTCCTTTCCATTTTAGTGGTTGCTTTAGGGGTCTCCCTTGTTGCTTGTGGCTTAGATGTATGAAGTGGATCTTCATTCTGTCGACTTGTAAAGTATATTTATTTTCCCTTCTATTATGTCTGACAAAGAGATCATGCAACTTTGATCTACCAAGGATGATATGATATCATTGATCTTCAGAAGAAGAACATCACACCTATCTTAGCTCATCTGGACATTAAGTACGATGGGGAGGGATCTTTTGTTTATCCGTGTAACTCTGTAACAAGTTAAGTGAGATTTTAGGGCTTATGTGTCATCTACAGAACAAAGTTATCTTACTATATTACAACACATGATTCTTTTTTCATCTAAAGAATGAGTGCCATCATGTTCATTCGTTCTTATCACATAGTCTTGATTATCTTTTTACTAAATGTAAGTTCTGATACTGCCACTTGATATTGCACTTGACCTTAGATAATTGTACTAGCCGCAAAAGGTGGGATTCACATGTACTTAACAAAGTAACGAGGGGGATCCATTTCCATTTGAGGTTTCTTAATAGAGCTCTAGGGAAAGAATTATCATGTAGGATCGTATTGTGTGGCTAGAGGATGGTGAATAGCTATGAATTAAAATTAAGAGAAGCTTTTGAGCTCTTGGAGTTGTTGGACAAAGATAAATTAGAGAATTTCATAGTGATTATCGTTATATTTTGAGGTTGCATCATACCCCTATTATATACACACCCTAACATTAGATTTGTAGATAAGGATGCCCAAACAATTATTTTCTGTTCGATTTGAGTTGATTGAACTGCAGATATGGAATCCTTATCAACCAAGGACTAGTTGCTAACTGAATGAAACACCATTTGCCAATTCAAATCAAATTTAGTCAACTCAAATGGCTAAGACACGAAACTTAACTACCAACGAATAGTCTACAAGTCAACTACTAAAAGTTTTAGTTGACTTAAAGCATGTCCACTTGACTCCAAGAGCTATAATAGTAAACCTACCCTCTAATGGAGTCAACTTAAGCACAACAAGGAGCACCCAATTTTGAATAATCGACTACCTGGTCAATTCAATGGTTACTTGACTAAGTTCTTCCAATCAACTCGAGTTGAAAGAGAACTTTTCAATTTTTGAGCAAAGTGCCACAGATGACTCTTGATTGGACTCAACCCTTTAATCAACTACATTTGCTTGAAGATCTCGATTTAACTCGAGATCAAGTTGACTACAACTTGAAATCCTTCCTTAGTCATACCAGCCGCTAGGTAGACTTTTCCCAAAAATACAATCCAAGATTATGTTCCCACGTAATCTCTCATAACTCCTGTACTTCTAAGTCTTTGATCTTGTCGATGCTTTTGCCTTGAGTTTATTTTGTAAACCTTCCTCAGATGCACTAAATTCTCTAAATTTGCTCTAGTTTTATCTTGTTTTGAGTGGTTAAGTCATCGAGCCAATGACCAACTTGACTACATGAGCATAACTTGACCTTATCGAGTTATAATCTTTTGTGCTTCCTACCTAACTTACCAAGCATCTAGTTGACTTAGACCTCTTAGTTTAACAATCTACTTAATCCTTATCTTTCGTGCTCCATGAATGGCTTGCCAAGCTCTTAGTCGACCTCGACATACTTCAATGGTTAAATTCTTTTTTAACCATATCAAGTGGTCAAACTTGTCCACTCATAACATGTGTGCCAACATGTCATACCTACTAGTCCATTTTCCTGTAAGAAAATAGTGAATGATTAAATAGGATGGTTTACCCATGGTTTAAAATCTTGAGCGATATTGGAGTTTAGTTTATGATTGTGCCGTGCCAATATGATTTCGGTATCTTTTAAATATAAATATATTAATTAAAATTAAAAAAATTAATTTAAAAAAATTATTTTTTTAAAAAGAAAAATATAAATAAATAAAATTTTTATTATATATTTTTAGAATTAAAATAAATAAAAAATATATATTAAATTAATGAGATGATTTTATTAGATTTTGATTAAATCTATTTAGATTATTCTATTTATAGCTAGGAGTTGATTGAAATTATTAAGTTTAATTATTAGCTAAGTTTTTTTTTCTATGCATCGTGCGAGCGTCTTTGCCGTGACCCGCGGGCATCCCTTCCATGACCCACGAAGGTTGTAGCTGCCTCCGGGGGTGGGGTGTGAGGGTGTGGCTGGACCGGCACACCCGCGGAGGTGTTGTTTGACCTCGGCGGTCTTGCTAGAGGGGCCACGCAACTCTTGTGGTTCTGCTTCGACTGTGCCGGAGGGGTCATGTGACCCCCGTGATCGCGATTCAACCGCGCCTCGCGCGACCCTCGCGACCGCGATTCAATTGCGCCGGAGGGGTCGCGCGATTGTACGATAGTCGCACGAGCTGGGGTTTGTTGGGTTGCGCTCATCTTAAATTTTAAGTAAAACTTAGTTTAATAATTTCAATTAACTCTCAGCTATTATATGGATGATCTAAATGGACTTTATTAACCCTAATAAAACTGTCACATTAACTTAATATATATATTATTTATTTTAATTCTAAAAATATATAATAAAATTTATTTATTTATCATACATTTTTTAAAATTTTTTTTCATATGTTTTAAAATATCTAAGTTAAATTTTTTATTTTTATTAATATATTTTATATTAACAAATATCGAAATCATATCGGCATGACATGATATGGAAACTGTATCATTCCAGTTATTAGATCGAAACTCCGATATGGCTCAAACTTTTAAACCATGGGTACTAGTGTTGATCCCGCGTCGAACTATAAATACCGTCCGTTTCGAGTGGCACTGCTCGCTATTTCAACCATCCTTTAATTAGATGTCCATTTTGGACAATTCTTTTTATTTTTTTTATTTTGAAGAGTTAGAAACAATGTGTGGAGTTTGGTCCATTTTTAAAGTAGAATAGAGGAAAATGACATTAGTCAATTGTGAAATCATTCAACTTTTTTTAAAATCCAAATTGATATAGTTGGATAATTAAGCAAATTCAACATTGCATCTGATCCTAAAGTTACAAAATCTATGAATTGTTAGTTTGTGAGAGAAGAAAAGTTGTCGTCTTTGCAAAGGTTATTGCTCACCAAATCATTGATGAGCATTAGAGTGTTTTATTCATTTTCAACATCATGCCGGTTGGCACTAGAAAAATTAATTGGTATGCTTGCTGATTGGTGGCAGAGTTATTTCATTGGGCAAGGGTCAATACGCACAGGGTTCATTCCCCTGAGGATTAAATTCCCTCCCACCTAGAAGGCCGCTCGGTACGTGATCCCACCCAGGAGCAGTCAAGTGATCATTGATAGGGTTTTTGTAGGTAAGAGACTTCCATTCTCGTTCCCTTCGTCCTTTTTATGATCTTCTTCCTTTCATCATTTTCTTTGTCCTCCTCCTTGGTGCCTCTATCACCATGTGTCACATGCTTGGTATGACACGACCCAGATGGGACCAAAATGTTGGCTCAACAAGATTTCAAACAAAAGAATGAAAAATATCTATAAATCAAATCAAATTCACATAAGGAAATTTTAGAATGTAATCAATCAATAACTTTTGTACGTATTAGCTTAGAGAGAGGTTGAGAAACACAAGGCACGGTGCGGTGGTAAGAGGCAAGGGTGATTTCTATGCAACGAGGGTTCAAATCTCACGCTGAGCATTTCTTGCGGAGTTTGAATCACCAGTGACATTGGGTTGCCATGCCAGGACCCACCTATGCTTCCCGGATTTACTTGGTGGCCGATCAATGGGGCCGGGCTATCCACCTCTTGCACTAGTTGGACTGAAGGCCCAAATACCTGAATTACAATATATATATATATATATATATATATAGAGAGAGAGAGAGAGAGAGAGAGAGAGAGAGAGAGAGAGGTGATATGGTGTCATTTTTCCTCTATATCGTATACTTTTTTGCTATTTTTTTTTTTCTTTACTTAAATATGTCCTTTTTGCTACTAAAAACGTTACTCTTGTTCTTGATTGATATTTTTTCATGCACTCCCATTTATGTTAATTCTAAATTTAAATCTTTATGTTGTTGATTAACTTTCAAAACTACCATTAAAATGTCACAGGTCCCATTTTCACTTTCAAAGTTGATAGGAGCAGGAACTGGGGTATCCGTGCCTACTGAACAGTTATTTAAGAGCCTTGTTATGACACTTTTGGTTCCACTCATTCTAGGGAAGGTTCGTAAAGTGATGTTTTATGATTTCAAAAGAAATTGATTTAGTTTTATTGTAAAGATATATGCTTTTCATTTTTTTTCATGCTAATAAATACGTGGAAAGAAGAAAAAAAATCTTTTGCTCTCGTGCCTACCTGCTGTTGGTTAACCACGTACATCTATGTTGCTGAAATATAATTGCATTAAGTGTACAACTTCTTACTGTCTATTTCTGATTCTACATTCAAGCCATTCAGATACAATTCATTCTTCTTATCACGGGAAAACATCTTCAAGTCTCTATGTCTGTATTTTGAAGTCTAAACACTGTGTCTTCAGGTCAATGAGGACAGTTACCTTGTTTTATAGAATGTACCTAAGCAAAATAGACACGATAAACTAACTAATATATATACTTAGGACAAAACAACCCCAAACTTCACATAATCATTCCTAATAATCAACTTGTAATAGGTGACCAGAAACTCAACACAAAATGTAAAGTGAATTAAGAATGAAGTGCATAATTTATAATTTTTTTTAAAAAATCAACAATCAATATCTATATTTCTCCATGATATATTTAGGTATCACCATACTTTTACTCAAGAAGTTGTTTGCTTTTAGATTCAGAATATTACTACAATTATCACTTAAACTAATTAAACACATTCTTTAATATTGATCACTTTTAAATTCACATTATTAATATTCTCATATTATCTTTTTTTTTTTCACTTGTTAACTATTTTGGTCGTATATTACAATTCATATTTCTTTATTTGCTCTTTTGTTTCTCCAAGTTTAATAGATGATTATAGTGAAACACATTACTCACTCCCGAATCTCATAAATAAGTAATGGTCAGTACTATGTCAATGTAATAAAATAGGAATGAAAACTCCTTGCACATCTATTCCAATATACTCTTATCGTGGTAGTAGACTAAAGTCCCTTTGTACTGTTTGAAGCCCAAATCAATCGACAGGCTTAATTGAAAAAAACTTCCTTTCCAAAGGTGGAGAAACTTTATAGTTTTCTTTTTTACATACAAGATAAAGAAATGACATAACCGAAGAGCCTTCCTTGGTTTGGGGTGTAGTGCTATAAAATATCAACAAATGGGAGCACAAATGAAGCAGTAAATGTTGTCAAATTCAAACTCAAACTCAAACTTACATACTAATCACTCAACAGTCAAGTCAACTCTCATGATTGTAGTCAACAATTTTGTCATTCAGTCGATTCAAGCTAGAATACAAATCCTTTCTATTCTTAAGTAACAAGCCGACTACATCGTCAACTTAACTATTAGTTGATCGGATATACATATTAGTCAACTGACTCTTTGCTTGACCTCAAGAAAACTCATTGATTTTGACCTAAAACACTCGATTACATGCCTAAACGCTTAAGTAGAAAAACTTCTATTGAAAAGCCAAAATGTAGATCCCTCGATCATTATAGATCCCTCGATCACTCATCTCTCATGCTGTATTGTTCATGCTCCTCCCCTCACGAACCCTCCCTCCATCCAAGAGTTCTGCCTTTTAGTCTTGCTTGATCTGGGTTATACTTGAGCCAAAACCTCTTCAGATACATAGACGATCTTTGAGATACATAGATGATCTTTGACATATATTGATCTTGCTAGGTGTTCCATCTTTGAGACTTTAAATCGCTAGGAGTTCAACTTTGGGACTTTCATCTTTGCAGGAGCTAACTTCTTCAGGACTTCATGCTAAATATCTAATCCTTTATGACATGCTGAGACTTCATGCTAAGCATCCAATCCTTCTTGACTTGCTAGGATCCTCAACCTACTCGAACTTCCACCTTCTAGGAGCTCACTCTCTAAGACTTCATGCCAAACATCCTTTCCTCCTTGATCTACCAAGGCTTTAAACCGCCAAGAATTTGATTCTTGACCTATATTAACTTTCATCGACCAGAAGCTCACTCTCTAGCTAAATTGCACCTGCAATTATGCACACTTAAGATAAGTAGCATTATTATATCAATTTTTTGTCTAACATAATAATTTTGTCTAACTTAAACATGATGCTAATGGCTTTACCAACCACTTTAACACCAAGTTAACTCATGTATACTTGTATCAACAACTTCCTCCTTAAGCCAAGCTTCCTAGAGATCAATTGCACCAACACCAACAACATGAACAAGGAACGTTAGCAACAATGTCGTGGGCATGCATAGGTAGTGGGATGACAACAACATTGGGGTGCCCGTGGTGTTAGGCACAGAGGGTTAGCACACTAGAGCAAGGGTGTGTGCATCTTCTGGCCTGCCTTCAAGTGGTGTTGACTTGCAAGCCTTCTAGGAAGAAGACACAAAGGGAAGAGAAAAAGAGGAGAGAGAACTGCATTGGCTTACCCTAACCTCGAGTAGCCATGGCGGCGATGTGTGTGGGAGCAAAAACAAGAAGGGAGATCAGGAGAGGCTGAGGGAAGGAGTGAGCGATTAGAAACGATGAAGGAGGGAGCCAACAATGTCAACTCACTAGTGGCGATGGTCGAGGATGAGCAACACATGTATGGAGAGGAGGACGACATTGCTAGGGGGGACGAAGGATCAAGAAAGGGGAAAAAAGGAGTACTTGGAGAGAGGGAGGTAAGAGATATGAATAATTTCTATTTTCTCAAAAATTTCATTAACCCGACTACTTGCAACTTACAACTAAAGTGGGTTTACCTAAATATAAAAATATAAATTTGGTTTAGCCCTAGAGTGGTAAAAATAAGTTCAAATCAAGTCGTTTGAACCCACATGATTGTCATTACCATGTCTACTCGATGAGATTGTCATTACCATGGTTCAAATTAGCTTAATTTATCACAAACTTTAAAATAAATCTAAAAATAAATTAAAATAGAATAAAATTTTGATGTATAATAGATCTAATATTTTATTTTGTTAACCTGAAGGTAAGATAGCAGAAATTAGATTTCAAGTTTCAAATGAAATTTTAAAATAGTATGATAATTATAATGTAATCAAAATAAAACTATGAAATATTAGTCATATATTTTAACCACAAAGATAATATCACTATACCATCAAACTACAGAATATTTTTTTATATAAAATTGAATTTGATTTGATATCTTAAATTTTTAATAGTTGATATTTATTTCGCAGATGAAGGATTTTGTGGTAATTTCTTTTGTTTCTCTTTTGAATTTGATTTGATATCATAATTAATTTATGGGTGATATTTATATTGTCGATGACAAGGCATTAAGTATCGAGATGTGCCTGTCGACATGGGTGAAATTTACCATTCCACTTACTGACTTGCACTAATGCTGGCACCGCGAGGTTGTGGAGGCTACCGCAAACCTGCGGTGGCCTTCACAAGGTTATAGAGGCTGATTATGGGAACAAGATTTCAAAAGTAGAGAAACAAAAAAGGAAAGTGTTAGAATCAAGATTTCAAATGACATTTTGGTAATTACCTGATTATGGGAACCTCTAGTACTGCTGTATTAAGTTCTTCATTCAAGTTCATGATAAAAGTAGAGAAACTGATTTTCTGAGACAAATTCTTAGTGTCATGTTACTTCTCTTTGGTGATTTTAAGATGGATGTTAAGCACTGGGTGAATATCAGCCAAGAAGGTTGTCTTTTGATGGAAATTAGAATTTCTTTAGTTTTTAATCCTATTCGAGGATAATTATTGTCTATATTTAGGAGAAGAAAATGCAGTTTCTCTCATGTAATAGTCTTTCATTTGCTTCAATCACCGGCAGTGCTTACAACTAAAAATACTAGGAGATGACACCAAGAGTTTGAAGAGAACTGACTAATATTCGAGTTTAGCTATTCAACAACTGAATTATGAGTGGATCAAGGGGAATCAGAGCCCAGCATCAATTTTTTTGTAAGATGCTTATATATTCAGGTGGAAAAGAGCATGCCCTGCCAATTACCCTAATCTTCTTATGCTTAGCTTTAGTTATGCGGGAGGCTGAGAGTAAAGTTTATCCCAACCCCAAGCTTGGGCAGGGGGTGGAATGATGGCTTAAAGGGGTTCTGTCTTTTCCATCTAGAAGAGATTAAGAAACCTTAACAGAACAGTTCAATTGAATTAATATCACTTTGTCTGACTTAGATTGGAAGGTGGGTGTGTAAGTTCAACTGAGGTAATGTCAGATTGGAGTCATATGGACAAATCTAACTAGTTAAACTAAAGGGGCAGGAAGTGGTACACAGATGACTAGAGGTGATTGTAAGATTAAAATTCTTAAAATATGAAGCCAAAGGTGTGAAAAATTACATAACTCATCTACATTTAAGGAGAAGAATACCTGTAAGGGAGTGCCTAATCACAGTCCACAAGTGACCACTTAAAACAAACTAACTGTAATTAACCACTTCAAACAAATCTCTGAAAGATTAATCCTGTTCTACCACATTGCATGTCCTATTTGACTCCAACTACTTAAGTAACCACCCTTCAACTACTCGGACAAGTTGCTTATTACTCAGTTGAATACAATTGAAATCTAAAGCAGTTCCCTCATACAAAGCCTAATGTATAATTCAACTTAGTAATACACTTTCTCTACTTAGTGTTAAATAGTCAACTTCTTCGACCTAGGTCTGAGCTAGACTCAAAAACTAGCATATTTTTGACAAATATGTTTAGCTCATAATTTAAATTTGTGGCAAATAAATAACTGACAATGGAATTTCTAGAGAGTATTAGTTTGAAAAAGAAAACTCTATAGTTTAGCAAGTTACAAATGAAACAGTAGCTCTAAACAACATCAAATTAGTTTAGTTGTTTGAAGGCTTGGTTGTTGCAAATTCTTAAATATAGTGAATCATCCAAGTCACTATTTTCTGCTTAAGATACGATAATTTCATGAAGCCATGCACCCCAATTAATTTGGCTCCATGTTCGTGAGATGGTTGATGTAGTTTTGCATATGCTTCAACAGTGGAAACAACTTTCACTTTTTTTCATCTGGACTTTGATCCAATATTAGCAGTGTTTAGAGGATACAATCAAGGCTTAAAGCAACATTCCACGCTAGAGTTTCAATCTCTAGTTTAGAAGTATAGTTTTAGCATCCTCAACATGTTTTAAAGTGTTCCTAGATCAAGTTTAATTCTAGAATCCTTCCATTTAGCTTACTTACCTCCAATAAATCTATAGCAATTATAAAGTTAATTAAGTTAAACATTTTAGGTTGAAAGTGTAACAAATATCTCGACTAATAATTATACCATCCTAATATTCTACTAAGTGTCATGCACGGATGAGAGCATTGGTTTAATTGAATAAATTTTTTAAAACAAACAAAAATTTGGCAAGTATCTTGACTAATGATTATACCTTCGGAATACTTAATTGAGTAGCGTGCATCGGATAGCATTGATTCTTTTAGCATTGTACATAAATTTCTAAGGCACATGTTTAATAATGGGCCTAGAATATCTATTCTTGGACTTTACATGCTCATAAATATATCTTGGTCAATCATTGGACTTGGATTTGAACTCACACAAATAAAACTAAAATAGTTATAAATTCAAGATATGTATATTCTTTGACTCTGGCGCGAACTCGCACAAATAAAACTAAAATAGTTATAAATTCAAGATATGGATATTCTTTGGCTCTGGTGCTACTCCTCTTTGCTACTATGTGTTCCATTTTGTGCATTGCCTCTCCCCTCCATTTGCTTTTAGTGTTTCTATCTTCTCATGACGATTGACAAAATTGAAGGACGAGTCATGGGTGAATATCTTATTATCTTTGTCAATATTGTTCATTGGTGCTTCTTTTTTTCTCTTTTTAGTGATTCATCTCTTCCCTATGATCGACTAACAAAATAAAAAAATGAGTAATGAATGAAATCTTCTTGTCTCGGTCAGGCTTGAATAGTATCAGTCAAATAGACATAGTCTCGGTTGGTACTATCAAAATTGTGTTTGCATGAGCGACATTTTTCTATGCTGATTGACAATATTAATATTGGTTGGTGATCACAATGAAAATGTTTGGGTCACATTGATACAGATCAACACTTGAAACCATAGATACAATACCGCAACTCTAACTTGATATGGCGATCACATAAATAAATAACTTTTCTTTAAGAGATTAGACAAATTATATGCCATGAAGCTGGAATATGAATTCGGTTTCAGCAAATTTTCCCTTCCAGATGCAACTATTCTAGTTAAATTTTTATGAAATAAACAAAAAATCACTATATATTGTGGTTAGCTGGAATGAATACTAAGTTTGTTACTCTCTTCAATTAATTTTGTTATGAAATATCCACGAATCTATGATTGTTCAACCCAAAATAGTTTTTCATTGCTTGTTCAGTTGTTGATAATGCTCACGATTGAATGTAATGTTACCATTTAAGGTGTAGAATCGACTATTATTATGAAATCAACCATATATAGGTGTAGAATCAACTATTATTATGAAACCAACCATATAAATACCTTACATCAAATTACCACAGTAAAGCATTGCTTATACAAATGTTTCTTCTTTTGTATTTCATATTCTTGTCTTGTTTACTTACATCCTTCATTTGGTAATCTGAGATGCTTGTGAATATTTCTGAGGAACTGGGAAAGAAACTGATGCACTTCAATATTTGCAGGTCCTTCGTGATTCATCAGAAAGTGAGTTACATTTTTCATGTTTATTTGTTCTTCCCTTGCTTTGTATTTTAGAGTTAACATTTTCATGTTTATTTTTTCTTCCCTTGCTTTGTATGGTACTGAAAACTCTTCCTTTAGGAATCACAAGGGAACACTAAATATTACTTGTCTATAATGGAAAACCAGCAATGCCAAGTTTTCAATGTATCCACACTAAAACTCTGGCTTTATGTGAATCAGAGTGGTAATTCATTATTCTAGTGAGTTCCATGGATTGTTTTTCTTTTGAAGCTATGCTTGATAAACTTTTCATGAGTTAATAATTTGAGAAGGATTATTGAATTTTTATGCTAGTTAAAAAGAGTGCAAATCATAGACAATTCAGATTGGTTTGAGGTTATTTTCTTCTATGTTCTGAAACTCAGATTGGTGTGTGTTCTCTATTTACATAGAGGCTATATGAAAGTGTTTTGGTATTACTTTTCAGGCATGGCAGAATTTGTTGATCGGAATCGCCAATCTTTGTCCATGTTAAGTGCCGTGCTTCTTAGTCTCGTAAGTCTCTAATTGTTCCTTATTTAATGTAAAACTAGTTTTAGATTTTAATTCTCTTCTCATAATCATGATGGAGAGGGAATTACAACATTATATACAATGACAATACCATATGCCTTTATTAGGGAACAAGATACTTTTGTAAACAAAATAATTGAGAATATCTAGATTCTAAAAAATAAAAGTACAAAAGCAGATATTTTTTTTTCTCTATATTGCTTCTGTTTGATTTGAAAGAATCACTTTCACATGGAATAAAGCTCAAATAGGAGCTTAAAAATTATTTTATTCTTTCTCAAATCTATTTTGATTTATGATTTTCTATTTTAATCATTGATAAATATTTTTTTTAAAATTTTTTCCTCCCCCTTTCTTTCTACCAAAGAAAATGATTGGACAAGAAATATTTTACAATCTTTTCCTGAGGAAATTTATTCCTATCCTCTTTCTTTCCTTTGAAGGGAACAGTCCACGTGCCTCCAAGTAAAGAATGGAAAAATGAATAGGATAACACGGGCAAAACTTTATACCATGAAACTAGGTTTTGGAGAACTAACTTTCTTCTCACAATCGTTACAGAAAAGAAATTACAACATATATAGAATGAAAATGCCATAATCTTATAAAAGAATTAAGGGGTAGCACTGTCCACGAAGCTCTCGCCAGTGCGAGTCATGGGAAACGGTCGTACTACATTATAAAAGAACTAAATAAATAACTGACTAAATATACTTTATAAAGAATACAAAAATTATAAACACCTTGTTGGTAATCGTGCCCGAAGTAGTTCGTTTCGACTTTGAGTTTTGATGTTTGTTTAAAAGGTTTAAGTGAGACCATCCAAAATATTTGATATCGATATTTATGTTTAAGTTGTGTAGGAACTTGGTATTATATGTATGGAGCCTATGGAGCTCATGACTTGACGAGGTCGAGTGTGGATGATGACTTGGCATGCCCAAGGTAACATGTTCAATGACTTGAGGTCCAATGGAGTTCGGATAAGGTTGCATGAAGACATAGAGGTGGTGTTGGAGCAACTTGTGGAGCATGACTTGGTGCAACCATGTTGGATGGCTTCACTGGCTCGAGCTCTACTAGAGATTCGAGGAGAATGGTATGGTATCAGAGAGATTGAAGATGAGCATCAAGGTGTAATGTTGTCGGAGTTGGAAGAAGGCGAACTATGTATAGGACTAGTTAAGGATGATAGGTGGAGCGAGTCGTGAAAACAATGCGTCTGAGGAACTTGAGTACCTAGCGGGAGAACCTTAGTGGCAAAGTCAAGCTACAAAAGGGAAGCTTATGTGTGATATGTAAAAATTAAGACTTATATCCTTGGTAGAGGTTTCGGCGGACTGGAGGTGAAGATCCATCATTAGGATAACTGTAGTCGAGGCTTCGGTCGACTGGAGGTGACTAGTGAGCTGAGTCAACTAGGGAGTCAATAGTCAATTGATTTGTAGTGTTGAATGATGGTAAGTTTCAGTCGACTAAAGCTACACTAGAAAAGACAAAAATTGTCATTGATTTGATAAATCTGCTATGATTACATGAGGGCTACAATGAATCAATTCATTGGGGTAGCCATTGGTAGACTACATGTCGAAGCAATTGGGAAAACAAGTAATGGCGGAGAGTTTTCTTTGTGACAGGGAGCCCTGGGAATGTCGTTCCAAGGAGCCGTCGAAGCCATCTGTCTACCCTAGAAGCTTGGAGGTTATCCTTAAGACACTAACAATCACCACGACTAAACTTTCTTCTCTCTCTGTTTCGAGTTGTAGAATGCTTTCTCAATTGTCTTTCGGTTGTAACTCCATCTCCATGGAGTAGTACTGTAGATTCGTGGACAAGGGAGTAGCCCGATGAATTATTGACATGCTTTTTATAAGTCTATTTACCTTTCTCTATTGCATGATATGTTTGTTTCATGATCTGACTTTATTACGCATACATGCACCTTCATATCTCATGGGACTCGAGGTAGGATCCAAAGGTAAACTCAAATCTCCGACCCATAAAGACCGAAACGTGAGTGGTTGGTCATGAAATTAGTCCAAAATCTCACGAGGGCACCATTGGCTATCACGGAGCTTAACAGGTTGTCCCGACTTACCGTCACCAAGTAGGAGATGACACCTAGAGAACCGCGAGACATCGTGACAGGAGCTTCCCTTAGAAAGTGGTTCCTCTAGTAATGTCACCTTGAAAATAAGCGTCGAGTTTTGGAGGGCGTGTCTGTATAATTCCAAAAGTCTATATCTGTAGTTTGGGATAGACCATGTGCATGTGAACAAACATTGAGTTAAGAATAAATAGAACTTGAAGTGTCTACGATTATCTTGGCGAAATTGAAATTCTAGATTCGTTCTCCCAAATTCGGATTTCTTCCTCGTTTTCTTGTGCGTGCTCGACTTGTTTTCTTTCTCAAATTCTTACGAATTACGATTTTCTAGATAATCTATTTAATTCGATTAATACTTGATTTTACAATCCTTGTGTGATCGATCTTTTTATTATTTGACGACGGCCGTGCACTTGCGGTTTTCACCCATTAAGTTTTTGGCGTTGTTATTGGGGACTGTGTCAAGATCGATATTGATTGGATGCGATTTGATTAATTTAGATTTCTTTTCTCCTTTACAATTTCTCTTTCTTTCCTTTTCTGTTTATGCTTTTCGGCCTTTTCTGACCTCATTTTTTTAGGTGAACAAAGTTTCCTGATAAACAAGATGGACACTCAAACTCAATGGTTTGACCAATTTGATGTTAATTTTTCTGCCCGTTATTGTGAGCTTTGTGGTGCAACCGGTCATACGATCGATAATTGTTCGATACTATTTGACCTTGCACAAGTAGGACATGGGCAAAAATGGGGTGTCAACCCTAACTACAATTAGTGGCCGAAACAACATTATTGTGAGACTTGGAAGTAAGAGGCCATACTACCGAAAATTACAGTAGGTTGCGCTATTTGGAAACATTATTAGAGGACCTCATCATGCTACAAATTGAGCAAAGAGAGGAAATCAAGCAATTAGGAGCTAAGTTAGATGAAGTAGCCTCACACTACCTAGATTTTCAACTATACTTTCAGCTTGGGGGGAGGCTAGGATGATCGAGGACAATGAAGACAACATGAGAAGCAAAGAGTTGTAAGCCACTCAAAAATCACATTGAAGAGGAGCTTAAGGAATAGGAAATTGAGACTTTGACAAAGGTGTGCACTACTTTAATTCAATTACCTGCGATATCTTTGGAAGAGCTCCTGTGCTAGGTGTATATGATCTGTAATGAGATGTCCCTGAACAAAAGCTATTTGAGATTGATGAAGTATCCCTCCTATCTCAGACAATCTCGAAGCCAATATCTTACAGATGACCTTGTAGAATACCGTATAGCAGGAGATCAATCTATAATCCGTCACCATGCTAGCGTGAGCTGATTTCAGGATTAGCGCAATCAAAGTGTGATTCCATCTAATCCCACTGGTGAAAAACTCCGTAACTGTAGCAGTCCGGCCCCACAATGTTCCAAGAGTGCTTGAAGAATTTAGTGTTATACCCATCCGAGCCTGGAGCCCTTTGATCTCCAATATCAAATAACGCCTGTTTTATCTCGTCTGTTGTAGGCAGTCGTTCCAAAGCATCATGCTGGTCCATTAGAACATGTTGGCCAATGTCATGCAAGATTGAAGAAAATCTACTGTGCGATTGATCAATAGTCTCCCCAAGCTGGCGGTATAAGTGTTCCGTGAAAACCTTGACCACCTCCTCAAATGCTCTGGAAGATTACCATCCGACTTCTCCACTGCAATGATCTCATTACACTTATGATTACGTTTTACCATAGCATGAAAAAAAAGTAGAGTTCCAGTTCACTTGCTTGAAGTAGCCAATCTTCGCGCGTTGCATAGAGAAAGAGTGTTCTGCAGCACTTAGATGAGCTGCAGTTTGCTGTAACACCTTGTGATCATCTGTCATATAACCATGCAATAAACCATCACCTTGCGCCTCCTCTGGGTGTGCTCTGGCAGTAGCAGCTCAGACAGATATATGTTGATAATGCTCGGCGTTTAGCCTCTTCAAATCCGATTTCAGAGTCTTTAGGATATGTGAGAACTCATATTGTTTGTTGTTGCGTTGTAATTGCTGCTTGTATTCCACCCATTTTGTTTCTACTAGTTGTGAGAACAAGTCATGTTGGGTCCACTTATTGAAAAATTTGAATATGAATTTGGACTCCTTCACCCAAGATAGAGACCAAACACGCTGAATGATGTGATAAACATCCAGGAGGTGTGATATAGTAGCATTTGATCACAATACAAGTCAATCATCTAGGTTCGAAAATAGTAAGAAGACATTTGAACTTAAAAGGGTTAATATAGAGGGTACTCAAGTGAGAGCCTTGTGAATTCAATCAGAACTAATATGTTTATCTCATACTATATTGGGTGACACGGTCAAAATATATCATTATGATAAATTGCTAAACTCGATTCTAAGCACATACAATGACTCTTGTGTTGCTATGTCAATCATTTCGATAAGTATTATGTCATGCCAACACTTAATACCCCTTTTAAGATAATTAAGACGATGTTATTTCTTTTAGCTTGTGTCTACAGAAGATAATATCAAAACGATATTATTCTAGATGGAACATAAAGTTTGATCTTGAACTTAAGTATATAGTTTTTTTTTTCTTCTTAAGCTCCTTACTTCTTTCACCTCCAATTTACCATCAACACCCTATATTAAAATATGAGCACGATGCTAAATTAATATCATTCCACTTAAAGGTTAAAACATCGCACCTCTCAAGCTTTTGAAGCTTAGGTTTTGTATCCCAAAGAAATTATACGTGGCATACCGAAAGAGTTTTAGGGTGATCAATGAGTTTGAGAATGAGTGGCAAATTCAATTCTAGTTTTTTTGATAAATAGAAGTGTATATATCAAAGCAAGTCTAGAATACAATACCCAATAATCAGTAGTGTCTCATGAGATCAGAAAACACTCCTAATGTCCATAAACATGGATTTGTACGTTTCTAAAAATTCTCTCTCCAACTGTCTCTCATCAAAGATACATCTGTGCCTAGCTCTCCATACAAAGTGTATCAAAGCCGACATCACAAGGTGTCTTGTTTTAGTCAAGAGACGACCTCCTCTGAAGAAACACCCGAAGATTCGCAGCATCCACCGGTAGGTAGTCATCTTCAGCCTCGTATGTGGTTGCTCTCGGATCCTCCGCTATAAGACCGCTACAAGAGGGCACCCAAAGAACAAGTGCTCCTTCGTCTTCATCTTTTGCCTACAAAAGGCACAACACCGATCCTTCGAATAGTCAAGTCTATCGCTTGTGGGAAGTTGCCTCTAAGCTAGCATCCAAAGCGTAACTGCATGATTAGGTTGGATGTAGAGCTTCCATACTATCCACACCTAGGGCGTTTTAGGACTGGGATGCCTACTGAAACCTTGGCCACACCTCTATCTTGCTCAAACCAATCCCCTAACCTCTACATAGCACATGTTGATGGCCTAGTAGTCATAAGGATAAGGTCACGAATCTGCAACAATCGCTTGATTAGCAGAGAATCCGAGTGCACCGCCTCCCAAGTCCATATGTCCGCCTGTCTCGAGTAGATATGATGCAACCACTTGATCCAAAGAGCATTCTCCGTTGCCTGTATCCACCAAAATACGTTGGCTAATAAGACAAGGTTCCAAGCTTTCAAGTCGCGAAATCCTAGTCCTCCTTTAGGCCCGCACATATCTACTCAAGACACCAGTGGGTGTTTCGACATCCACATAACAGACCTGCAGATGCTGTAAATGCAATCAATAATTTCAAGGGGAATAGGTAATATAGACAGCCCAAAGCACTTCACCCTTTGACGCACTGAAGTGATAAGCTACACTTTTCCAAGAAAGTGTCTTCTTTGTTAAGCAATTAATCCGTTGTACTAAGGAATTAAGGAGTGGGTTGTAAACCAAAATCCGTAGACGCTCAGCACCAAGTGGTATCCCTAAATATCGATAGGGCATGGTCCCCTCCTGGAAGCCTTTAAGAGAAAGAAGCCGCAACCGCATCGAGTTATCTACTCTCGCATTCGGTGATTAACTTGAAGCTTTGCGGTCGCCCCAAACATCTGTAAACAAAAAGATAATGCTCTACTGATACCTCATCCCTAATTGAATAATAAGTCATTTGCATATGCCAAGTGTGCTAATCTGAGATGACCAAACCGTGGATGGAACTTGAAATCTGATCTGTTCGTGTGTTGCTGTATTTGTCACCCAAGGATCTCCACAACAAATACCGAATAAGTAGGAAGAGAGAGAGAGAGAGAGAGTCTCCTTGGCGTAGCCTTCTAGCGCCTCTAAAGAATCCAAAATACCCCATTCATGGCCAGAGAGAATGACAGAATGGTCACACACTCTATTTTCCAGTGTTGTAAAATTTTCAATCACATTAAACCAAGACCCCGTACAAGGCTTATATAACCTGCCAAACCCTAATGACACAAAAATAGGAAAAGACCTAACTACCCTCACAACACTCCCCCTCAAGTTTAACATATATATCAAACATGTTTAACTTGCTAAGGGCAGAATTTAACACAGCTTGGGGTGTAGCTTTTGTAAATATATCAGCAAGTTGGTCCTCGGATTTGACATAAGGCAAACATAGCTCTTCAGAATCAAGTCTCTCTCGAATAAAGTGCCGATCAATCTCGATGTGTTTGGTTCGATCATGTTGAACTGGATTATTTGCAATATTGATTGCAGCTTTGTTGTCGCAATACAGCCTGATAGGTAATTCAGCCTTTAATCCTATGTCTTCCAACAAGAAGCTCAACCACAACATTTCTGCAAGACCATGTGTCATGGCCTGATATTCTGTTTCCGCACTGGACCGGGCACAAACACTTTGTTTCTTACTTCTCCAAGTTACCAAGTTTCCTCTTAAAAAGGTGCAATAGCCAGACGTGGATCTTCTATCATCTCTAGAACCAGCCCAATCAGCATCAGAATAACATTCCACTTTCAGATTACTACCTCCTTTAAACAGCAAGCCTTTTCCCGGACATGACTTTAAATATCTTAAAATCCTGTCAACAGCCTTCATGTGGATAGTTTTAGGAGCATGCATGTACTGACTCACTACACTAACAGCGTAGGTAATGTCAGGCCTAGCCATAGACAAATAGAGTAACTTTCCAACCAACCTTTGATACGTTCCCTTTTCCAGATTGGTAAGATCTTCCCCATTAGAACTAGTAAGATCATGACTTACTTCTACAGGTGTCGATGCTGGCCGACAACCCAACTTCCCTGTCTCCTTGAGTAAATCTAACACATACTTTCTCTGACATATATAAATTCCCTCATGAGATCGAGCAACTTCAATACCAAGGAAGTACCTCAATAGTCCAAGGTCTTTAATTTCAAACTCTGATATTAACTTGGACTTAAGAGTCTGGATTTCAATCTCATCATCTCCCGTAATTATCATATCATCAACGTAAACCAAAAGAATGATAATTCTATCCTTTCCTTTTCACAAACAGTGTATGATCAACATTTCCTTGTTTAAAGCCAAACAATATCATGGCTTTGCAGAACCTATCAAACCATGCTCTGGGCGATTGTTTAAGTCCATACAAAGCTTTTATCAGCCTGCAAACCTTCCCTTTTGTTTCGATTCCAGGAGGTGGTGATCTGTAGCCATTCAAAAAGACATTTTTCACATCTAGCTGAAATAGTGGCCAATCATACTGAGAAGCAAGAGAAAGAATCACTCTGACTGATTTGAGTTTTGCAACCGGAGTGAAGGTCTCCAAGTAATCCACCCCATATGTTTGAGTGAATCCCTTGGCAACGAGTCTGACTTTATATCTAACCACTTCACCCTCTGAGTTATACTTGATAGCATAGACCCATTTAGAGCCAACCAAGTTCTTCCCCTTTGGGGGATCCACTAATTCCCAAGTACCATTCTTATTAAGAGCATCCACTTCTTCATTCATTGCCTCCAGCCACCTTGAGTCCCTTACAACTTCATAATAAGAAGAAGGTATGACATGATTTGATAGCTGTGAAACAAATGCATGATATGAAGAAGACAAACGAGAATAAGACAAATGGTTAGAGATAGGATGTTGAGTACATGACCTGATTCCCTTCCTAACAACAATTGGATGATTCAGCTCATTCATATTCAGGGGTGCGGTTGGTTCAACCAATGATGATACAGGATCAGGAGCCGGAGCATCCGATTCAGCTAGCCGATTAGTAGTAGGTCCTTGCTTATGTCTTCGTTGCTGGGTAATGGAGTATCATCTTTTCTATTTTCCATGACATCCAGTGAAATATGAATAGGAGAAGGAACCACTCGAGGTACAAGGGAAGAGGTAAGATTCTCCCCCTGAGGACGAGTCTGGGGAGAATAATAGGACTCGGACTCAAAAAAGGTAAAATCCTTCAAGACATATCTTGTCCTAGTAATAGGATCAAAGCACTTGTAGCCTTTCTGACAAGTGAAATACCCTAGAAAGACTCCCCGTATAGAGCAAGGATCAAGCTTAGAGGACTTGGGACCAAGAACATGAATAAAACAGAGGGAGCCAAATACCCGAGGTGTAAGGGAGAACAGTGTTGTGTCAGGACGAAGAATAGTGAGAGGACACCGATACCCTAGACCTTTTGATGGTAGACGATTAATGATATAAGCGGCTGCAAGGATAGTATCAACCCAGAAATATTTTGGTAATTGGCGCTGAAATAATAGCGCACGGGCTGTTTCAAGGATATGACGATTTTTCCTTTCAGCCACTCTATTCTGCTGTGGTGTGTAGGGACAAGATGACTCATGAAGAATTCCTAAATCCTCTAGAAAGGTATTTAGAGACTGTGTAAAGTATTCCTGAGCATTATCAGATCGAAGAGTTTTCACTTTTGTGTGGAATTGAGTTTCAACCATTCTACAATAATGTTGAATGAGTCGAGGAACTTCGTCTCTGCCTTTCATTAAATAAAGCCATGTACAGTGAGTGTAATAATCAATAAAAGAGATAAAGTATCGGTAACCATCCAAAGAAGGCACAGGAGAGGGACCCCACACATCTGAATGAACAACGTCAAACGGAGACGAACTTTTATTCATGGACTCAGAAAAATGAGTTCTACAATGTTTGGATAACTGACAAATTTCACATTGAAGAGACTCAAGAGAAACAGAAGAGAAGAGATTAGGAAATAGGATCTTTAGGGATCGAAAAGATAAATGTCCCAAACGAAAATGCCATAACAAGATTTCTTGACGCTTATTTTATGAACACTGGGATGTAGATTTCATAGCAGATGTTGTTCCAAGATGATAGTAATAAAGACGTCCTACTTCACGGCCAGTCCCAATCGTTTGCTTGGTCTCGAGATCCTGAAAGAAAGTGTAGTTGTTTAGTAATACTACTAACAGAAAGTAAATTAAGAGAAATGGAAGGGACATGAAGTGCAGAGGATAGGACAAAGTGATCTGCCAGTTGTATGGAACCTTTACCAGCAATAGTGGCTTTGGTGCCATCACCAATAGTCACTTTATCCTACCCAGAAGACAACGAGTAGGAAATAAAGGAATTAGCAAGATTCGTCATATGATCCGTAGCTCCGGAGTCAATAACCCAGGGGCTATAAGATCTTCACCCAGCAGTACTTAACTTCAGGTCATGAATACCTGTGTGCGCTTGAGACGAATTGGTAGAGACAGAGGATGAAGTCTGAAGCCGTGATAAAAGGTGCTGAAGGTTAGCAATATCAGTAGATGACAACTCAATATTAGAAGGTACCAAAGAATCAGTAGTCTCCCCATCCATTAATTTCTGGGCAACAATATTCCCACGACTAGGAGCTTTCTTGTCACTGTATTTGAATTTTTCAGGTTTCTTTTCTGGATATTTCTCCCAATAGAAATCTGAATCATGATTAGTCCTCTTGCAGTGCCGACAAAATTTTCCACCTTTCCCTTTAGTTCCCCCAGACTTGATCTTGTTAGCAGAACTGACAAAAGCAGAAGTCTCCCCAATTGCAGTGCTTGCTGCAGAAATATTACCTTTGTTGTTCATGGTCCTTCTCCTGCCTTCCTCACTCAGAATTTTGTAGTAAACTTGTTCTAGAGAGGGAGTAGGATCAAGACTAAGAATTTGTCCTTTTAAATTTTCAAACAATGCATGAAGTCCATCAAGGAACTTAATGATTCTGTCCTTCTCCAGAATCTTCAGATATCTCTGATGATCATCAGGGGAACTCCAATTGTCCATCCTGTAGTAGTCAAACTCATCCCACAACCCTTTTAGAGTAGCAAAATAATTTGTAACCGACATAGAATCTTGCTCAAGTTTGAAAATTTGACTACTTATCTGATAAGTACGCAGCATATCATACTTGCGCCCATACATCTGCTCCAGTGTCCTCCACATATCACCGGCCGTTTTGTTATGAAGAATAACCTGTTTGATGCCAGAACTAACAGAATTGAGTATCCAAGTCATTACCAGAATGTTGTCACGCCTCCAAGTACGAAAACTAGGGTCATTTTCATCTGGTTTCAATTTTGTGCCGTGAAGAATATCAAGTTTATCATGACCTTCAACATAAAGTTCAACAACAACTGCCCACGATGCATAATCTGTCTCGGTTAATTTTTCCGAGGTTATTTAAAGACCAGGTCCTCCGGGTCCTATCATTGTGAAAATTGGTTGAACCTGTCCAGAAGAAGTCAAGGGATCTGTAGACATCCCAGAACTTTCCCCAGAGGTGTCCGCCATAACACACCACAAGAAGAGGGAAAAATCTTATGGCAAGAACAGAAAATCTGCCGGAGGAGAAGGAAAATCCGGCGAAAAACAGAAAATCCGGCTAGCGAGCAGAGGAAAAATAAAAATCACTTTTTTTCACTAGCAAATCGTGCGCTCAAAAAACACCTGCCCACAGAGGTGCCGCCTCTCTGATTTTTCCTCCTTTCGAGATGTGTTTGAACTGTTCAACTCGACGCGGAGCCTCAACCAACTACTGAACCTGATGAAACAGATCCAGATGCTGGACAACGTCCCGTTCTTTTCTGCTTCGGCGGGGCAGAGAGAAGCCGCCCCCGGGTTTCGGCGTGGGTGGGATGTGAGGGAGGACGAAGGCTGTCGACGGCGATGGGGCGTCGAGCAGCAGAAGACGGCGTCCAGTTCGCAGCGGAAGACGGAGAAGAAGATCGACGCTCGCAGGCTTGCGTGCGCGAAGAGAGCGACGTCAAGTGGTCGGCGCCGCGCGAGGAGTAGAGAAGCGATGTCTGCGCCGCGCGAGGTGTAGAGAAGCGGCGTCGAGTGGTAGGCGTCGCGCGATGAGAGCGACGTTGAGTGGTCGGCGCCGCACGAGGTACAGAGAAGAGGCGTCGGCGCTGCGCGAGGTGCAGAGAAGCGGTTTCGGAAAGCAGAGAAGCGCCGCGCGAGGAAAGAAAAAATTAGGGTTCTGATAAAACTTGGCTCTGATACCATGTTGTAAAATTTTCAATCACATTAAACCAAGACCCCATACAAGACTTATATAACCTGCCAAACCCTAATGACACAAAAATAGGAAAAGACCTAACTACCCTCACAACATCCAGGATATAAACTTCATAGGAAATTAGAGACCAATAAGCGCTTCATGCAAAAACTTCCAATGAACTACGTCGAAGGCCTCCTGAAGGTCAACCTTCATAATGCATCTAGGGGAGATGTGCTTCCCCAGAAGAGCTCCTGTGCTAGATGAATATTATCTGTAATGAGACGCCCTTATACAAAAGTTGCCTGAGATTGATGAAATATTCCTCCTACTACCTCTGATAATCTCGAAGCTAATAACTTAAAGATGACCTTGTAGAATATCGTACAACAAGAGATCGGTTTATAATGTCACCTTGCTAGCAAGGCTGATTTCAGGACAAGCACAATCAAAGTGTGATTCCATCCCTGCAATAATCTCCCATTGATGAAAAATTCCATAATTGCACTACTGAAGTCCGATCCCACAATGTCCCAAGAATGCTTGAAGACGTTCGAGATATACCCATTCGAGCCTGGAGCCCTCTAATTTCCAATATCAAATAGTGTCTGTTTTATCTCCTCTATTGTAGGGGGTTGCTCCAAAACATCATGTTGGTCCAAATGGACATGCTGGCCAAATGTCATGCAAGGAAAATGTCGTGTGCGACCTATACTCCCTAAGTTGGTGATGGAAGTGTTCCGTGAAAACCTTGATTCCCTTCGCAAATGATTTGAGACTACCATTTGGCTTCTCCGCTATAATGGCCTCACTATGCTTATTATTACGTTTTACCGGTGCATGAAAAAAGGAAGTGTTCCGTTCACATACTTGGAGTAGCCAATTTTTGCACTTTGCATAGAGAAATAATATTCTACAGCATTCAGGATATCTTCTTCCTAATAGAATGAATTGAAATATCTCATTCAAATCATTTCAAAAAAAAAAAAAAAAGAAAAAAGAAGTTGAGGATTTAACCAAGATGGACTAAAGTGCATTCAAATTCACATAAAATTTTTAGCTATAGCTTTTATTGGTATATTCTAGTAGCAATAATCCAATACTTTAATTTCCTCCATGCCTAAAGCATTTATCTCCTTGTACCTGATAGATGTTGAAGTAGAGAACAATATAAAAATACAGAAAACCAAAATCTGATGGATTATTTTGATATTGAACATATTTGGGGCATAGCCACTACAATCTTATAAAAAAAAAATAATAAATGATGAACCAGGCAGCAGACAAATTGAACCTGGAGTGATCGGCCCGGCCCCACGGAAGTTTCCCACCGGTCACCAGGGTAAATGGGGAAGCGTTCACGGTGGGCAGTCTAAAAGCCCAACGTCCCAGGGTTCGCGCCCTATTTGGAGGAAAAATTCCTGCAAAATGCGCCGTAGCTGGGGATCGAACCGCGGATGCCTGGGTTAACGACTAATTACCCTACCGCTGCACCATAGCCTCGAGGGCCACTACAATCTTATAAAGACATCATGTGTAGTTCTAGAATTACATTAGTTATTGCTTAATTAATTTGATGATCATCTATTAGATTCATGAAATCTCACAATGCATGCATCCTTTTTAATTCTATGCGTGCATGTGCATTAATTCTCAAAATTAACTTTTAACGCACGCTCCATCTTAATTTTGAGAGATCTAATACTCCAAGTTTTTCACGTAAGTAGAGAAATTTTCAGTTGAAACTGGCTTTGTGAAAATATCTGCTACTTGATGTCCAGATTTACAGAAAGCTAATTCAATTTCTCCTTTGCTGCTAACTCCCTGATGAAGTGGCGTCACAACTTAATGTGCTTTGTGCGAATGTGAAAAACGGGGTTGTTGGTCATTGCAATAGCAGACATATTGTCATATAAGAGTATGGTTGGCGCAAACTGTTCTTGCTTTATATCCTTGGGAATTCTCCTAGAACCAGACAACTTCACACGCAGCTCCACATGCTGATATATACTCGGCCTCAGCAGAAGACATAGCCACAGTATTCTGCTTCTTGGATGACCAAGAAAGGTTTTGTTCCTATAAAGAAACACATAGCCCGACTCTCGGGATCATCTATTGAACCTGCCCAATCGCTATCATTAAAACCATGCAATTCACTATCTTTTTCAGTTTCAAATATTAGTCCATAATTCTTTGTTTCTTGCGCATATCTAAGAATGCGTTTAGCTGCAGCAATTTGAAGTTTACTAGGCTCACGCATAAATCTTGAGACAACGGCAACAACATACATAATGTCTGGTCTTGTATTTGTGAGATAAATGAGTGATCCAACAAGTTTTCTATAGATGATTTCATTAACCTTCTTAGCTCCATCATTTTTTGAAAGCTTATCATTGACTACCATAGGAGTATAAGAGGCCTTGCAACAAGTCCTGTTGAATTTCTTCATCAAATCACCAATATATTTTTCTGGAGAGACAAAGATCCTCCTATTCTCTTGCTTCACTTGCATCCCAAGAAATTATTTCATAAGTCCTAGATCTGTCATCTCAAATTGGCTAATCACGGATAGCTTTGTTCAATTACTTCCTAGAGAACCTGTGAGATGAAAAATGTTTCCACTCGACTACTCCAATAATCATAGTGCTCTCCATCAAAAATTGGAACTTGACTTGGAGAGTATTGGAAGAGGGTATTTGTTATCAAGAAATGAAAGTATGTAGACGCTCTGATACCACTGATAGATATTGAAGTAGAAAACAATATAAAAATAGAGAAAATCAAAATCTGATGGATTATTTTGATATTGAACATATTTGTGGCATAGCCACTACAATCTTATAAAGACATCATGGACAGTTCTAGAATTACATTGGTTATTGCTTAATTAATTTGATCATCATCTACTAGATTCATGAAACCTCACAATGCAAGCATCCGTTTTATTTCTATGCATGCATGTGCATTAAATCTATGCATCCATGTGCATTAATTCTCAAAATTAACTTTTAACAGTACGTACGAATTCATTCACTGTAAGCTTTTGAGATTGATCTTTTCATGGTGTTTCTACTAATGAAGGAGCCATAACCTACTATATGGACGTTTTGAATTGATTTAGTTGTCAGACGATCATTTCAGGCATATTGTATCTCTAAACTATATGCTATTGGGTTGAAGTGATGTTCTTCTAGTTTTGTCCATTATAGGACATATTTCTTTTTTTGCTTGTTAGATAACGATGTTTAAAGTATAATGCATGCTAGAGTTTTAATTCTTTAATTATAGTGGTATTCTTTCAGTTGAAGATTGGGTTGGTCTCTCACATAGGAAATCTGCACAATTGGTTGAGAAAGGTGAAGGGGAGGAATCTATGCTAGAGGGGAGACTACCTTCTTGTTCGAGCTCCTTGCATGCCTCCTTGTTATTGCAAGGCATGAGTTGGGTCTGTGTCATGCCATGCAAAGGAGACAAGGGTGCAGGCCTCCTGCAATAGCGAGAAAAGGCAAGCGGTAGAGGGGTTTTTAAAAATGCAAACCCCTACCCCAATTAATCCTGGTCAATTGAACTTATCCGGTTAGGCTCAACCTGGTCACATTCGATTCAGACTTAAAGGGTTAAGTCTTATTTGAGCTCCATGGTGAAATTAAATCATTCCACACTCGATCTCACTCTCAGTCAATTTGTGTAAACCCCAAATTGACCCTAAAATCTTATCCAATGCCACTCAATCAGCACTTAGATAGCCCTATCATTCCATACCTGTTCTCACTCTCAATTAACCTGTATAACCCCAAATTAACTCTAAAATCTGACCACAACCACTGAATCAGCATTACATAGTCCATATCCTAGTTAACCTTTAAGTAGGCTAGGAATGTAACACAAATTAATTTTGTAGAAAATGTGGAAGAGAAGGAATTATTTTGTTTGGAACCCCAGCTGTTGGATTCTTACGATATTAGATTGGACTGTGTTGCTTGTTTTTTTTTGTATGTTTATTTGGTCTTTTTTGGCCACCAGGTGCCATGGATGCAAGTGAGCAGGTCCAGACCTCTGCTTTTGACAGTTAAGCCTGTAGTGTTTACTACTGCAGTGGGCATGGCAACGTAAGCTTATCAACTTATTATCAGTTTGTTTAGTGGTTTTACTTGAGCCCAAAGCTCCAGTTCCTCAATTTTCTAGTCTTAATGCTATTAGATGTCAAGGGACCTTTCAGATTCCATTTTGTTTTGGTGGAGGCCGTTTCATTGATGACACTTGCTGCAATGATCTCTAATATAAGATCCAATACCATCAATAGGGAGCGCCTAGGGCACGATTGAGTTGGCTACTGCAGGACAGATATTGCTACAATAGACAAGGATTCGAATCTTGACAAAGCCAAGAAAAAAGTCCTCCCTATAGTGATCAAATTGTAGCTTCCCGATTTACTTCCTCACAGATAGTCGTGGGGTTGGCCATGTGGGTTGGCCGTGTTGGGCCGCTGGGATGACAGATTCCACCTTTTTGCTACAATACCATCAATAGGAAAAATTCTCAATAACAATGAGGGTTGTGACGTTTATCGAATTTTAAGTTTCCCCTTTTATTTCAGAATGAGTATGGTTTAGATTTATAAGAAAGTTTTACAAAACGGTGGTTAGACATGCTATGTTATTTGGAGTTAAATATTGCGCTATGACTCAAGCTGGCAGAAGATGAGAGTTGTAAAGATGAGGATGTTAAGGTAAATGTGCGGACATATAAGAATGAACAAGATAATAAATGAAAATATTAGAGAAATAATCGGGATTGCTTTTTTTGAGGTTGCACCTATTGAGAGAAAACTCTGAAAGAGATGTTTAAGATGATACAAACATGTACTTAAATGATTAATAAATGCTTTACTCAGGTGATGTGAAATTATAATAAATATACACATTAAATAAGAGAGAGGAAGACAAAAAATATTTGATTAGCAACAATAACATTAAATAAAATTTATTTAAATATAAATGATAGATATAGTAGGGGATATAACTCAATGACGTAAAAGGATCCATATAACCAACCTACCTAATGAGATAAGGCTTAATTGTTATTGTTGTTGTTGTTGTAATGTAAAACATCTTAACTCCTTATACCTGGTAAAGGATATAATTTTTTTTTTGGACATGCATTAACAAACATTCGAAACCCCGTAATTTAACAACAAAATTCCAAAGTCAAGCATATTAACTATGTTCAACTAGAAATCAAATATAAATTCGAACTAACTATCATAGAAATAAATATACATGCACATGCTTATTATATATATATATATATATATATATATATATATATAAAAGAGAAAAAGAGAAAATACCTCGAACATTTTAGAGTAAAAATTTAGACCTTGTTGTTACATAAGACCATAAACCTTCAAACTTTAATGAAATACCATCAAACATTTAGCTTCACATTAACCATAAACATCAATATGTAAATGAGTTCATTTATTGAACGTGGTTTCTTTACCTTAACCTTTGTTTATTTGGCCAAACATTTACCCTAGTACTAGATTGGGTAGTGTTCACTGGTATCCTCTAAGTGGGATCCCACAACCTTTTTTCCCTCTGTTTTGGTAAGAATTCTGGTATCCTCTAAGTCGGACTCCTTGTCACGCCTCGAGGAGCCGTGTGTCCGACGGAAATCGGACAACACTTCCCCTGTACGACGGACAATATGAACTTTTGTACATACAATATGGCCTCCATGTCCTCCACACATATCTCATCCAACAATATAATAAATAGAGTAACTAAAGGAAATAGACATCTACCCTTAATAACTAAAAGGTGTATCAACGCGATCACTGCAAAACCATACTCCAAAATGCCCTCTAGGCAGACCAACAACGTAAATAATTAAATCCATAACATGCACGACAAGTCCACAAAGCATATATGAAATGAAAGTACATCCCAACTGTAATGAAAGGAATATGCGTAACAAAATGAAACTACGAAGTAAGAGGGACTGGCTGCTGGGCTTTCCTAGCGGCGTCATCCTGAAAAAGAAAAAACAAACAAACGATTGTGAATTCAGAGAGATTCTACGGGTATATAAACAGATAGATATGCATAATTGTAAAAAGATTATACAAAGTAGTACAGAAGTAAGCAGATAGTCTCATAGAGAAAATCATAATACATGATCGGAAAACTACATGAAAGTATATACCAATGTGAAACTCGCCTGCGGGGTATGAAGGTCATAAATCCCCGAACTCGAATGGTCACCAGACCATATGCAAACAAAATACCTCCTGTATGTGCATATCATCCAAATGCAGCAATCATAGCTCAAACAAATACAACAAACACAAACAAATGCAGTTCATGCAGTCGTGCACATGATACAATGACATGGTCACCCCTGACGCCAGTCAGCCACCGTCATCGGTCATGGGTGAGATCGAGTGGATAGGGCTATGACAACTATACGTACTCTGCTGTCACTGCTCTTGAGTGACCAAGTGGATAGGATGCTGGTGGAGGACACACCCATCCTATCCCAAATCATATGGGGTGTATCACTCTCATCTCCTCGTATCACGGGAAAGAGGAGAAATCCCTGTCTGCTACCACGCTGCGGATACCACTACCCATGAGCGGCCGAGCGGAGCCTTGACAGGGCAACTGTACACACCCTCCTGATTGTACCATTGACCCATGAGTGACAGTGTGTGCAGATTTTTAATATAACCGACGATCTGTCTCAACCACAAGGGAGCTTAGGATCGCCAGTTATGCAATAATGCAAAGATGATGCATGACACTAACACATGCAACACCCATCAATCAAATCTCAATATGACATACACAGGTTTGAAAACATAAATCACGACCTACAAATAAACTACTAGGCATGTAATAATGCTAGGTATCGATAAATGTCAAGTATATGCCATACAAATATTCCTATGCACACGTACTCTAACAAAATATGAGTATCAAACATAGAAACTGTATTGAAATTAAACTTTGAGTATCTCAAAGGATCAAGCAGTAAGTATCAAGCACGATATACAAAAGGCAGATAATGATAAATCCTACTACTATCCATAAAATAAACCATGTATAGAAACCGGACAATATTTACAGAGATAAGTTAGAAGGTACGCACATTCAAAGTACGTGCTTGTGAAAAGAACCCCGTCCAAATATATCCGCAGCAAAATCAATTAACATATCAAAGGACAGAAATTTAGCTATTTACACAAGTAATAATTAACTAAACAAATTACCAAACTCATGCTAGGTACAATCCTAATTGTCCCGTTCATTTAATTAATCTTAATTAAATGATTGACTCCTAGTTATACCTAATTGATTGGGTTCAATTCCCTTATTATCCTAGCATCCCTAAATTTCACCAATTAACCCAAACTTAAATGTCACATAATACATAGGATCACCAAAATAAACAAAACTCCCAAATAGGAACTCACGGCCGATCTACAAAATTCCAAATTCACAATCAAGATTAACAATATATCCGCATCCAAGGTAACCACTCGCCACTCAACCTCATTATCTAGATTCACAGTGGTACACAGAAAGAGCAGTGATCAAAGACCAAACTGCAATTTAAGCTCCAAGGTACAATTCCAACCTTTGCACGATTGTTATTCAAGAACCATATCTGAGCAGAACATGACAATACGATGCTGAAAACAAATGCTACACAAGGTATCCCAACCCAAATCCACATCTGAAGTCTGCAAAATCACAGAATCAAAACCAAACGAAGTCTTCCTACACCTCAACCTCCAAGACCCAAAATGTCACCAAAACCTCGATTAAATCAAATGAAACGATTCTAAATTATATCTACAGATCCAACAGAGTTTCATTCAAGGCTCAACCGAGGTTTACCTAAACAAAAGTCGGCCGGCGAGCAACTCCACAGCAGGTTGCAGTGTTGTTGCAAGGATCGGCGCCGGTAAGTTTGCCCAGCGTTGACACTCATGCCAGAGAAGAGGGCAGAGGCCATAGTGACTAATTAGGGTGGCGAAGATGATGGCGATTCTCCAATGGCCGATGGTGAGGAGAGGCGGCGTCGGCGTTGTGGTGTCTCGCGGCAGAAATCGAGAGGGGAGAAGAGAGCGATCGGTGATGAAAGGGGAGAAGGAACTGTTTCGGGTGTGGGCTGCGAAGAGAAGAGAAGAAGGGATGATATAAGTGGTGGTTGTTTTGCAATTTAACCCTTCTAATACAGCTAATGCCAACCAAGCCCTTAGTTTAGGATTTTATGCGTTTAACCCCTCAAAATTTTCTGTTATTTAACACTCCTTACCCGTCAAAATTGCCACAAACAACTCACACTATCCTTCATTTGATTGCATAATATCATCAAAGAAACACATGACATATTGAGAGAGTCTTCTTAAATTAAGCATGGGAATATTGAAGCATATAAATAAAAATTGAAAACAGATAATTAATGGCACAACAAAATGAGCTTATATTTATCTAAATAAATTTCTTATGCTTCATGACTTTAGCATGTATTTAAAAACACATCAAATTTACGAGTCAACAACAAAAAATAATGACGAAATAACAATTATGAATGATGTTACTTGAGTTGGAATATGAATAAAATAATTATCAAGACATCAATTAAAAATTATAGTACAACCTAACTACCTATTTGCAATGGAAAATGCATTATAAAAGAGCGTTACGTTCCGACATTATTTCGCCTTCCGTTGCATTGAATTGATCAAAGTAAACCCAAAAAACCAAGAAAGAATCTCGTTGAAATTAAACTTTACCATAAGAAATCTGGGGAAACCAATAAACACTAGCAACACGGTCCATCTCAAAAAGTCATTAGAACTTCGTCAAATCATTACGAAAATTAGGAAACATAGCCATTATAATAAAACATGCGTCAAACATCAAAACATGTGTACTAATGATCCATATAGAACAAAAAACGAATGTTAGAAATCTTGCCTTATCGTTTTTCGTGCGAAAAGGTATTGAGCAAGACGTAAGAGCGCGACGGGAATGATCCGACAACGTTCTTCCTCAAAGGTTGCATATATATATATATATATATATATTTTTTTTTTTTATATATATATATATATATATATATATAGCAAATTGGTGGGCCGGGTCCGTTAATCTATTAGTTAACATATTAATTAATCAGGCCCATTAGTAGGTTTTGTGATAACATTAAAATCAATTAAATAACATAAAACTCGATTTAATCAAATTTAGGTGAACCGAGTTTTGGGTTCTACATAATGAGTATGATTTAGATTCCATTCTTTGTGTAGATTTCAAGATTTCTCGCAACAATTCTATGTTGAGGAGATGACCTTTTGGAAAGGCTGTTTACATTGTTCTAGACAATTTGGAGGATTGCATTAAAACTTTTCGATTGGGAAGGAATAAATGAGAGGATTGCTACCCTTGTTTCCATCATCAGCTGTAACACAAAGGGGAAAAATGTAAAGAAAACCAGGTATTCAATCAGCTGATTGTTCAATGCTATAAGGTTTGCTGAGGCAGGACTGACGATTAGTAGAATTTGATGAGCACTGAAAGCACCTTATCTGAGTTAAGCTATCTTAAATGATTATATTGCTATTTGACCTAATATGTTAGATTGCAATTTTCCAGCCTTCCAGGTGGGAGAGAAAACATGGTTTAAATTCTTCTTTCTGCTTCCTTCAACCATAAGTTCTATTATGTCGCATAGGAGTTTGACAAGTTAGTCAATCCATTGTCTCAAATTGGTTATCTCATTTTCTTTATCACTACGAAAGAACTCAGCAGAACAGAATCTACAATCTCCTCTTTCCAAATTTGTGAATATATGATTTAGGATAATTGCTATAGATATTTACATGAGAGTAATGTAAGTCTACATTATTCATATTAAAGCGAAGTCATTTGATCGATGGAATTTGCTTATAATTTTTTATAATTTCAATACCCTTGCAGGCTCCTACATTTTTTGCTATTGGCATTCAACATCATTTCAGTGAAGATCCTCTCAGTTGTTTCTGGCGGTGAGAAGTCCATTTTCTCAAAGAATGAAAATGCTCGTGCAGTCATAATAGTTTCTAGTCAGGTTAGTTATATTTTCCCCTCATAGTGTTACCAATAGCTGTTAGAATATCTAGCATCTTAATGGCTTGCCATGTTTTCTTTTGTTTCTCATTCTTTCATTTGCAGGTATCAGAAAGCTATGCTTTAGTTTCAATGAGTGTCACATCCCAATTCACCCATGTATGGGCATTTGGACGTTATAATTGACGATCCACACCAACTGAAATATTGTGAACGTTTAGAGCATGAAGACAAAAAATTAATTGGCATAATATTCAGAATGTTTAAGTTGTCTAAAATATGCTGTGATGACATTTATTAAACCATATAAACTACTAAATGAACAAAAGAAACATACATATCTAAAGGCATTTAAAGTTCTTCTGAACCAGCTCACTAGACTGCACTCCAAAATTTCAATAAAAAAATTTAAGTAAGATCAGTTGATACAACCATTGCATAGATGCAGAATTTCCTTAAGAGTTAGTCTAATGGTTATTAAAATAAATATATATGTTTAGAGAAATATTGACAATTAGTTTTTGATTTGCATAAAAGGTAGAAGCATGATTTGAAATCTGGTACCTTGTTGGGTGACAGTTGAAACATGTCGCAGCGTCAATCATGTTGAAGAGTATCATGCTATGTCGACAATATACTACAACATAGTTTAAGGTGAAGATAATGTTATTATTATTTTTATATAGCTTGTGCTATACAAAATAATGTTAAAACCATGGTTGAAAATCGCAACCCGTATCGAGGTTTCGGTTCCAGACCGGAATAATACGGTTTTAGTATTGTATCGTGCCGTGCCGGTATGGTTTCGGTATTTTTTTATTTATATATATTAATTATTAGATAAATATATTTATTGTGTATAATTTAAAAATAAGTTGTATATTAATTTTATATAAATTCTCAATTATTGAACAACTTAATATTGTTAAAAAAATAATTAAATATATATTTTTTTAATAAAATTGATCTATTAATAATTCGAATTAAAATTGAAACATTATAATATGCTATAATGACTAATAACTAAAATACTACTTTATATATAATAATTATATAATTAATTAATTAATTATTAATTAAAATATATATATATAATGATAAAAAATATTAGAATATTAATTAAATACTAAAACAGTAAAAATAAAAAATAATAAAAATTATCAAAATATAAAATTGAATTATTAAAATTTTTTAGATTTTTTTTAGATTTTTTATTTTTTTAGAATTTTTAAATAATATTTAAAACAGAAAAAGAAATTCAGAAAATTAATTAATAAAACTTATTTAATTTTTTAATTTTAAATATAATTTTATATATTTTATTGTGATAATATTTATGTAGGGAAATGTTAGATTTAAATAAATAGTTTTATTATTTTTCTTATTTAATTTGTATTTAAAGTGGGAAATGTTGAATTTTAATAAATTTCTTTAGTCGCGAGCCCGCGAGGGCATCGCGCGGGTCTAGTGCCGTCCGACAGCTCTTTCGGTGAAGGAGGGCGTCGCCTGCGCTGCGTTTTACCCTACAGGTGGAGGCGGAGGATCCGCGAGCCAGCGAGGGCGTCCTGCGGGTCCAGCGCCGTCGGACAAGCCTTCCAGCAAAGCCGGAGCCGTCCGGCGACGCCTCCGGTGACGCCGGAGCAGTCTTGCTACGCGTTCGACGTCGCTTGTGCTGTGTTTTGCGTACCTTGTCGCCGCCGGGATAACTTCGCCTCACTCCTGCCCGCCCCCGCCGCCACTGCTCACCACTGTCGCACGTGTAATCGATCGGCGCACTTTGCCGATTTCGGTGCCCGAGTGGAACGGTATTTTTCGCCCGTACCTTGCGGCATGACACGACTCCTCAATCCTTGGTTAAACCTGTAACATTCAAAGATGAAACCTAAAGTTTAAACATCGGTATATAATTGTCTTAATTCTTCTTTTTCACCATACATCAAAACTCTCCACAGTTTAAGATTTTGAATCTTAGGTAAAAGATCAAGAAATATTTTAGTGGGCACACCTCATAAACATAATTATATATAAACATGAAGAAAGTTCCATAGTGCACCCACGTGTGTCAATTGTATGCCATTGTCCTCATAAGGGATGGTAAATCCTATTGTTGCTATAGCTCAGATTCTAAGTAGGCATCACCGCATACCATAGATTTGTTACTTCTGATCTCTCAAACAATTGTTGTTTTTTTTCTTCTACTATTTAACTAGAAATAAGAGACTAGCAATCCTAGTAAAATCCTTAGGTTTAGTTTACTAGAAATCCGAACTAGAATCCTACGGTTAACAAATTAAAAATCTTACTGAAATCTTCTATTAATTAAACAAGAAATGTAGCATATATTTAGATCCAGTATTAATTTGAAGATTTACTAACTACCATCAGACCAAATAGATTAATTGATTTCTCTTTGCAGTCAATGATCGAAACTCCGACACACAGTTCAAGATATTGAACCTTCGTAAGAGATTTATTAGTGTGCCACTTCATAAACATAATCACATATAAACATAAAAGCATAAAACACATACCTAAAATATGAAGAATCTCCTGTATTCTTTTGGAGGGGCGCACTTACCCACCATAGTGTGCCACTTGTATACTACTGCCTTTGTAGGGATGGTAAATCCTATTGTTGGCACATCAGACAACTCGGATCCTAGTTAGGCACTGCCATATACCAGAATTGCTGGTTCTGGTCTCTCAAACGATTGTTATGGTTAAATATTAGTTAAACAAGAAACCTACACAAATTTCTCTTTACTTAATCAGGGATTAAATATATTTGGGCCTGGGATTAATTCGAAGATCTACAACTACAATCAGACCAAATAAATTAATTATTTTTATGCCAAATTAATTGGTCCATGTTTCTAATGATAATTTCAAGTTACTTGATGATTCCTCAAATTTACTTAGGTTGGTTAAGTAATAATTATATGAAATATTAAAATTCTACAGAACACATATGGCTGAGTCAAATAGTAAAAGTTGCATTCTCTTAAAACAGAATTATTAGGCTTTCATTTTAAAAAGATGATACAAATAATCAGTCAGTTTTGTTAATCTATCAAATTATAAATCTAATTCTTAGAAAGGTTAGCCATGTAAATCATGTCAATTATTTTAGATTCTCCAATAGGCTAAAATGGGTGGCACTTGTCCTATTTCTACACCGATTATTGTATGCAACTTCTCTACACCTTCATCCTCTTATGGAAAATCCTTCAATGTATTGGAGGATAATATGCCACTATCACATGACTTGACATTGTTTTTGCAGTCAATTGGGCTTGTCAATTCATACATGCTCCCTTTGAACAATATTGGAAAGGTATTAAGAGGATTGATATCTTTTTGTATCATCATTCCTCACAAGAGTTGAATGCCTACAATGTTGCAATTGGGCCAACTCTCCTAAAGATAAACATTGTATTGGTGGATATGCAATATTTCTTGTACAAAATCTCATGTCGTATTGTAAAAAGCAACCTACGATAACTTGCTTAAATACCAAGTCTAAACACAAAGCTATAGCCTATTTAACATATGAAATCAATTAGCTTGAATCTCTTCTTTTGATACTGTATCTTTCTACTGGTGTTACACCTAAAATATGGTGTGACATCATTGGAGCAATGTATCTTGTTGCAAATTCAGTTTTGCATGCTCACACAAAATATATGGAAATTGATTTTCACTTTGTGCGAGAATGTGTAGCGTCTAAACAACTATCACTCCCGTATATCTCTAAAAAATTCAGCTTACTAACATCTTTACTAAGCCATTATCCAAACAATGTTTTAATGGATTGACAACCAAACTCAACGCTCTACATGTATAGAGTTTACCGAGGGTAATGATGATAAAAATAGTAGTCCTGGATGATGATCCTAAATTGATTCCAATTGACAAAGATTTATCATATTCGGTGCTACAATCACAACCATAATTATTGTTATTTCTATGATTACTAAGATTGCATACATATTCCCTATCACCATATTTGTCATAATATTTTCTATATATCGTTTTATACAGTTTGTATAAATATGACTCATCTACAATGATAAATCAATGAAGTAATTATTTGTTTTCTTTTCTCTCATTTCTATGTTTTCTGTCTCGATACCCTAAGCATATTCCTCCAGCTCAACCTTACTGAAGACTTGCTCTGGTAGGTTGCTGGAAGGTCTAACTCATTTGTTGAACTTGACCAGCTTTGGCAGGTAGCTGGAAGGTCATAACTTTGAACTTGACCTTAATTACGTCAAACTACTTTAAATAGATAATTAGAATTTCATTTTAAACAGATGATACAATTAATCACTCAATTGTATTAATTAATCAAATTATAAATCTAATCGGCTTCATTTATATTCAGAGATAAATTACTCAATTTCTTGGCGAAGTTTTCTTTTTGTTTTTTTGGTATAAAAACAAGTAATTTTGTTTAAATAGTATGAACATGTTTTTGCATGACCAATATATTTTATAAGATGTAGTTCATATATTAAAGGAAAAAAGAGGCCACACAAAATTATAGTAAACGGAATTAAAAATGAGTTAAGGGATTTTGATATTATTATGGGTAAAGTTGCCTTGCATAAGGCTAAATAGAGGAATTAGTTGCATTTGTAACCACTTCAAATAGTTAGGCTGGACACTACTCTTTTGCGAGGACGGCGACAAAAACCTTTTGTTTCTTAGATTGGACGGTCTTAACTGATAACAAGAACAAATGCCTTGTTCCCTTTAGGCATGGTGGTTGATGCTAAAGAAAATTTTAATACTAAATTTAGCATTATAAAGATTGCATTCACTGCAGAATTATCTATATTGGTGTGTCATCCTGCAGAAAACTCTTCCTGTATTGGTTGCTGTGGTCGAGCAGCTCCACGGAGCACTTGGCGAGCCTGGACTTTGGTCCTACCCTGTGTTGCTGCACATATTATTCAGGTGAAATCATTTGCATAGTGAAGTTTCTTTTAAATTCATGCATGTTCCTTTTCACATGAATCACATCTACATGGTATTTCTGCTGCAGATTATCATTGATTCGTTTATTGTAAACCTGTGGCTGAGGAAGGATCAAATGTCTGCTGCGACAAAAGAATTTTAGAGCCTTCATGACTACTCCAAAAATTGATCTGCATACTAAAACTGATTGCCTTGATTTTGTAAGCTCATACTTCTTTTAGATGACCTTTACCGACATTGTCTGGCTGTGCCTTGTTTTTGATTATACTTTGCCAATGTTTATGCCTAAATCCTCATCTCCAACGTATACTTATTGGTTTATATTGTTAGACGGGTTTCAAATGTCACATGAACCCATTAGTAATCTAGATTTTTTTTATTGGTAAGATGCTTTTGAAATTTATGCAAAGTACAACTAACTTATTCAAATTGACTTTCTAATTAATTTTTAATGCGAATTTTATATAATTGTTGTTTTATTTTTTGAAATTTAATCTGAATTTTTAATTAATTTGATGAGGCTCGGCCCCTCAAGTAGTTTTAGTTAACATTGCTATCCTATGAATATGCATAGTACATGATGCAATCTAGTCTGGGTGGAAGATAAATGCACCTTCTAATTCTCTAGGGTTTAGAAAAGACAATGCAATGATTTGTCAAACATCTAGATGAGGCTAGTTTCTTGTAACAATTTTAGTAAAAATATTTTTAAAACTATTGCATAATGCAATGATGTAATACTGATCAAGAGTGGAAGATAAATGCCCCTTCTAATTCTGTAGGGTTTAGAAAAGACAATGCAATGATTTGTCAAACATCTAGATGAGGCTAGTTTCTTGTAACAATTTTAGTTAAAATATTTTTAAAACTATTGCATGATGCAATGATGTAATACTGATCAAGAGTGGAAGATAAATGCACCTTCTAATTACTATATATAGAAAACATAGTAACAATTTTATTTATCAAACATCTAGATAAGGTTAGTTTCGTGTAACAAATTTAATAAAAACTACTATAAACGTATATAAGGTTCGAACTACTATATGATGCAATATGATTAGGGGTGGAAGATAAATGTACCTTCTAACTTCTAAGGGAACATCATGTAATAATTTGTTGCGCATCTTATGACCCTGTGTTTATCTAGTGTAATTTTTTTAGGTTTAGAATGTAAGATTTAGGGTTGAAGGTGTAGTATTTAAGTTAAAGAAAGTTAAAAAATAATAAAAGAATTACACTAGTCGTACGTGATGTACACTATAAAATGTGCAACATAAGATCCCTCTCTGTAGTAATTTTGATCAAAATTATTACAACATATATAATTTTAAAACCACTACGCGTTGCAATGCTTGTTAGGGGTGAAGGATGCACCTTCCAACTTTCTAGAGTCTAGGGCAAATTTGACCATGGTTTGAACTAATGGATCGATAATTCAAAAAATATTGGCTCTTATCTTAAACTTCGTAGTTACGATTTAGAATTGCTAATTAGGTTTTGATTCACAATTCATGATGATTTAAGATTATTATTAATATTTTAATTTTCAAAATATAAAAAATATAAAAATAAAAATATTAATGTGGATGTGTGAACTTACGAGGATGAAAGATAAAAAATGAGAATATTAAATATCAAGTCGGAGTTATAATAATTGAGATAAAATTTTGAGAGATATATTTAAGAAGATATAATATATTTAGACAACTAATAAATATTTCACTTAAACTGTGTAAAATTATAATAAATATATATAATAAATGAGAAAGATTAAAAGACTTAATTAGTAATAATAAAATAAAATAAAATTAATTTAAATATATATAATGATGTAGACATAAAAATTTTGACTTCATTTAAAAAAAATTAAACTTATTTATCTATGTATCTATAGAAAAATTAAAATTAATATCGTTTGCGTACTTTGTTTACTTTCTTTTATTTTAGAAAGTGACGGTGTTTACTCACTTTCATTTTCTCTGAAAAGATATTGCGGCTATGAAACATTCTCCTAGGGAACATCCCAAAAAGATATAAAAGATATTGCGGCTATGAAACATTCTCCTAGGGAACATCCCAAAAAGATATTACAGTTTATTTATATATATAGATATAAATTTTATGTTAAGGATTTTATTGTGTAAATTTTTTTATGATATTATGAAATTAAAAAAAGATTGCTAATTGAATTTTTTTTCCCAACTAATTCAACTGCTGGATTTTAATTCGAGTAAATCGAAACGATAAAAAATATTAGTAATTGAGTTGACTATTTTAAAAAATTAAAGTATATTTTAAAATCTATTAAAAACATAATCAATTTAATAAAAAATCTATTTAATTTTTTTTAATTTAACTTATTTTCAAACTTCATAATCGAAATCAAAATAATTTAATTAAAATAATTGATATTTTTTTGAAAAAATTACTTCACAATTAATCGAACATCCAAATTAAGTCGATTTGTTCAATTATTTCTATAGAATCAAAAATTTACTCTCTCTTAATTATCTCATCATCGTGTACAAATTTTGTCGAACTAAATTGAACCAAATTAGTGGGCAGATCCTCAGTCTCACTATTTTTCTTGTCCCGCCCGTCCTATTCTCTGGTGACGGTCGACGAGTCGTCTGATCATCGATCGGACATCATCAGCGACCTCCGGCTACCACCCCGAATAAAATTATATTCTGAGGGGTACGATGAACCCGTTGGGATTGCTGTAATTGCGATCTCGCCTGATTCACTGTCGAATCCGATGAAATTACAATTGTAGCGATTCCGACCGATTTATCGATCTTCCAGAATATCATTTAATTTGGAACGATGATTAAAAATTATCGGTGGTGTCTGATCGCCGATCGGACAATTCACCGACTGTCGTTGAGGAGTAAAGCAGACGGAATAGGGGAAAAATGTGAGAGAGAAGATCCCGTTTAACCAAATTAATTTTGACCGTTACATGACACTTTGCAGGTCAGCACCTAAATCCAATTTTGCCTTTGACAGGTCACTTCTCTACATAGTTGGGTGCTGTTTGCTGTGCTGCACAACTCGCCGCCCAAACTCCTAGCCACTGAGTCAGATAAATGTCGCGATCCGGCGACATGTCACTTTCCTGGGACAGCGCCGCACCGATTTTATTTTCCTAGTCCACGGCTCGCCTGGTGACGTTCCAGTAAGATCTGGTTGACGCCCCGATTCGAGGTCCCGTTGACTTACTTAGTCTGAATCAGTAATTGGGTCCGGTTAAACATGTTCGAATAAGAAACGGCCCGTCTGGTATGGAATCGGTTCCGATTCAAGGCCTAAAATAATTATGAATGGGTGATTTATACATCTGATTCAATTATTATTATTATTATTTATTTATTTTATCTGGAAAAATATAAAAAGTGAAAAATTCCCCCCCCTCTTTTATGGTTAGATTTTGATTTTTTAATCCATTATCTCATTACAAAAGTGAAAAATGATAAGTGAAATTTTTATTCCGTCTTTTGTCGTTATATTTTATTTTTTTAATCCAGTTAAATTTGAAAATAATTAATTTAATTTTATAAAAAAAATTCAACAATCATCAAAAATAAATTAAAAAAATATTCAAGAAAATTTATCAAAGCAATCAATATTCTTAAATTTATGATTACATTATAAAAAAATCGGAATAGTCTCATTTTGACGATTGGATTATCAGGGTATCAACAAATCATCCCATCTGGATTTCCTAAAAATTTGTCAGCATACGGGATTACGGGGACACTGTTCGAACATGCCGATCTGAAAATAAATATAAAGTTTTATTTATTTATAAATATATATTTATAAATTTATAATTTTTAAATATTTTTTTTTAAATAATAACAATTTTGGACATGAATCGGCGATTTCAGATTCTGAGGTCAACCTTCTACGAATCATTGAACCGGCCGAACCGTCTCACCGTCCCCGAACCGTGATCAGGTCACTTTCCGCGACACTACAACTGCCCACGCCGCTGATTCGGTTCCTCTCGCTCGCTGACGTCCTCGTCCAGTCTCGCGCTCCTTTCTCGTTCCTTTCCCGGATCGATTCACTCCTATTCTCCGCCTCCTTGTCCTAGTCTCGTCCTCATCATAGATCGAGCCTCCATGCCGACCGAACTAACGGACGATCTCCACAGCATGAGCTTCGGCTCCTCATACCGCTCCGGCCTCTCACCCCTCTCCACCTCCCTCTCCCTTTCCTCCTCATCCTCCTGCTCCTTTTCGGGCACCGTCCGCAAGGCGCAGCCCACCGGTGACCCCATCCTCGACGCGATCCGCCGACTCAACTCTTCATCGGGAGGCGGTGGCAGAGGCGGCAACCTCCTGTCGATGTCGGATCTGAGGCTTGTGCGGCGGCTGGGAAGCGGAGACATCGGTAGCGTGTACTTGGCGGAGCTCAAGTGCCCAGGGGCTGAGGGGTTGCCATTGGCGGCCAAGATGATGGATAAGAAGGAACTCGAGGGGCGGAGCAAGGAGGGGAGGGCGAAGACGGAGCGCGAGATACTGGAGGCCGTCGATCACCCCTTTCTACCCCGCCTCTACACCTGCGTCGAGGACGAGCGATGGTCCTGCCTCCTTACCGACTTCTGCCCTGGCGGCGATCTGCATCTCCTCCGCCAGCGCCAGCCCAGCAAGCGCTTCGACGAGGCCGCCGTCGGGTAAACTCCAGCCCTTACTTTCAATCAAAATTCCAAGCATGGACGTTTTCGTGAATTAATCTATTAATGAATCATTAAATCCACCTTACTTTTCTGAAAATATTCAATAGGAGAAATGCAATCGTAAATAACATATTAACAATGGTCCCTTTATAATATAAATTGCTATTCGGATATATGCATTGTTATTTTCTTCTATTTTCCTCAAGTTCATCAGCCTTGTTGATATTCGGGGACTGCTACCCTGGGGCTGGGATGTCGTCTGAAGATAGAGAAAACAGCAGCTTAAATTAAGGAAGTGGATCCCTCCGACGGGGGATGGGAGCATGCGTTTACCTTTTGGCAAAAATTAAGGAAAAGATGGTAACACCGTTCCCGAATACGAACAGAGCACAACTTTCTTACTAGACTAACTTACGCCCATAGGGACATGGCGCAGCTTCCTACCCTGATAGCTTCTTGTCTTATCTACGAAATAGACAAATGAATTATTTCCATTCGGAGCCATGTGTTCGATCGAGATTAATTAGCTGTCGACGGGGACGCTGTCTGTGGGCACCGATCGATGGTTGGTGGCATGGTGCTGTGCTGCCCCACTTCACGCTCTCACTTCTCTTACTGTGAATTATTAGAATGCTTGCTAGATTTGATCTTGATCGAACCATTTCTTACCTTTTAATTTCACTTTGATATTATACACACGTTGTGCCATCAGGGCCTTGTACCGCGCAGCTGGCTTATCGATGCGCCATGTGAGACCTTTGCATGATCTTTGGTCGACGCTAGAAATGCCAGCCGCCTCTGATGCTTAGAGTATGCTTTGTATATGTATATATGCGCGCGCGCGCACACACACAAGGAAGAGTGGACTGAGATCATGCCTGCGCTAGCTAGCTACTTTGATGCAAACATTGTAATTGAAAGACGAAATCAACGAAATAGCGTATGCAGTCAATGTTGGTGGGAGAGAAAATTAATGATTAAAGCGTTGCAGGTTCTATGCGTCGGAAGTGGTGGCGGCCATGGAGTACTTGCACATGATGGGCATCATCTATAGAGACCTCAAGCCCGAAAACATCCTCGTGCGCGGAGATGGTCACATCATGCTCACCGACTTCGACCTCTCCCTCAAGTGCGACTCTACCAACGCCTCCGCTGCGCAAGTCATCACCCACCAAAGCCCGATCCCGCCGGCGGTGGAGCGGTCAGTGGGGGACGGAGGGGGAGAGTTCTCTGTCGCGTCCTGCATCATCCCCGGCTGCATCGTGCCCGCCGTCTCTTGCTTCCACCCGCTCAAACGCAGGCGCAGGAAGACGCCGTATTGTTCCCGTGGGCCATGCCTGGAGTTCGTGGCCGAACCGGTAGACATCCGGTCGATGTCTTTCGTGGGGACGCACGAGTACCTGGCGCCGGAGATCGTCTCTGGAGAGGGTCATGGCAGCGCCGTGGACTGGTGGACGCTCGGTGTGTTCGTCTTCGAGCTACTCTACGGCGTGACGCCCTTCAAGGGTCCTGACCACGAGCTGACGCTCGCCAACATCGTGGCCCGGGCGCTAGAGTTCCCCAAGGAGCCTCCCGTATCGGCAGCGACCAGGGATTTCATAGCCTGCCTTCTCGTGAAGGACCCCAGGCTACGCCTTGGCTCCACAATGGGCGCCGCCGCCATCAAGCGCCACCCTTTCTTTCATGGCGTCAACTGGGCGCTGTTGCGATGCGCCTTGCCGCCTTACGTGCCACCGCCGTCCACCCTCAGCACCCACAGCCATGATGCATCCGACGACAGCTGTCCAGCATCGCCGATGGAGTACTACTGATAACAAATAAGAATCCAATTGGAAAATACATTTATGGTCAACGCGAGGTGAACGGTGTGATATTGACAGGGCAAAAGCTTAGCTGTGGTCACATGATCCATGTACAGTTAAATGGGTAAGGTATCAAAATACTCACTGGGCGGCGTCCACGTTAGTTTTTCGGCAATTCCCAAAATGGCACACCCCAAATTTGAGATTATCCAAAAAGGCACACCAAACTTTGGTATTCTGATCAAAAGCCACATTTTATTCCGGTGATACTCTTCTGCCAAGTTCATTACCATTTTCTCAAATATCCGAGCTACATTTAAATATAAAAAATCTTTCATTGGTTCGGATGTATGTAACTTGACATCTCTCTATGTGAAGAAAGTAAATATTTTGGAAATTTGATCGGGGAAAGATCTCTCTCAGAGTGTCTGAAAGCAATCCCTCTCTTATCATAGAAAATCTCAGAAACCGAAACCCTAAATATCAATCCTTTTGTTCAACTCTCAAGTTTGGGTTTTTGTCAAAAACTATATTGGTCATCTCCCTCCTCTCCTATTTTGTACTCTTGTTTCAGAATAACGCAAGAAGATATTTCAAGCTCTCGATCATCTCTAAAGGTATGTATTCAGACATATTTAGGGTTTGCCTTTTACACTTTAACTTGCATTCTTTGATTTTTTGTCGGTTTTAAGGTCGTGTAGTTTCTAACAACTATATTGTTTAGGATTTATGGTTTGTAAATCCACATGTGGTGGTGTTGGATTTCGAAGAACAACACCGTCCTAAAAGCAAATCTTGGGAATTTTGAACATGATGGTTCTGAATTTCAAAAATCAACACCACTATGGTGCTGAATTTCAAAAACCAACACCACCTAATTTTAAAAAGAGAAATGAGAAGTCAAACCAATGTGGTTCAGTTTTTGAAAAATCTATATCACTATGATACTGCAATATGAAACTAGCACTAACATATCGATAAAGACAGAGAAGTCAGAGGACAGAGTGTTATATCAATGTTAAAACCTTTAATTTAAACTCCCAGTTTTTTGTGCATTTAAACATTTAATTTTTTTCATGTTAATAATGTATATTGTTTAAAATTATAGGCATCAATTGATAGTGGTCAAAACTCCCAGTTTTTTAGGTCACTTTAATGGATTTTTTTGGTCATTCAACCAAGAAAGGAAAGCATGTGGGTCTGTTCATGATCGATACAAAGCTATCATTAAACATTCCCCTTTTATTAATTTTTTGGACATACAAGATATTTAGTAAATTCGCAGTCTATTAGTAAATATATTTCAAAGTTGAGATTTAACATCTCAAACCCTAATATTTTCAGGTATATTTTCCAATTTCGAAAATTAGAGAAACCTTATTTTTTCAATTTGGTTAGTACATAATAGAAAAGTAATCATTTTAAATTTTATAGTATCTTAGTTGCTGTCACTAGAAGAGATATCTTTGTTGCTTGGTATTATTGATAGAGGTTCTTCCATTCCTATAAACTCAACTAATGCATTTGGTGATATTTTTCTTACTCACTTTTCTAATAAAATGAACATACTAGATCATGAATTGAGGAGTTGCTTAAAAAGTATTCTTATATCATTGAAGTTAATGATGATGTTTTAGTATTTTATAAATTATATATTTTGTATATATTTGTTTGTGTGATTATTTTCTTCTAAGGCATATAAGGTTTCATTAGCTCTTGTAAATATTAGAGATGATTATGAAAATTTAGGTGGATTTAATCGGATTGAAATCATTTATCAGTTTACTAGTCCCCAATTACCTATTGACAAGAACCTTTTTTCATCAAGTAAGACACATCAAACGACCACCTTAATTCCCTATCTAAAAGGATTTGTTAATCTTTTAGCCGTAAGTTTCCTTTTTAATGGTAAATGTGATTTTTTTATATGAACATTATTATGTAACACTCCGTATAATGAAGCAAGTATGATTTTTTTGGAGTATGTGTCAATCCACAAACCATATAATTTTGAAGGTGCACAAATAAATATGTTGTGGTCTACTCCTCACATATTAGAAAGGTGAGAACTTTGTTAGACCAAGTCTTACTTGAAGAGATAAATATCGAAGAGTGTCACCTAACTTTCATTTGTAATTTTTGAATAATTATTTCTAATTAGATAGGTTATTATAGTCTCTATTCCTAAAAAAATACATTGATTGATAACCTCCATTATCTTGATGATACTCCACATCCATCAGAGACATCACCAATGCATGATATAGAAGTCAGATGGCCAAGTGATATTGAATGCCCTAATTGTAGTATTCTTCAAAACCGAATAAAGGAGCTAATAATTGATAACATGCAGCTACATGAAAGGGTGATCACATTGGGATGTCGAGAGTTAAACATGAATATTAGGTGAAGGTAACTAGTTCATTAGAATAACCTACTATAAGACTTCATATGGTTCTTTAGATATATGAATATGTTAATGAAGATCCCAATGTAGCTCAAGTGTGAGTTTCTTTCAACTTACGGTATTCAATTTATCCTGGTCATGGAGACTTATACTTTGACATCTTAAGCAAACATTTTCTTGGAGGTGTGGGCTCGGGATGATTGAGTATAAGTTGTTGGGATCGATTCCGTACGCTAGAGGGGGGGTGAATAGCGTTTCTTCGGATTCTTTTCACCTATGTTGTTAGTTGCACAACGAAAATACAAAAAAATAAAACTAACAATAATAAACAACGCTAACAAACCAGATTTACTTGGTATCCACACCGGACGAGTGACTAATCCAAGAATCCGTCGGTGGATCACTCCCCGGATAACCTCCGGCTATCCCTCGTCGCTCCTTGTGGGTGGAGAAACCTCGCCACAATACCTTGGACACTATCTGGGTACAATAGACTACTAACAAGCCTTAACCAAGCTTGTTTCGTCAAGAATCTCAGCCACCACGAAGTCCTCTTTAAATAGGACTCGGGTTGAAACCCTCGCCACTAGTGAACTGCTCCCAGGGCAGTCGATTGGTGCCACTGAAATTCAACCGTTGCAACCCCAACGTTCGAATTTTCAGCCAACTCACCAGCCACCTACCAGTCGACTGCCCCCAGGGTAGTCGGCTGGTCCAGAGCTGAAACCCTTCTGTGAGTTTCATCAGTCGACTGCCCCCAGGCCAGTCGACTGGTCTACTCACCCACCTAAGGTTACCTTTCCCGAGTACATTTCACTCCGCACTCGAACCCTAGGATTTCTCGAGTACAATCACACAACACTCGTACCCTCACGACTCGACTGACTCCTTATTCACAGCCTCGACTATTGCCTTTGCGCTCTCTTCATCTTCGGCTCCCGTCCCTCGGATGCATGCAAGCGTCCAGCTTGCCTCCATGTCATCCTTCACGCATGCCTCGAAGTCCGCGCCCATCAGCTCATCGTCCCTGCTCTCCAAGGTCCCTCGGGTGCACACAAGCCTCCAACTTATCTCCATGCCACCCTTCACCGTACCGAGGCCGTCCAGTTAAGTCCATATGTGTAACCTGTACAACCTGCATACTCAACATACACATATAAGAACACAACGGTAAACCTAACTTAAACCCTTTGCCCAAACATCAAAACACTTGGTCACTCCGGACCACAGATTGCCTCAACAATCTCCTCCTTTTTGATATTTGGCAATACGTTTAAGTTAGGGAAAACAAATAGTAAAGAATAGCAAAAACAATGCTAAACAAATGCATATGCAATGCATACATGAATCCTATCCTAAGACATCCTACACCTAACCCTTCAGGTTAGGAATTTTTCACAACGGGATCCTATCCCAAGGCATCCCACACCTAACCCTCCAAGTTAGGATTTTCCACACCTAACCCTCCAAGTTAGGAATTTTCCCACCTAACCTTCAAGTTAGGATTTTCACCACCTAACCCTCCAAGTTAGGATTTACACCACATAACCCTCCAAGTTAGGATTTTTCACCAAAACTGTCTTTTTAAAGTTTTTCCCAAGCTCCCCCTACATTGGACTTACAAAGGCTTTTTAAGAACCTCTCCAAGGTTTTCCTTATGCCAAGAACGGAGCAACCATGCTCTCCTTAATCTCAGCTCCCCCTAAACCTAGGGTTTCTAGCAAAGGAGTGTTTAGTTTCCCAACTTAAACCCAACACTTCTCCCTCTTTGCCTAACATCAAAAAAACCCAATAATATCCCGATTATTGGTTCTTTTAATCCCCAATAATCCTAAACACAGTGTACTAGCCCCCATACACTTGTTTTCAATCATTTGGATACCAAACTAGATGTTGATACACAAATCAGCTCTGGCCAGTCGACTGCCCCCAAGGGCAGTCGACTGATACTCTGAAAATCTATTTTTCAGGCCACATTTAGAAATGCGCCAGAAATTCTATAAATCTCCAAAACTTCCCAAATTTTGTGGAGAACATTGTGGTACCTATACCTACTTGAGAAAAATACATTCCACAATGTATCTATTACCATTCCTAAGTTTGACACAAAATCCAAAAATTTCTTATGAAAATTAAGGCAAACAAGGAGACAACCTCCCCCTTAACCTATGCCTTCTCCTAATTTTTATTTTACCAAGGTCAAGTTCTACCCAACTTCTCACCATAAACCCGAGTTAAGTTATACCCCAACTTAACATCACAACCTTTCCATGTCAAGTTAATCCTAACTTAACAACCCAAGTTTTCTACCCTAGAACCCTCAAGAATAACCTAGAAAACTTGGAAAAGCCTAAAAGAAATTTGCAAGCATATTTGCTAGGATATACCCTATCCTAGAAAAATATAATTCCATGAAAAATACACATGTGCTTGACTTTTGGTACAACTTCTAATTATCTTAAAAGATTGGCATTTGTATCAACTTGGAGATCTACTCATGATTCCTTGTGTTTCCCAACTCTATCCAACATAACATTCCATAAGAAATTGTCCTCAATATTTTACTTTTTCTTATGCATTCTTAATATGACAAAATCCCCTTTTTCTTATCTTCTTAACCCTAGATAAATTATGGAAAACTTCCATATTCTTTCATTCACCAAACATTTACAATTTAATATCATCCATTGAATTTCAACCCATAATATCAAATCGTGACATAAAATCTCTCAATATAGTATAACCCTTTCCTATGCTTTTAATCTTGCAATTTCTGATCAGCTAATAGGCCTTTTCACACTTAACCTAATGGATCAGTCGACTGCCCCCGGGGCAGTCGACTGCGAAAACTCACAGAATGGTCCCAGGGCTGAATTCACTTTGGATCAGTCGACTGCCCCAGGGCAGTCGACTGATACCTGAATTTCAGGTTTTTCAGCCTAATTTCTGAAATCTCTAAATAATTCTACAAATCTCCAAAAAATTTGAAATTTTGTGGGGAGATTTGTGAGGCCTATATCTACTTGGGAAAAATATGTTTCCAAATAAATGTACTCCAGATCTCAAATTTGTCACGAAACTCAACTTCTCCTAAAATATATCATTGAAACCTTGTCCCAAGGTTCTAATTTCGACCTCACCTTGATGCCTCTTCCCATACTCAATCACATTACATTCCTAGCACCAAGTTATATGACATTTACCAATTAAAACTAGTTTCTCTCAATTATAATCCCATTTTTCATCTTTTCTCCATAATTTTCCTCTTAGTTTGTCAAAACCTAGGATTAAGACTTACCCAAGTCTTCCAACGCTTTTTGCACATTTCACCTAATTTCTTAGACTTCCTAAGGACCCCATCTCTTGAGATCCATTTACCATGGATCCCAAAGGCTCCTAGAGCTCCCCCTTGAGCTCTTAGCCCTAGCCACCTCCCTAGGTGACTCAATCCACACTAGGCCACACCGGTGTGCCACCGGTGATTCTTGGCCTACAAATCTAACATTCTTAACCTTGGACACCTTGTCCTTGGTTAAGTTACCCTTTTCACCTTTGAATGACACCCCCTTGCCATCCTTAGACTTCTCCTTCTTGTCATGATCATATGCCTTCCCAACATATTTCTTTTTGTTGGCCTTGGAAGTCTTAGACCGGTAACCCAAACCCGATCTATCATAGTTGGGTTTTAAACTACCCAACACCATATCTAGACCCTTAGATCCAACCTTGTATCTTTCTAGGGTCTTTTCTAATTTATCAAGCCTTGCCCTCAAGACTTGATTCTCCCTTTCTAAGTTTTTAACCTTTGATTCCATATGTCCACTTTGGACATTCCTATATCTACCCTCCTTTCTAGGCATATTCTTTGCCTTCTTGGGATTAATGCCATGATCCTTGGATCCTAAGGTTCTAGGTTGATCATGATGCATGTTTTCCTAGAGTTATGATCTACCTTGTTATCCCTAGTCCTATCATTATATCTAAATCCAAAATTGTGCACAAGTAAACAATTTTCATTTACTTTAGCATGCATGGATGAATGATTTACATTATTTTTAATATCCAAGAAGGAACTTGAATTTGAATTATATTTTGACTTAAGGTTAGGAGTTACCTTCTTTACCTTTGGAGTTCCTCCTTGATGTGGGCATCTTCTCTTCTTCCTTTCTTCTTTCTCCCATCTTCGTAAATACTCCATTTTCTTTAGCTCACCTCTTCTAGGGCATTTAGTGTGGTAGTTCCCTAGCTCTCCACATGTGAAGCATCGGATTTTCTTCTTCTTCTCTTGGGTTTATCCAATCCTACACTTCATGTTAGAATTTAATTTAATTGAAATAGGTTTAGAGTGTACCTCCTTTTTATCTTTCGGGCACTTGTCCTTGTAGTGCCCCTTTTCGTTGCACCCAAAGCATATAATGTGTTCCTTTTTTCCTTGCTTTGGTGGAGGTAGAGGTTTCTTCTTGCTCTTGTATGGATGAGGGTCTCTCTTCCCCCTCAATCCTTGAAGTTGATGATTCCTCTTCTTCTCTTGAGGTGGATGCCCTCTTACTCTCTTCTTCTTCTTTACTTGAGGATGTGGACATTTCTTCCTCTTCAGATGTGGTGGATCCTTTTTCACTCAATTCCTCCGCTTCACTTGATAATGTTGATAATTCTTTTTCTCTTTGATCTTCTTGGACACTTGAGCTCATCTCTTCGGGTTCTTCTACTAGGTGAGCTTGTGTAGGGTTCTTGTGAACTTCTTCCAATTTACTCCATAATTCATATGCATTTGTATATGTCCCTACATCACATAAAACATTGTTAGGCAAAATGTTTACTAAAATACCAATTACCTTTCATTTACCCTTGCTTGATCTTGTTGTTCTTGATTCCAATATCTAGGTCTAAGCCTCTTCCCGTGCTTATCCTTTGGAATTTCGAAAGGCTCTTTTATCATCATCAAGCACTCCCACTCCATGCCAAACCAAATTTCCATTCTCGCTTTCCAATAGCCGAAATCCTCATGGTCGTAGGCTGGCGGAGTGTAGATGTCATCCCCAAGTTTGTCTTCCATTTTTCATTCCTCTAGCTTTTGCTCTTCTTGGCGGTTAGTCCAATCACGAACGGTCCTTCGCTCTGTACCAATTGTTGGGATCGATTCCGTACGCTAGAGGGGGGGGGTGAATAGCGTTTCTTCGGATTCTTTTCACCTATGTTGTTAGTTGTACAGCGGAAATACAAACAAAATAAAATTAACAACAATAAACAACGCTAACAAGCCAGATTTACTTGGTATCCACCTCGGACGGGTGACTAATCGAAGAATCCGTCGGTGAATCACTCCCCGGATAATCTCCGGCTAGCCCTCGTCGCTCCTTGTGGGTGGAGAAACCTCGCCACAATACCTTGGACACTATCTGGGCACAATAGACTACTAACAAGCCTTAACCAAGCTTGTTTTGTCAAGAATCTCAGCCACCACGAAGTCCTCTTTAAATAGGACTTGGGTTGAAACCCTCGCCACCAGTCGACTGCTCCCAGGGCAGTCGACTGGTGCCATTGAAATTCGACCGTTGCAACCCCAACGTTCGAATTTTCAGCCAACTCACCAGCCACGTACCAGTCGACTGCCCCCAGGGCAGTCGACTGGTCCAGAGCTGAAACCCTTTTGTGAGTTTCATCAGTCGACTGCCCCCAGGCCAGTCGACTGGTTTACTCACCCACCTAAGGTTACTCTTCCCGAGTACATTTCACTCCGCACTCGAACCCTAGGATTTCCGGAGTACAATCACACAACACTCGTACCCTCACGACTCGACTGACTCCTCATCCGCAGCCTCGACTATTGCCTTCACGCCCTCTTCATCATCGGCTCCCGTCCCTTGGATGCATGCATGCCTCAATGACATCCTTCATGCATGCCTCGAAGTCCGCGCCCATCAGCTCATCGTCCCTGCTCTCCAAGGTCCCTCGGGTGCATGCAAGCCTCCAGCTTGCCTCCATGCCACCTTTCACCGTACCGAGGCCGTCAAGTCAAGTTCATATGTGTAACCTGTACAACCTGCACACTCAACATACACATATAAGAACACAAGGGTAAACCTAACTTAAACCCTTTGCCCAAACATCAAAACACTTGGTCACTCCGGACCATAAATTACCTCAACATTAGTCAATTTGCCCGAAGGTATTTGGATAACTCACAGAGGATTCACCGCTCTTTGAGGGGAGACGTATACCCTCTAGCCACTTATCAACATTGTTACTCAAAGTGTTTGGCCAAAGCACATGTCAAGAGTATGAGACCCTTGGACATATGCCCGAGTAATTTGAATTCATAGAATGAGAAAGTATTACTTGGGCTAGATATGATATAGTCAGCCTAGTGGAGACTGACATAAAGACTATGTCTTGAAACAAATGGGTATAAGATGAATGAAAGGAACGAGACACGACTCAGCTGCTGTAGGGTTCAGAAGTGGTTCTGGAATCAACTGTAATTTTTCGATTAATTAGGGATCATAATGTACTATTAGGTGTCAATCATGATCGATCCATAATTAATGATTAATTATGAACGACCAACATAAATCGGGAATCTATAAGGTCACACGCACTACGAGTTTATCCGAAAGACATAAAAACGAGTTTGCTCAGATCGAGAAATCAGGTAGGACTAGACAAAGGGCAAATATAGAAAGATATTTGTTGGAATGGAAGCACGAATGAACCATGTCTTTCGAAGACGAGATGAGCCCTCTTTGATTTAATTATAAACCAAATTGATTTGATTTTAATTAAAAGAGATTTGGTTATTTAACTAAGTGGTTTGGTTTTGAACCAACATGGTTTGGTTTTGAACCAAACTTACAGTTAATGGTATGAGTTTTGGGTTAACGAATACGAGTTTTGGACTTGCTCCTCTAACTTGTTATGAGATCAATATATATGATATAGATTGAAAGAAAAATGAGATTTTTTTGATTAAAACCTAATTGTTAGGTTTAATCCTTCTCTTCTTCTCCCTCTAGCCATCGACACCGATACCGATAGATCGACACTGATATCGATCGACACCACCATGGTTCGACACCGATATCGATCGACGTCCCTACTGTTCGACGCTGTCATTGATTGACCCCTCCATCGTTAGCCGCCACCACCTTGTTTGGTGCCGTCGGGTTGCGAACTACGCTGGACATCAAAACGAGTGGGAGATCCTCCACGTTTGGTATCGTCAGGTTGCTAATGCCGCAAGATACCAAACCGTTGGTGAGATACTCTCAGATTGTTTCGTCTCCCCACTTCAACTAGTACTGAAGCGGAGACTCAACTTGGGCTTTGTGAAGCCATCTTGCCGAAAGCTCGGCGTGGATACGAGTAGAAACAAGCTTCGTTAGGTTTGCTCGTTGATTCCAATGGAGGATAGCCTTGCGAAGCCAGCAAACACTCTCTATAAGGTTTGATAACGAACCCACAATATAATTTTATTATACGGTTATGGCTGACATGTTGTATCTTGTATGCGTGTGTTGTAATATATTGGATTTATTATGTCTTTCGTTGTGATTTTGTGAAACGTGTCCAATGCACACATCGCATCAGGCTCCCCAACATTTATATCCCATTCCGCATAGGTATGAAACCTCTCTTGGATTAAGACATGCTAAACCACTTTAGCACTTTGTATATATATATAGATTGAAAGTTCAAGCAACCATTTTAATTTATCTCTATAGATCTTAATCCTGAAGATATAGGTTGTTTTCCCCATGTCTTTCATGGAGAATGTTTTGGACAACAAATCTTTAACTGACTGTAGAACAAGTATATCGTTTCCTATAAGTAATATGTTGCCGACATATAACAGTAGGAATATGATCACACTCCCACTAACTTTCTTCTACACACAAGATTTGCAATGATTTTGTCAGAAATCAAACACTTTGATTGCCTCATCAAAGTGGATATTCTAACTCCTGAATGCTTGCTTTAATCCATAAATGAATCGTTGTAACTTGCATACTTTATTTGTACCAATAGATGTGAACATGTACTCGAGTAGGTTTCCATTAAGGAAAGTTATTTTCATATTCATGTGTCATATCTCATAATCGTAATGAGCCACATGGTCAGGAGTATCCGAATGAATTTAAGCATAGCTACTAGTAAGAATGTTCGTTATAATCAACGCCTTACTTTTGATAATAACTTTTGCCACTAATCTCGCTTAGTAAGTAATTACATTATCATCCATATCAGTTTTATTCTTGAAAACCCACTAGCACCTAATAGGCATAATGCCTTCAGTGGATCTATCAATTTTCAAACTTGGTTTTCGTACCTAGAATCCATTTTTAACTTCATGGCTATTGGTCACTTGTCATTTTCTAGATTTTTCAGAACTTTTTCATAATCAGTAGGTTCTTCATTTTTAATGAGTAACACGTCATTTGATTTACTTATACGAAATTCACATTTCTCAAAAATATTGTGTCCTACTAGATCTACGAAGAGGTAGTATCTCCATATGTTCAACCGATAACTTATCACTATAAGTCATCGGTTGTCGTTCTTGACTAAGCGTCTCTTCTTTGTCTGTTGAAGTCTCTTGTACCTCCTCAAGTTCAACTTTGGAGTTTTTGAGTTGTGGTTTTGGAGTTTTGGAGTTCTTGACCAGACATTTAGTAATTTTGGAGTTTTATATTGCATCAATGTTTGTATTGTCTTTAATTGGTTTGGTATCAATTATGTCATATGTTGTCACTAGGAGTACTGTCTGATTTATCAAACAAATATGCCCTCATAGCGTGGCAATAACACTGAATACCATCAATAGTTATTTATTATTTCAAAAAATAAAAAATCAACATAAGAATTAATAAGATCAAACACTTCTGAATTTCGGAATGTCTTTGAGTTTTTCACAATTTATTTATTTTTGAATAGAAGTGATCTATATAAAATGAACTGCAATTTACCAAAAGGCGTACCTATGAATTGGAAATTAACAATTCTGTATCATAGTTTCTATTTTACCAAAGGGCGCATGCCTTTATGTGAACTTCCTTTTATACCCCTCCTTCTAACTGCTGTCTTTCTCATTCTCTCACTCAGCAACAAATTTCGAAACGGTAGCACGTGACTTTTATTTTAAAATAATATATTATGAAATCGACGCTAAAAACGTAAGATAAAAATTAAAAAATATTTCAGTTAAAAATAACTCATCCAACGTGATTTAAAAATATAAATAAATAATTTTTATATTTGATTAATAAAAATTAATATATTAAATAATATTTAATAAATATATTAATATATATAAAAAATTCAAAAAAAACGTAGGCTGCAGCAATAAAAAACGTAAAAAAATTTAAAAAAAACGAATTCAGAATAAAAAAAATGTAAAAAAATTCAAAAAAAAAACGAATTCAGAAAACGTAAAAAAAATTCAAAAAAAAACGAATTCAGAAATAAAAAAAAACGTTGCTGCAGAAATTAAAAAAAAAACTGGGCCTGAAATAAAATATTTCAGGCCCACGTTGGGCCTGATATCTTTTGATTCAGGCCCGACGTGGAATCAAATTTTTTTTTTAAAAAATATTAATATATAAAAAAACCTATCAAAACACTTAATTTGAAATTAAAATGCAGGGTCTGAAGTCACGCTAGGAGGGCCTGAACATAGATGTGATGTCCATCAGTGAATTTTGGTCAAAACCCACTGATATTTCTAAACTACTCCTATTTGATTTGTGATATCTAATATATAGATGTTTGGACACCTAAAACATCATCTCCTACCTCTACCCTCTCTATTGATATGGAGTTTTCAGAAATCCAGATATGGGAGGTCCATCAGTGAGTTTTGGTCAAAACTCACTGATATTTCTAAACTACTCCTATTTGATTGGTGATATCTAATATATAGATATTTGGACACCTAAAACATCATCTCCTACCTCTACCCTCTCTATTCATATGGAGTTTTCAGAAATCCAGATATGGGAGGTCCATCAGTGAGTTTTGGTCAAAACTCACTGATATTTCTAAACTACTCCTATTTGATTGGTGATATCTAATATATAGATGTTTGGACACCTAAAATATCATCTCCTACCTCTACCCTCTCTATTCATATGAAGTTTTCAGAAATCCAGATATGGGAGATCCATCAGTGAGTTTTGGTCAAAACTCACTGATATTTCTAAACTACTCCTATTTGATTGGTGATATCTAATATATAGATGTTTGGACACCTAAAACATCATCTCCTACCTCTACCCTCTCTATTCATATGGAGTTTTCAAAAATCCAGATATGGGAGGTCCATCAGTGAGTTTTGATCAAAACTCACTGATATTTCTAAACTACTCCTATTTGATTGGTGATATCTAATATATAGATGTTTGGACACCTAAAACATCATCTCCTACCTCTACCCTCTCTATTCATATGGAGTTTTCAGAAATCCAGATATGGGAGGTCCAAAAGTGAGTTTTGGTCAAAACTCACTGATATTTCTAAACTACTCCTATTTGATTAGTGATATCTAATATATAGATGTTTGGACACCTAAAACATCATCTCCTACCTCTACCCTCTCTATTCATATGGAGTTTTCAGAAATTCAGATATAGGAGGTCCATCAGTGAGTTTTGGTCAAAACTCACTGATATTTCTAAACTACTCCTATTTGATTGGTGATATCTAATATATAGATGTTTGGACACCTAAAACATCGTCTCCTACCTCTACCCTCGCTATTGATATGGAGTTTTCAGAAATCCAGATATGGGAGGTCCATCAGTGAGTTTTGGTCAAAACTCACTGATATTTCTAAACTACTATTTGAGTAGTGATATCTAATATATAGATGTTTGGACACCTAAAACATCATCTCCTACCTCTACCCTCTCTATTCATATGGAGTTTTCAGAAATCCAGATATGGGAGATCCATCAGTGAGTTTTGCTCAAAACTCACTGATATACCTAAACCACTCCTATAGCAATGGTGAAACAGCAAGATTAGAGGTTTCAACACCGAAAATCTCATCTCCTAGCTCAACCCTGTCTACTGATATAGGGTTTTCAGAATTCCAAATATGGTAGCTACATCAGTGAGTTTTTTTTTTCCAAACTCACTGATATACCTAAACCACTCCTATAGCATTGGTGAAACAGCAAGATTAGAGGTTTAGACACCCAAAATCTCATCTCCTAGCTCAACCCTGTCTACTGATATAGGGTTTTCAGAATTTCAAATATGGTAGGTCCATCAGTGAGTATTGCTCAAAACTCACTGATATACCTAAACCACTCCTATAGCATTGGTGATACAGCAAGATTAGAGGTTTCGACACCCAAAATCTCATCTCCTAGCTCAACCCTATCTACTGATATAGAGTTTTCAGAATTCCAAATATGGTAGGTCCATCAGTGAGTTTTGCTCAAAACTCACTGATATACCTAAACCACTCCTATAGCATTGGTGATACAGCAAGATTAGAGGTTTCGGCACCCAAAATCTCATCTCCTAGCTCAACCCTGTCTACTGATATAGGGTTTTCAGAATTCCAAATATGGTAGGTCCATCAGTGAGTTTTGCTCAAAACTCACTGATATACCTAAACCACTCCTATAGCATTGGTGATACAGCAAGATTAGAGGTTTCAGCACCCAAAATCTCATCTCCTAGCTCAACCCTGTCTACTGATATAGAGTTTTCAGAATTCCAAATATGGTAGGTCCATCAGTGAGTTTTGCTCAAAACTCACTGATATACCTAAACCACTCCTATAGCATTGGTGATAAAGCAAGATTAGAGGTTTCGGCACCCAAAATCTCATCTCCTAGCTCAATCCTGTCTACTGATATAGGGTTTTCAGAATTTCAAATATGGTAGGTCCATCAGTGAGTTTTGCTCAAAACTCACTGATATACCTAAACCACTCCTATAGCATTGGTGATATAACAAGATTAGTTGTTTCGACACCCAAAATCTCATCTCCTAGACCACTTCTATTAGATGTTTCGGCACCCAAAATCTCATCTCCTAGACCACTTCTATTAGATGTTTCGGCACCTAAACTCACTGATATACCTAAACTACTCCTATATAATATATAATTATATATTAAACATTTTTATAGAAATTTTTTTTATATCAATGATGGAGGGCCTGAAGTCGGATGACTTCAGGCCCCAGAGCACTGAAAATTTTTTAATTTTAAAAATATTTTTTTATATTTAATTGTTATTTATTAAATTAATTATTTATAGGATCTGAAGTTATTTGACTTCGGACCCTCTTGGGATGACTTCAAGCCCTGTGTTTGAATATGAAATTAAGTGTTTTGATACGTTTTTTTTATATATTAATATATTTTTAAAATAGAAAAAACAATTTGGATCCACGTCGGGCCTGAATCAAAAGATTTCAGGCCCAACGTGAGCCTGAAATAAAAATATTTCAGGTCCACGCTGGGCCTGAAATAATTTATTTGAGCCCCACGCTGGGCCTGAAATAATTTATTTCAGGCCCAGCGTGGGCCTGAAATCAACAGATTTCAGGCCCACGTCCAATTTTTTCATCAGATTGACAGCAGAATGGTTTCGAGCTTTTATCTGAAAACCAAAGGGATCCCTTTTATGTTTATTCTGTTTTCTATTTCATGTTAAACACGCGTGAATTATTTCACGAGAAACAAGTAACGTGCAGTTCAATCTTGATTTTGGAAACTTTTGATATATCTTAGCAAAATCTTGAACTGATGTTCTTTTTCCTTGCTTATAATTTTGGAGTGAAAAGCTAAAGAGAGGCAATAGATGTTGAAATCTCATCTTTGAATTTGATTATGCTTTTGTTGTTCAAATACTTCCACCAATGGATTTTTTTCTCGCTTCTCTTAATTTTGTCTCCTATAAAATAAAAACGCCGCCCAATGTTTGAATTACAGTGGACCGTGCATTTTAATTTCAAATTAAGTGTTTTAATAGATTTTTTTAAATATTAATATTTTTTTTAAAAAAAATTTTGATTCCACGTCGGGCCTGAATCAAAAGATATCAGGCCCAACGTGGGCCTGAAATATTTTATTTCAGGTCCAGCGTGGGCCTGAAATAAAATATTTCAGGCCCAGTTTTTTTTTAATTTCTGTAGCAATGTTTTTTTTAATTTCTGAATTCGTTTTTTTTTTGAATTTTTTTTACGTTTTCTGAATTCGTTTTTTTTTGAATTTTTTTACATTTTTTTTTATTCTGAATTCGTTTTTTTTTAAATTTTTTTGCATTTTTTATTGCTGCAGCCTACGTTTTTTTTGAATTTTTTATATATATTAATATATTTATTAAATATTATTTAATATATTAATTTTTATTAATCAAATATAAAAATTATTTATTTATATTTTTAAATGACGTTGGATGAGTTATTTTTAACTGAAATATTTTTTTAATTTTTATCTTACGTTTTTACCGTCGATTTCATAATATATTATTTTAAAATAAAAGTCACGTGTTACCGTCTCGAAATTTGTTGCTGAGAGAGTGAATGAGAAAGACAGCAGTTAGAAGGAGGGGTATAAAAGGAAGTTCACATAAAGGCATGTGTCCTTTGGTAAAATAGAAACTATGATACGAAATTGATAATTTCCAATTCTTAGATACGTCTTTTGGTAAATTGCCATAAAATGAAGAAGGAATCTCCAATATTGTCAAAAATCTTGACTCACTGGGTGACTGTCTCCAAGTTTATATCATCTAACCAAACTTCAATCATCTATAGTCAATCAAACTTATCCATTTGCAAAAATGAGCTCACAACTAAACCAAATTTTTAGTTACCTAAACATGCCCTATTCAGTTGACTACTACGAATTTGGATGATTAAATTAACCTCAAACAATGCTAAGATTTAGCAAAACGTTTATTTTGGTTAAACAAGAAAACCTTCCTTTAGCTAATAACCACCGAATAGAAAATTAGTTTTGGTTAACTAAACATGTTTTAGTAACCCAAATAACTTATTATCAAAGTCTAAAATTTAGTATGCCATATTTAGTCAAGTGTTCAGATATTTGACTAACTAATATTATTGGCAATTTACCAAAGGACGTACCCAAGAATAGGTATTTACCAAAAGGCGTACCATGGTTTCAATGTTACCAAAGGGCGCACATATTTTAGTAAACTTCCTCTTATACCCCTACTGTCAATCAAGTACTGCATGCAATTCTCTTTCTCTTTCTCTTTTTCTTTGTCAGTAATGAATTTCGAGATCGACCATAAAAAGATGTTCCTTTATATTTTGATAATAATATTATGGAATCTTTTTCAAAACAAAAAAATATTGAAATTAATTAAAATATTTTTATTAAATTAAAACTAAAAAACATTTCAGCCGGCCACGTTGGGCCTGAAATGTTTCCATTTCAGGCCCAACGTGCCCAATATTAAGGATTTTTTTTCGATTCTTTGATATTACATTTTAACACCTCGGAGAAGTCCAAATAAACAATGGATAGCAAATTTGAACTCCTTGTAACCTCAGAAATCCACAGGAACTGAAATTTTTACAATCGGAGCTCTCTAGGTCAATCAGTGGCCTTTTGGAGTCATTGGGGCCTGAAATGAAAAAATTTCAGGCCCAACGTGGGCTTGAAATGTTTCATTTCAGGCCCAACGACATTTCAGGCCCACGTTGGGCCTGAAATGAAACATTTCAGGCCCACCATTTCAGGCCCAACGTGGGCCTGAAATTTTTCCATTTCAGGCCCCAATGACTCCAAAAGGCCACTGATTGACCTAGAGAGCTCCGATTGTAAAAATTTCAGTTCCTGTGGATTTCTGAGGTTACAAGGAGTTCAAATTTGCTATCCATTGTTTATTTGGACTTCTTCAAGGTGTTAAAATGTAATAATGAAGAACCGAGAAAACATCACGTTGGGCCTGAAATGGGCACGTTGGGCCTGAAATGGAACTGAAATCCACAGAAACCTGAGAAGTCCAAATAAACAATGGATAGCAAATTTGAACTCCTTGTAACCTCAAAAATCCACAGGAATTGAAATTTTTACAATCGGAGCTCTCTATGTTAATCAGTGGCCTTTTGGAGTCATTGGGGCCTGAAATGGAAAAAATTCCATTTCAGGCCCACGTTGGGCCTGAAATGAAAGCCCACGTTGGGCCTGAAATGTTTCATTTCAGGCCCAATGTGGGCCTGAAATTTTTCCATTTCAGGCCCCAATGACTCCAAAAGGCCACTGATTGACATATAGAGCTCCGATTGTAAAAATTTCAATTCCTGTGGATTTCTGAGGTTACAAGGAGTTCTAATTTACTATCCATTATTCATTTGGACTTCTACGAGGTATTGAAATGTAATAATGAAGAATCGAGAAGAAATCACACATCAGGCCTTTTAGGGTCATTGGGCCTGAAATGGTTGGACACCTATTGCATTGGTGATATCTAATATATAGATGTTTGGACACCTAAAATATCATCTCCTACCTCTGACCTCTCTATTCATATGGAATTTTCAGAAATCCAAATATGGGAGGTCCATTAGTGGGTTTTGGTCAAAACTCACTGATATTTCTAAACTACTCCTATTTGATTGGTGATATCTAATATATAGATGTTTGGACACCTAAAACATCATCTCCTACCTCTACCCTCTCTATTCATATGGAGTTTTCAGAAATCCAGATATGGGAGGTCCATCAGTGAGTTTTGATCAAAACTCACTGATATTTCTAAACTACTCCTATTTGATTGGTGATATCTAATATATAGATGTTTGGACACCTAAAACATCATCTCCTACCTCTACCCTCTCTATTTATATGGAGTTTTCAGAAATCCAGATATGGGAGGACCATCAGTGAGTTTTGACCAAAACTCACTGATATTTCTAAACTACTCCTATTTGATTGGTGATATCTAATATATAGATATTTGGACACCTAAAACATCATCTCCTACCTCTACCCTCTCTATTCATATGGAGTTTTCAGAAATCCAGATATGGGAGGTCCATCAGTGAGTTTTGACCAAAACTCACTGATATTTCTAAACTACTCCTATTTGATTGGTGATATCTAATATACAGATGGTTGGACACCTAAAACATCATCTCGTACCTCTAAACTCTCTATTCATATGGAATTTTCAGATATCCAGATATGGGAGGTCCATCAGTGAGTTTTGATCAAAACTCACTGATATTTCTAAACTACTCCTATTTGATTGGTGATATTTAATATATAGATGTTTGGACACCTAAAACATCATCTCCTACCTCTACCCTCTCTATTCATATGGAGTTTTCAGAAATCCAGATATGGGAGGTCCATTAGTGAGTTTTGACCAAAACTCACTGATATTTCTAAACTACTCCTATTTGATTGGTGATATCTAATATACAGATGGTTGGACACCTAAAACATCATCTCGTACCTCTAAACTCTCTATTCATATGGAATTTTCAGAAATCCTGGTATGGGAGATCCATCAGTGAGTTTTGACCAAAACCCACTGATATTTCTAAACTACTCCTATTTGATGGATGATATCTAATATATAGATGTTTGGACACCTAAAATATCATCTCCTACCTCTAACCTCTCTATTCATATGGAATTTTCAGAAATCCAAATATGGGAGGTCCATCATTGTGTTTTGATCAAAACCCACTGATATTTATGAAAACCCACTGAGTTTTGGTCAAAACTCACTGATGGACCTCCCATATCTGGATTTCTGAAAATTCCATATGAATAGAGAGGTTAGAGGTAGGAGATGATGTTTTAGGTGTCCAAACATCTATATATTAGATATCACCAATCAAATAGGATTAGTTTAGAAATATCAGTGAGTTTTGATCAAAACTCACTGATGGACCTCCCATATCTGGATTTCTGAAAATTCCATATGAATAGAGAGGTTAGAGGTAGGAGATGATGTTTTAGGTGTCCAAACATCTGTATATTAGATATCACCAATCAAATAGGAGTAGTTTAGAAATATCAGTGAGTTTTGACCAAAACTCACTGATGGACCTCCCATATCTGGATTTCTGAAAATTCCATATGAATAGAGAGGTTAGAGATAGGAGATGATGTTTTAGGTGTCCAACCATCTATATATTAGATATCACCAATCAAATAGGAGTAGTTTAGAAATATCAGTGGGTTTTGGTCAAAACTCACTGATGGATCTCCCATATCTGGATTTCTGAAAATTTCATATGAATAGAGAGTTTAGAGGTACGAGATGATGTTTTAGGTGTCCAACCATCTGTATATTAGATATCACCAATCGAATAGGAGTAGTTTAGAAATATCAGTGAGTTTTGGTCAAAACTCACTGATGGACCTCCCATATCTGGATTTCTGAAAACTCCATATGAATAGAGAGGGTAGAGGTAGGAGATGATGTTTTAGGTGTCCAAACATCTATATATTAGATATCACCAATCAAATAGGAGTAGTTTAGAAATATCAGTGAGTTTTGATCAAAACTCACTGATGGACCTCCCATATCTGGATTTCTGAAAACTCCATATGAATAGAGAGGGTAGAGGTAGGAGATGATGTTTTAGGTGTCCAAACATCTATATATTAGATATCACCAATAAAATAGGAGTAGTTTAGAAATATCAGTGAGTTTTGACTAAAACCCACTGATGGACCTCCCATGTCTGGATTTCTGAAAATTCCATATGAATAGAGAGGTCAGAGGTAGGAGATGATATTTTAGGTGTCCAAACATCTATATATTAGATATCACCAATGCAATAGGTGTCCAACCATTTCAGGCCTAATGACCCTAAAAGGCCTGATGTGTGATTTCTTCTCGATTCTTCATTATTACATTTTAATACCTCGTAGAAGTCCAAATGAATAATGGATAGCAAATTTGAACTCCTTGTAACCTCAGAAATCCACAGGAATTGAAATTTTTACAATCGGAGCTCTCTATGTCAATCAGTGGCCTTTTGGAGTCATTGGGGCCTGAAATGGAAACATTTCAGGCCCAACGTGCCTGAAATTTTTCCATTTCAGGCCCCAATGACTCCAAATGGCCACTGATTGACTTAGAGAGCTCCGATTGTAAAAATTTCAGTTCCTGTGGATTTCTGAGGTTACAAGGAGTTCAAATTTGCTATCCATTGTTTATTTGGACTTCTCCGAGGTGTTAAAATGTAATATCAAAGAATCGAGAAATGACCCTTAATATTGGGCACGTTGGGCCTGAAATGGAAACATTTCAGGCCCACGTTGGCCCTGAAATGGAACCATTTCAGGCCCAACGTGGCCGGCTGAAATGTTTTTTAGTTTTAATTTAATAAAAATATTTTAATTAATTTCAATATTTTTTTGTTTTGAAAAAGATTCCATAATATTATTATCAAAATATAAAGGAACATCTTTTTATGGTCCATCTCGAAATTCGTTACTGACAAAGAGAAAGAGAAAGGGAAAGAGAATTGCATGCAGTACTTGATTGACAGGAGGGGTATAAGAGGAAGTTCACTATTATTAAGTGTGCCCTTTGGTGAAAATGAAACCATAAGACACCGTTTGATAAATACGTATTCTTGGATACGCCCTTTGGTAAATTGCCGAATATTCATTGATCTACGCACATGCTTAACACCCAACCTTACATTTTCAAATCTTTTAAACAAATCTAACCTACATAAAGTCCTTGTAACACATTTGTTTAAGTCTCCACTACTAATTAACGAATTCTTAAATAAACACAGGTAGTTCTCAATATTGAAATTACAAGTAAAAAAATTCAACCTAAATACCTTACAAAAATGGAAGGCTATAAGCATAGTAAACTAGATCCACTTGAAATATTTGTCATATTCATAAAGTTCTACGAAGAGGAGTTTTGACGCAATGGTAAAATTATCACCTTGTAATTGAAAAGGTCACGTGTTTAAGTCTTGAAAATAACCTCTTATAAAATAAGGTATGATTATGTATAATAGACCATTTTCTGGGACCTCGCATGATACGAACTTCATGCATAGATTTTTCCCTGAGACCTTGTTTGACAGGAGCTCCATGCACCAAGTTACTTTTTTTTTATTCATACAAGTTCTACCCTTTTATTGAAAATCACATAAATTCTCAAAATAGTCTTTGAACTACTTGATATCTCCATCGTATCAAAAGTTTTTTTTTATTAATCTAGGACTTTCGGTCCAATTAGTCCCGGAGGCGGATGGTCCGACCTCACAAACGTCCATAGGTTCACATGCATCATCATACTGACATCAAATTTATTCATTTGAGCTTAATATCATTTAACTATGAAGTACAAAATTTATTAAAACTGTAAATTCAAAATAGAATCATGACTTAACTTGTTTTAAATTATTATAAAATGTTAAAACACTACGATTAATCAAAGCACAAACGGAAGAATCAAAATTATCTAACACTGTGTAAACTGACAGTTGCTTTCTCGGTGAGTTCAGAGAGCATTGAAAAAGCTGCAAGAATGTCCTTGAAGCTCTGTTATGCACTTGCCATTCACTGTGAATTAGTGTGCGTATATGCTCTGTCAATTCTGAGCTATACAAGTTGCATCCATTAATAATAGCTAAAACAAATAGGAGATTATCTTATCGTGGGACTGATACAATCTGTTTGGGTGTAAACGTGCGATATTATCTTTTGCTCCAAGCATCCTTGCCTTTCACTGTGAATTAGTGTGCGTAAATGCTCCGATCCGTCAATCCTGAGCTATACAAGTGGTATCCATTACCCAAGCCGATCTTAAGTAAATGTAAATGTCACAGGACAGGTACGCTATGAGCGTAGTAAGGTCTTAGAATCTCTGTAAAGATGGATAATAAAGAACAAACTAAGCTTAGATGTGACTGTACTTTCATTGGACCAGAAGAAAACCTGATTTGGATTCGCGCGAGCACTGCTGCCTACTTTACTGAGAATAGATGTGCTTTCTAGAGGATAAGGCCAATGAGTCATCCAACCAATAGATGGCCCAGAGCTTATCTATTTATAAGGCAGTTGATTTCTGAAAAGAGTCAACAAAAAAATAAAAATAAAAATGGTGGTCTGGTGGTGGGGGAGTGGACCACATTCTCGGTAGTCATCCTGCATACTGTATGATTGTTAAGAGGCGGGGCGGTACGTAGTGGAGCTGTCGACGTGAACATTATCTGCACACAGACAGCCGTGAGAGAAAGGAAGGGCATCAAACTAAAGCTCGTTGTAGCTTCTTTTCAGTGCTTCGTTCAGTTCTCATGCTCTGCCCGGCGCCCAGTCCTGCACTGTAAGAATAATTTTATTTAATTATCAAATATCGATTATATTGTAATAAATTTCAGATTTTAAGGGTGCACATGTAAATGCGGGGAAGATGTAAAGGAGCCGAGAGGTGTGGGCCCGCCCGTCCGCATCCATACAACATTGCATTATCGCATTGATAGAGAAACGGATATGGTAGTTGGTGGGTTGGCCCATGTTCATGTGACTGGGTCGGGTGATGGAGGCTCTGAGCTAGGGACCAAAAGCTTCCGCATTGGCAGGCAACGAATCAGATTCTTAATGTGACCTCCCTCATGCTCATGGGCACTGGATATCAGAGTCGCAATTAATTTTTGAACTCGACTTTTCCAGTTCTTAATTAAACCAAGCATTACCACCGATTAAGGAGGATTATCAGTCACTATGAAATGCCAATAGAAAATATCTGCTAATTGATACTGGGTTTATTTCTCGAGCACCCGGCCTTAGCGCTCGGATATTGGATCCCATGAGCATTCGGGTTTAGCGCTCATATATCGGTTTTCCTTGAGCACTCAGGCTCAGCGCTCTCGGATGTCATTTTCCCCCGAGCACTTGAGATCAATGCTCAAATATCATCTTCCCCGAGCATCCTAGATCAGTATGTAGATATTGGTTTCCCGAGTGTCGTGGTTTCTTGCTCAAAGATTGGTATTCTTGAGCATTAATGCAATCGAGTACTTGACTTTGACTCTTTGCAACCTACGCAGAGATTTCAGTTGTAGGATCTAGTTCAGAGGAATATGTGACGTTCTCTTAATGGAGAAGCAGCTAACAATTTTCAGATCTGATCTCCTGAACCCTTTTGGAGAAACACGTGACGACTCATGAGTGGAGGAGCCTCTAATGGCTGTCAAATTTGGTTCACTTACCAGCCCTTATGAGGAGGGCAGAGGAGTGCGTGATGTTGGACGTGGAGATGCTCTTCCGTGGATTATATAAGCTCCATCGAGGGTAAGGTGGAGGTATGATTTTCTTCTTGCCCACGGAGGCAATTCTTCTCCAAGAAACTTAATGGGCGAAATCTGCAAGTGCATAGTTGGCATCAAATAATAAAATATAGAACACATATGTACTATAAATTGAGTACTAGTCAAAATCATGAAACAGACTATTTAGAACAATCGAAATAATGAGAGAAAATGAATTAAGAAAGAAAAAGGAGTCTTAGAAGAAAATCAATTTGGGAAATAATTCTAGGATTTTAATTTCACCACAACAACTATTAATACTTTAAATATTATTCACTCTCTTACCTCAATGATGATACATATGAAGGTGGCCTATCCCGAGGTACTGGTATAAACTTTGGAATTATACTTGTGTGTCTATCAAAACACAACGCCTACTTTCAAGGTAGAAGAACTAAAGTGATCATTTTCTCAAGGAGACTCCTATCATGACGGCCCACGGTCCTGTAGATGTTATCCCTTACTTCGTGATGTTAAATCAAGGTAAAGTCATTAAGCTCTGTAATAGGCAATGATTCCCTTGTGAGGGTTTGAATTACTTTCGTGAATAACCCCTCTAATCTTGGTCCTTATGGGTCGGAGAGTGGGGTTCACCTTTCGGTCCTTCCCTGTGTCCCATGGGATATGAAAATGTATGTTAGTGTCATAGTCATGTATGCACAATAAGACCGGATCATTGATCAACACATCATATGATAAAAGAAACATGAGTAAATATAAAACGAATGTCAACAAATTAATTGGGCTACTCTCTCATACTAGAAGAAGACATGGAAGAAGACTTTTCACAATGCAAAATCTAGGAGAAAAGGAGAAGAGAATGTTTAGTTGTGTGTTGATAGTCATCTTAGGAAGAACTCCAAGCTCGATGGTGAATGAAATCTCCAACTCTCCTTGGAAATAGTTCTCCTAGGATTTCCTACCATGGGGAAACACCTTCTCGTATGGAAGGGGAGAACCATTTGAACTTAGACTGATGTAATAACCAACTACACCACGATACCAGTGGTGGAATTAAATTCTTAATTTTTATTTTAAATAACTTATATTTTTAAAAAATTAATCAAACTGAACTTCAAATTTCAATATATTAATTTGGTTTAACTGATATTTTGATAAGCCTATATCCAATGTTCTAAATGATTTTGCTTGTACTTGTTAGTAGGAATACTAGAGTCAATTATGTAATGATTGACTAAGGGCCTTTTGTATCATATTCTATCATTAATAAAGGCATGTTTGGTTATTATACTTTATATTTGTGTCAAATAACTAAGTATAATAATGTACTTGGGTAGTAAGTTCTTATCTACATCATATCGATTGGTTGAATTGATAGTGAGATGATGTAGAGAATACTACACTAAATCATTTCTAGTCAAGCATTAATATTCAAGGACAATATTAATGCATATAGACTAGCATGTAGATCAATTGATGACTGTTAGACCGTGTTCGACAAACTAGAGGGAGGGGGGTGAATAATGTTTCTTCGATTTTCTTCCTACAACCGTTAGTGCGCAAGCGGAATATACAAAGTAAAACTAAACTAAAACAAGGAAGAAACACACCGATGTACGTGGTTCGGAGATGATGCTCCTACTCCACGGCTGTCCGTAAGGTGGGTGATCCCTAATCCGTCGGTGGATGATTCCCCGGAGCACCTCCGGCTAGATCTCGTAGCTCCTTGTGGGTAGAGAAACCTCTCCACAACCTCTGGACACTATTTGAGCAATATAGGCTACTAACTCACTCTATCCAAGCAGTTTTTGCCAAGGGTAAACAGCTTGAAACGAGCTCCCTTAAATAGAGGTCGAGCTGAAATATGACCATTACCAGTCGACTGCCCTGGCCTTTCCTGAATTCAAATTCTCACACTGACCTTTCGAATTCTAGCCACCCCAGTTGACTGCCCCAGGAGCAGTCGACCGATCCTTCCCTAAGCCTAGGGCTTTCCTTCCAGAGTACATTTCTCTCCGCACTCGAACCCTCCCGGCTTAGTTCCCGAGTACAAACACTCACACTTGGACCCTCACGACCTGGTTGACTCTTCAATCAGCAGTCTCGATTTGTTGCCTTCACGCCCTCTTCGTCTTCGGCTCTCGTCCCTCGGATGCACACGCAAGCCCTCGACTCGCCTCCATGCCACCCTTCACGCATGCCTCGAGTCCGCGTCCCTCGGCTCATCGTCTCTACTATCCATGGTCCCTCAGATACGCACACAAGCCTCCAGCTTGCCTCCATGTCACCCTTCAGCTGAAGACATCCAATCAAGTCTATGTGTACCTGCCAATCTGTACACTCACATACATATATTAGTCCAACAACAAACCCTAACTTACTCATATTGACACATACATCAAAACCCATGATCCTCCAGATCGGTGCCATCCTCCTATGACGTTTGGAGAGAGGAATGACATCCTACTCTTTCTGCGGGACGTGAAGGGGAGGGGCTCGAGTCGAGCAGGTGATCTTGCTCCTTCTCGACGGGTAGGATGAGTTGTCTTTGCTCAGTAGGTAGAGGGCTCACCATTCGAGTTGGCTCTGGTGCTGACGCAGGGACCAGAGCTAGTGGTTCCTCATCCCCTTGTGCCCCGGCGAGGGTGCGGGAGGGGTCGACCTCTTGGGCAGTGGATGGATCGACGGTGGGAAGCTCCTGACTTTGGATCTTCTCAGAGTCTTAAGTGGGCTCGGTCGATGGGTCCGTAGGAGCTTGAGAAGGAGTAAATGCCTTCTCATCTATAAGCTCCCACTTGAGAAACTTGCTCATGGATCGGGCGAGCATGATGGCTTCTGCAAAACAAAAGCAAAGGAACATTAGTTAGTATAAATAGATATTTAATAAAATAGTACACTTATTGAGGTCGCGACCAAGGCTGGGAGCCTTAGGGCTAATCCTAGCCAATACAGAAGCCCTTCACATTGAACAATATTAGGGTCGTGGAACTCCATTCCGGCTAAAATGATTCTGGCTCGTTGGCACCCCTGATCTTGCTGAAGTCGCCCAGTTCTGGAGGGGGAGGCAGGTCTTCTCGCCAGCGAGTCAGACAAAAAGGTTGCGCAGAAAGTTTAATGAAAAAGAAGCGTTCTTTCCATCCCTTGTGGGAAGAAGGGAGGTCACCTATGAATTTGTGGCTCCACGGGAGATTGGTCGAGCATAGGAACTATAATTTCAAAGTCCGTCGGGATACCATAAGTTTCGTAGGCGGCTCTCAGGGCACTGAGTTTAACCCTTAAGGATGTGGCCTCATACCACTCCGGTCGATAAGCCTGCTCCCCATTGGGTTCTTCCTTCCCGCTCTACCCTTTCTTTCCCTCTCCACTCTTGCCCATGGTCCTAAGGAAGAGAAGGGGGTGATGGAAGAAGGAGAGGAGGGCATGTGAGTCTTACACAAAAAGGAGGAACTTTAGCGAGAGGAAGCAGAAGTCACGAGCTCTGATGGTCGGCGATGCAAGAAGGTGGAAGGCCACCTCTGTGAAGGAGAGTCCCCGAGACCAGCTTGGGAGAAGGTCCCCGAGACTAGCTTGGGAAGGACAGTCCTTGAGACCAACCCGGGAAGGAGAGTCCCCGAGACCAACTCGGGAGAGTGGAGCACAAAGAGTGGCTCGGGAAGGAGAAAATAGATTGGGAGAAGCTTACCCTTTGCTATGATAATGACACACTCAATACTTACGGTGACAGTTTCGAGCACCTCCTCCTCAGAATAGAAAAGTCGGCAGGTAGTTATAGCCTGTAACACATGATAATAATAGACTTAATATGTGTGGTGGCCGTTACCGACATCCCTTAGAGGACGACAGCTATCGAACAACCACGGATCATTAAACGTGGGAGTAAGGGAGGCGGTTATGAGGACGTGGAGGCGCTTGAAGGACGAACATCGAGTATATAAGGTGCGTCAACACTCAGGTAAAGGGCTCTCTCTCTCTGGCAAACTCTGATTCTCTTATTCTCCTCACTCTTTCTCTCTCCTAGAAGAATTGTTGACTTGAGCATCGGAGAGACCTTCGCCAGAACTCTTTCTGGTGCATCCCCTTAATGCTGGAGTTAATCTCGTAGGCACAGACATCCTCTCTCACCGCCACTCTAGGTCGTGCCGTGGTGACTTGTCATCCTCGTCGTTCGCTTCCGGAACATCATGCAATGGTAGACGGCTAGACGCCTCAAGTCCTTTTTTTAAAAATATATTGTGATTGAACACTATAACCAAATTGGGAAGGTGAGTCCTAAGAGTTTTTGATTTTTAATTTTTTTTAGTTTGAATATTATAACCCAATTGGGAAGGTGAACCCTAGGGGTTTTCAATTTTTAATTTTTTTAGCTTGAGCATTATAACTCAATTAGAAAGATAAATCCTATACTATAATAAAAATAAAATATTAATTTTGAGATAAAAAAGTCTTTTTAAAAATTTAATATCAGAATCATCAATTTAATATCTAAAATATCTTTTTCCTAGTTTATAATATGTTTCTTACAAATTAATAATAATATGTGATAAACATATATGAATCATCATTGATGAAGCATAGAGTTCTAAGGAACCCTATCTAGTTCTCTTGTTCGGTTGTATTACCCTTTCGCTCAAATCGAAGCTAAAGGTAAATCATTTTACTCCTCTTCAAAAGCTATCATTCTAATTTTAGTACTCTAATAAACTTATTCTTCTCTTGATATGTTAAAATTAAATTATTAAAATTGTACTTTTATATTTCAATTTGGAGTACCAATAAAAAACTAGTGTTACAATCCAATTGTAAACAGACTGCTACACTACTTCTACAGTACGCGAGGCAATAGATTATACGCCCGACTGATATATAATTCGGAAGTTACAATACTCTGCTATAGTTTATATTGTTCGACAACTAAATACTTTGCTACTGCATATATTGTTCAATAGCTACATTACGCTACTACACAATATATTGCTCAGCTACTGCGATTGGACCCGACCCCGGGGGTCCCGGCCAGTACCCGGCCCGTTGACCCGGTTCGTCGGGCCGAACCGGAACCGGCCCGGCAGGATGCCGACCCGGTTAACCGCCGGAACCGGAGACTTTTTGATTTTTTTTTTGGACGGATGAGATCATTTGACCATTTTTTGATCAATGACTATGATTTAGTGACCGTTATGATCCGAACTCTATAAATAGGGAGTTCATTTCATCATTTTCACTCACAACACAACTTCTCTTCTCTCAATCTCTCATTCTCAACTCTCTAACTCTCAACTTCTCTCTGCGTTCTTCATCGACGATAATGGAAGGAGGTCACGGAGCTTCATCATCTCGATCTCGGAGGGGAAAAGATATTGCATACGAGGATCCCAACCTTCAAATTCAATCACCGATGATGAGACCGAGGCTCAGCCCCAACGCCCTCCGATCCCCGAAATGCAAGGAAGTACCGATGCGATTACTTCTAAGGTTCGGGATAATCCTCCTTTAAAATCATCTATTTTCACTAAACATTTTGAGAAGGTCACACTTCCGTCGGGAGAAATGCGTGCAAAATGTAAACATTGTAATGCTTCCTACAAATTCCAAGCCGGCGGTGGCTATGGGTCGTTGAAACGACATGTAGAAACGAAACACCCGACGGAATCTGGGCTTGACCGCTCTCAAACACAATTATCTAAATTTTATTGCGGTAGTAGTACTGATTCTGGTTTATTTTTATATTCAGATAACAAATTAAGAGAATCATTAGCTAAATTTGTTTCCGTAAAACATCTTTCTTTTAGTTTTGGATCTAAATGCACATTTGAATATTTTTGTAAAGAATCTCTTAATCCTGCTGCTAAACGTGTACCTAGGACTACACTAACTCGTATAATTAAAAGATTAGTAAAACAAGAAAAACAGAATTTAATTGAAGAATTTAGTAAATTAAATAATAAAGCTTCTTTATGTTCCGATATTTGGAGTGATTATTGGCAAACTCATTCTCATATGGGTATAACATGCCATTGGATTGATAACTCTTCGATCCTTCAAAAAAGATTATTAGCTTATAGAGTTTTTGATGAATCACACATAGAGCTGTCAATTTGGGTTGGGCCCGTCGGGTTGGCCCGCCCCGCCAATCAATTTGAGCGGGTTGTGTTAGAATTTAAACAACCCAAGCCCGCCGCGGGCCAACCCGCCTAGGCCCGCGACCCGCACGGGTCGGCCTGCGACGGGCTTGTGTTGGCCCGCGGGTTGAGAATCACATATTAGTTAAGTTTTATGACAATTTATTATCTTTCTTTGTTATTATTTTGAAATAAGAAACAATATTTTTCATGACATGAGTACTCATTTGTATCCATTTATATTTAAAAAAATATATTTCTTAACATATTTGATTAATGAAATCTAAATATATGATTTTTTTTTAATTTTTTTAAAAATATTTTGATGGGCCCGCGGGTTGGCCCTCCTAACCCATGACCCGCCTTGAATTGGGTTGGGTTGGGGATTTTCCAACCCGCCTAGATGACGGGTCGACCCGCCCCGCCCCGCCAAATGGCCGACCCGCCATGGGCCGACCCGCTCCGCCACGGGTTGTCCCGTTTGACAGCTCTAATCACACACTGCTCATAACATTGCACAATTATTACACATAGTTTTAGAAGAATATGGATTAACTCATCAAATATTTTAAATATCATTAGACAATGCTAGTTCTAATTAATACCGCTTCAATAGATGAATTAAAATTTTTTTGTCAACCTGTCATTGATGGTTTATTTTTTTATATTCGTTGTGTATGTCATATTTTAAATTTATGTGTTCAAGATGGATTAAAACTTTTACAAAATTATATTCAACCAATTAGAACCACAATTTCATACTTATGGTCTCATCCATCTATGATGAAACAATGGGGTAGATTTTGTAAAGCTAATGGAATGCGCCAAAAAAATTTTCACGTGATGTTCCAACACGTTGGAATTCAACATATCAATTATTATAAGATTCTTTTCAATATAAAGATTTATTATGTTTATTTTTTGCACAAAATAGTAATACTAATATATATTTATTTTCACAACAATGGAATATTTGTAGTAGTATTTGTGAAATTTTAAAAGTTTTTAACGATGCAACTGAACAACTTTCTGGTGTTTATTATCCTACTGCTCATTTAATTTTAGTAAATTTTTGTAGTATAGTATTAATATTAAATGAACATGTAAATGATGAAGCTTTAACTTTATGTATAATAGCTATGAAAACTAAATGGGAAAATATTTTTATTTAATTCCTGAAATTTATTTAATTGCATTTGCTTTAGATCCTAGATTTAAATTAGAAGTTTTACAAGAAATGTTAACTTTATATTATGACGCATTAATTCCTATTAAGGATTCTTCCTCTCTGGATCCAGCTAATATTGTATATAATATTAAAAATTATTTATATGATCTTTATAATCAATATTATGTTAAATATGGAACACAAACTAATATTTCTGAAACACAACAACCTACTACTACTAATTTAAAACCAAAAGCCCAACTTTTATTAAAAGAACGGACGAAACGTCCACGAGGATCCTCAAGTTCCACACAGTGTAGAACTTGAGAATTATTTTACGACTTCTTTTGATTTTAATGAAACAGATAGCGAAGACTTCGACATCTTGAAGTGGTGGTCACAGAAGGCTCAAAGCTTTCCCGTTCTCTTCGTGATCGTAAAAGAAATTTTAGCTTCTCCAATGTCGACTGTTGCTGTGGAGCAGACGTTCAGTGCTGGCGGCAACATATTAGAGAACGACGATCAACCATGTCTCCCGACTCATTGGAAGTTCAAGCATTACTTGATGATTGGACCAGAGCTGAGAAGCGAATCCAAGGAATGCAACTTTCAGAATACGAAGTCGAAGAATTTGATACCGAAGGAACAAATACAACGGGAACGGGAGGAAATGCAATTGAGTGAGAAAGGGTAAAAATATAAAAAATATAAAAGGGTAAAAATGTAAAAGAACTACGTGGGCTTTGATTCCCCTATACCCTAAGGTGATACGTAGGCAACTTATATAAGTGTAAGCCTTTTTTAATAAAATTTATTTTTTTTTTAAATTTATTTTATAATTTTTAATTTTTTTAATATAATAATCTTGAACCGTGGCGAACCGTGAATCGGCGATTCCAAATCGTGAACCGTAACCGTCTTGGGCGGTTAAGGTTAAGGGTCGACTTCTCACGAACCGTCGAACCGATAATTCCGAATCGTCGAACTGTCGATTCCGAACCATGATCAGATCTAACTGCGATACTTTGCTACAGTATATATTGCTCGGCGACTATAGTGCTTTGCTTTAGTGCTCTACTATAATATGCATTGCTCGACTGCTACAGTAACTAATTATAATATTCCGAATCATTAGATTATTTTTTTTTATCAATATATTACTCAACTGCTACATGCTGCACTAATAATATTGCTATGGTATCCGGCAGCGTACTGCTACAATACCATTGCTCTACAAACATATCCTTCTTGCGAACAATCACAGATTCGGTCTGCTATAGTATTGCTACAATAACGATATTTGCTACCCTTTTTCTCTACGGTATTGCTACAATATCATTGCTACCATATCATTGCTACCGTACTGCTATATATAGTAAAATACAATTTTCTAATAATGTTGAAATCTTGAAGCCTAATGACCTGGCAATGACAAGTATGATATGGAGATTCTTTTTAACAAGCTATATAAGTATTTTGGCGATAGTTTCGATATACGTTGGTTCTCTTCTTTGTACGAGCGAGCGAAGACAAGTTTTTATTAAACTAGAAGAAGTAGAGAGAGAAGAGAAGTTTTTATTAAACTAGAAGAAGTAGAGAGAGAAGAGAAGTAGAGAGAAAAAAGAGATAACAAAATAACTTTCTTGATTGATTAAATTTGTCCATGAGATACACAATTTATAAAAACCTTAGGAGACCTAGTCAAATAAAAAATTAATAACGAAACCGTTAATTAATAGATTTATAAAGAATCTGTCAATTAACAGATTAATAAGGAAAATGTCTAATAATATAATAATATAAATTTAATCTCTTTAATCATTTTTATCCCCGACAAACTTAACGGGAGATCTCGGACGTTGAGTTTGCATGCCAATTTGCTAAATCGTTGTTTGGATAATAGCTTGGTAAAGATATCAGCAATTTGATCTTCTACATAGATATAAGAAACAGATAATTTCTTGTTTGCCACGCGCTCTCGAACAAAATGATAATCAATTTCAACATTTTTTTACGAGCATGAAATATTGGATTTGATGTAAAATATGTTGCTCCAATATTATCACACCAAATTTTTGGTGCAATATCTGATGCAAGATAAAGTTCCGAAAGAAGGGATTGAAGCCAAATAATTTTTGACGTTGCATTGGCTATAGCTTTATATTCAGATTCAGTGCTTGAACGAGATACTGTAGGTTGCTTTTTCGAATTCCAAAAAATAAGATTTCGTCCAAGAAATATTACATATCCACTAGTAGAGCGTCTATCTTCTGGAGAACTAGCGCAATCTGCATCGCTATAGGCATGTAAATCTCGAGATGAGTGTCGATATAAAAGAAGACCATGTAGAATAGTGTCTTTGAGATAACGAAGTATTCTCTTCACACCTTCCCAATTTTCTTCAGTAGGAGTATGCATGAACTGACAAGCACGATTTACTGCAAACGTAATATCAGGGCACGTAATAGTAACATACTGTAAATCTCCAACAATACTTCGATAAACTTGAGGGTCAACCATCACTGAAGAAGAGGAAGGTGTAGAGACATTATTTGGAGCAATAGGTGTAGAGATAGGACGCGCTCCATCCATTTTAGCTCTTTGAAGAAGCCCAGTAATATATTTGCTCTGAGAGAGGATATAGCCTTCATCATGTGGAATAAGTACAATACCAAGAAAAAAACGTTCATTTCCTAAATCTCGAATAGGAAATTCCTGATTGAGAAGGCTTAATAAATTTGAGATGCTGTTTTGATCATTGCCAGTTAATAGAATGTCATCCACATAAATAAGAAAAAATATCATAGATCCATCATTATGTTTGTAGAATAGAGAGGAGTCAGTTTTTGATCCAGAAAAATCTTGAGCCTGTAACCATTTAGATAATCGATGAAACCTTACACGAGGAGCTTGCCGAAGACCATATAAAGATTTCTTGAGATGACAAACATGAGATGGATATTGCGGATGAATAAACCCAGGTGGTTGCTCCATAAAAATCGTTTCCTCAAGAATACCATGAAGAAGTACATTAGAAACGTCTAATTGTCGGATAGACCAATTAGAACTAATAGCTATTGATAACAATAATCTGACATATGCAATTTTGATGACTGGGCTGAAGGTGTCATTGAAGTCAATACCTGGTTGTTAACTAAATCCTTTGGCTACAAGGCGAGCTTTATATCGTTCAAGAGAACCATCAGCTCGATGTTTTAGACGGAATATCCATTTTGAGCCCACAACATTCATGGACGGAGTGCGCGGAACTAGGCTCCATGTTCCATTGCGAAGAAGTGCATCAAATTCTGTAGCCATTGCATTACGCCAATTTGGATCCTTGTTTGACTATGTAAAGCAAGTTGGTTCAATAGTTTTTGAGGAACCCACTAGAGCTCGAGGAAGAGGATATCGAGTAGCCATTGGTGGGCATCGTGCATATATGTCACTTAAGGGAAGCATGCGACGAGGAGCACTATCATCCGAATCACTTGTTGACACTGATGAGAAAGTGGGTTGGCATGGTGAGTTTGTTGCCAAACCTGTATTATCCGAGGATCCAGGGCTAGAGAGCATATTATCTTCGGCTGGTGAGACTTCTAAGATTGGAGCAGCAACTTGAGGCGATTCTGATGGAATAGGAGAGTTATTAGGGAGCTCCGGAGCAGGACCTAGGATGTCATCTCTTCTGATAATGTTGGGTGACATCAAGAAAGTACCACCTGTATCTGGAGAAAAGAATGAAGAGGCTGCCGAAAAAGGGAACAGAGATTCATCAAAAGTAACATGTCGTGAAGTATATATCCGTCTAGTTGGTATATGTAAGCAACGATACTCATGATGCATATTACTATAACCAAGGAATACACATAATAATGAACGAGAGTCAAGTTTGTGTTTAGAGTAGGGGCGTAACCATGGATAACATGCGCAACCAAAGATTCGAAGAAAGGTGTATTCAGGAGTTTGATTATAAAGTTTTTCTAAAGGACAGTTATGATTGAGCAATGGACTAGGAAGTCGATTTATGAGATATACTGCAGTACAAATAGCTTCATCCCAAAATTTACACGGAACCGATGCATGATGAAGAAGAGCTAAGGCAGTTTCAACTATATGTCTATGTTTTCTCTCAGCAGAGCCATTTTGTTCTGGAGTGTGAGGGCAAGAAACTCGATGAACAATCCCACAAGAGACAAGATGACGATGAAGAGCTTGATATTATCCTCCCCAATCAGAATGAAGAGAGAGTATTTTGCGATTAAAATATCGTTCAACTTGTTTTTGAAAATTACAGAATATATCAAATAAATCAGATTTTCTTTTCATAGGATAAAGCCAAGTGTATTTACTAAAATGATTAATGAAGGTAACATAATATAAGAAACCTTGGTTAGACAAGATAGGTGCAGGACCCCAAATATCAGAATGAATTATTTCAAGTGGAAAATTGGAAACGCGTTCAGATGAAGAAAAAGGTAACTTATGACTTTTAGATTTCATGCACGCCTGACATGAATGAGATGGAGATGAAGTAAAGGAAGTAGGTAAATCATACCTATTTATGATTGACTGAACAATACGAAGGGAAGGATGACTAAGTCGGGCATGCCAGACTGGTTTATTTGCGCGTTCACCAATAAAAGCTTTGATTGAAGAATTTTGAAGATAGTAGAGGCCATTTTTTATTTTTCTAAGAAATACAGTAGTATTTGTTCCTCTATCTTTTATAAGATAATGATCATGATGAAATTCAAAAAAGACATTCTTATCAAGGGAAAACTGACGTACGGAGAGTAAATTTTTAGTAATGGATAGAACATGAAGGATGTTGCGCATGTGAAAAGTATGATTAGATAAATGAATGTATGTGTTTCCAAGATTAGTAATATGCAAACGTGAGCCATCACCTACTTGTACCGTATCCGAACCAGTGTATGGTAGTACTTTTGTAAAGATATTGTAGTCTGATGTGACATGATGAGTTGCTCCAGTGTCAATATACCATTCAGTAGATAAAAATTTTGAAGGTTTGCCATGAGTAGGCACATATGAGAGAACTTTAGGACGGACTTGTGAAGTTAAAGATCTTCTTAAAGCTGAAGGGCCACCGATGAAGGTTTTGTCGAGTCTTTTAGGACATTGAATACCAGTATGTTCAATTTGGAGACAAATTTGATATCTTCTTAAAGCTGAAGGACCACCGATGAAGGTTCTGTTAAGTCTTTTAGGACATTGAATATCAGTGTGTCCAAATTGGAGACAAATTTGACATCTCTGAACATTCGACATCAAAATAATAATAAAGAACCAAAAATTGTTGTAGCTTGGACCAAAAGGCACGGAGACTATTCCTCTTTTCCTCTACTTTCCCGTCATCAGTTGGCGGGTGATAAAAACGAGGACCGAGGATGACGAGCAAAAAAAAAAAGAGAGTTATGGCTCTGATACCATATTAAACTAGAAGAAGTAGAGAGAGAAGAGAGGTAGAGAGAAGAAAGAGATAACAAAATAACTTTCTTGATTGATTAAATTTGTTCATGAGATACACAATTTATAGGGACCTTAGGAGACCTAGTCAAATAAAAAATTAATAACGAAACTGTTAATTAACAGATTTATAAAGAATTTGTCAATTAACAGATTAATAAAGAAAATGTCTAATAATATAATAATATAAATTTAATCTCTTTTAGTCTTCACCATCAAGCTCTTCTTCTTCTTCTTTGTTCTTCTTTCTTTCTTCATACGATCGATTACTAACTTAAGCGTCAGAGAGACCACGTCGACGGAGTCGACCCACCTCTAATCAATGTTTCTTTCTCAGATCCACAAGGTGATATGAGAGAAGATGGCTTGCTGAGAAGGAGCCCGAGCGAATAGAAAAAACGGCCATCACAATCAATCTCAATATAATAATATAGGATGTAAATGAATTGAATTTGTCTACTCGTATGGGGTGTCTGGGTCATGTACATTGTAATATAAATTTTTGAATTATATTTAGAGAATTTTAGATATACTTTTGGTATTAGATTCACTTTCACTATAAGTATTTTTACTCAATTTAAAATTACGAAGTCATTCGTATAAATTACTTCGTCAATCAAGATAACCTACGAAGTCATATATAATCAACTACTTTGATACTATTACAGAACCGATAAAGTAAATGAACCTTTTTATTTCAAAATCGATTACGGATGAGATAAAGACTCCAATATCTTATGATGAAATAATAAACTGACTCATTTATTTTACGTCCATCTACTTTGATAATTATCTATTTATTAGATCATTAAATATTCAAAATCTATCAACCAAATTTTAGAGTGCTTAATATATTCATATCTTTAAATTTGAATTCTACGGTGTAAATTTAAAATATTTTTTTTTGAACAAGTTGAGAAAATTTAAACATGGATAGAAAAATTTAAACGCAAAAAGAGAAATGAGTGGTATAGTGAAAAAGTGTTATGCTTATTTGGAACTTCGAAACTTGGATACGTGAAATAAATAATGTTGGAGCATCTCATCCAAACGTTTGAGCATTAGCGATCTATATGAACATACAAATAGATAAATAATAAGAACTCACGACCACTAAACATAAATCGAGGAAATTCATGGAAACTCCTTCAATATGCACGTGTGGGTGAGGGATGCAGGGAATAATTTACTCGAGTATATCTCAATTTTTTTCATGGAGAATCATTCTACTCGAGATCAAGCTTTTTTTTAATTGCTTCTCAAGAACATTTTCATACTCACATTTTATAGATGATAGTTTTAGGTAAACATATTTACTTTTAAAAATTGAGTCAGACCAGAAAAGTCTGCCAATTGATCAAGAATCGGAGGCAAAATCGATCGGAATGAATCCATTACTCCTCTAGGTTGTAAAAAACTATATATATGAAAGAAAGGTGAGATCACGTGACCTTCATGTGGATAACTCCTCTGATATTTGTTCTCCTGGTTTTTATTTTCTAGAGCGAGAAAGAGGACAGCATCATTCTACACGTGTCATCACCGAACCGGAAGCGCATCGGCAAACTCGAGGAGCCCACGCCCTCGACATTCTCACCGATGGGAGGCCAGGGCGCGGCGGAGAACCTGGACGAGAACTGCTGGGGCACTGAGGTGGGGGAGGTGGCCCTCCACGGGCAGGAGCTCCACCGTGGTGCGGCCGCCCAGTTGAGCCTTGAGGTAGGAAGCGACGGAGAGGGGGACGGACACATCCTTAGCGGTCTGGATGACGACGCAAGGGGCGCGCACTAGGCCTAGCACGCCGCGCAGATCGCTGTTGAACACCGTCCTGCACACGAACAGAGAGATGTCCGGACGCATGTTGAACAGCGTCCGGCTGAACTCCTGGACCGCCGCCGGAACGTCAGCCCCTACCGTCAGCGGAGCGAACCCCTGCACCCACGCCTTGTAGTTGGACTCCATCGCGAAGAACACCTTTTCCACCTCACCCCTCTCGAATCCCCCATGGTAGTCCCCGTCGTTCAAGAACCTGGTTCGGATCCCCAATTCGCACACAGAACAATTTAAAGACCAAAATCAGTCATCTTACGGAAAGAGAAGAGGGCTTTCTGGATCCAGAAAACACGCACCTTGGCGATACGCAGATGAGGATGAGCTTGAGGAAGAGGTCGGGGCGGCGGATCGCCGCGAGGATGCCGATCATGGCGGAGACGGAGTGGCCGACGAAGAAGCAGCGGTCGACGCGAAGGGCGTGGAGGATGGAGAGGAGGTCATCGACGTAGGAGTCGAGAGTGGTGTAGCGGCGGAAATCGAAGTGGTCGGGGTTGACGCTGCCGGCGCAGATGAGGTCGTAGAGAATGATGCGGTAGTCGCGCTGGAAGTAGGGAAGGATGCGGTTCCACGCCGACTGGTCCGTGCCGAAGCCGTGCGACAGCACCACAACCCTCTCGCCGCTCCCCACCACCCTCACGTTCAGCACCTGAAGCAATTTGTTGGCGCTGCTACCGCTGCTAGCCTCTGTGACTTTGCTCCCGCCATGATTGTGGTTCTGATTTTGATTTTGATTTTGATTATTGCTACTGCCCCCCATGGCCTCCGTTGAGCTATAGCTAACTGATCCCCAAATTCTGAAACCTGAGTCCTTAGCACTCGCTCGCTAGTCGCAATATGGTTGAGAATTGGGCGACGGTGTATCGTCTATATATAAACCCTTTCTTCTCTTCGGTCGGTCGCTGCCGCTGCCTGCTGCTCCATCCCTTTCTGCGGTTCTCGAAGGCCTTCCATATTCTCGTGTTTTATCTTTTGCTATTTCTGCTTTACGAGGAGAGGGACCATTGATTAATTTACTATCCGTGTTGATAAGATAAGATGCATTTCTTTATCATTGTCCTTTCCACTTGAGAATTCGTCCACACATGTGTATAGGATTCTTGTCTCTTGTTGAAGCAGACAACTCGAGTTAATAGGCACTGGATGAGTCGGGACCCGCCTCTCACAGTGGTACGTTTCCCGACCACAACAGTCAGCGGAAGGAGCATCATTAAGAGTCCCACCCACACCCCCTCCCGGTCAATAGCATTTTGAGGTTGCTCAAGGTTAAATTTTATCCATTTCAATAATTTTTCATAAGGAAAAAAACATCAGTAATTTATTTTCCCATGGTAAAGTTTATTTTTTTGTATAATCTATATGATTTCATCCGATTAATTTTGAAAGTAGACGGTATTCATTTATAAAGGAGGGGTTGATAAAGGAGGGCGAGGGCGAGGGCGAGGGCGAGGGCGAGGGCGAATATTGATCTTTGTTTTTCTTTTGTTGTTATTTTTTTAAGTACATAACGGAATAATTATATATTAAAAGGAAAGACACAATACATCATTATTTTCTTGGTTGACAAAGGAGGGCGAGGATGAATATTGAACTCGTGCATATCTTTACTTGATCGGTCAACCAAATTTCCTGTTTGACTAATTGAACTCTTCGATCAACTAAAGGCTCTAATTTTTATAAAAAAAATTAACACGATAATATTAATAATAGTCCTACAAAATAGAATTAGAACAATTATTAATATACTTTGTATGGACAGAGTATTTGATCTCGACATAAAATTTTGAGTTGGTTTATGAGTTGAACTATCGCCTAAGTGATTTGTCCCAAAAGGGGCACTCCTTCACTACCATCCAAATTAAAAGACCTCTCTAGAATTTATTGTTGGAGGATATATTCCTTTCGAAGGGTTTACAAAAATAAATTGAAATTATAAAAAAAATATTTTAACTTAGTTGTTGAGTGGTCCGAGCTGCCTTTTATGCAGACTACAGTCTCCCGAGCTGAATTCTCGAGCAGAGACTCCCAAGTAGAATCTCCCGACCAGGATCTCCGAGTAGAATCTCCCAAGCAGTATCTCCCGACCAGGACCCGACCAGGATCTCCCGAGCAGTATCTCCCGACCAGGATTTGGAGAGTTGCTGAGGCATGCGTAACGCAGTTTCCTTGAAACAGATTTGTCCTCCTCCGGCGGTGCTTCGAGGCTCCGATGGACGTCTGTCTCTCAGGATACAACAGCGGGACCACGGGCACAACGTTGCACTTGATCAAAAAATTTGACAAAACGTTGGTTCATCGGCTTAGACAAATTTTGTCCTGACCGGTCAGGCATTCGATGCGCGCAGATCGTGTACACACACAAGTCCACTTGGTTCAGTACAATAACGGCGGTCGTCGGCCGCCGGCCGCCGGTCATCATTGCCAGTCGTTGGCTGCAAATAATGCTTGTGGAATTTAATAATTGTAATGGTAATTTTCATTTTAAATGTAAATATTGGAAGATAATTTTGGAATGATAAGTTTCATTACCCCGGAATTACGAAAAACCTTACTTTCCTAAGGTTTTTCGATTTCGGATTGCATGCCCCTTTTGCTGACGTGTTGGACATCGATCATTACTTGGGAATCACTGATTATGTAAACCAAACAAGATTTTCATTGATAACCTTAGATGGATAACCAAGGTTATCAAGGATAACCCCCAACCAAACACACCCTAAAGGGGGTTCTACAGGGGATTGGTCAAGCTTAGAAACCCTAACTTCTAAGTCCGCCATGATGCATTAGGTTTCACAAGCGACTCTAAGGGCACTGGGATTAACCTTTAAGGAAGTAATCTCATACCACTCCGGGCAATAAGTCTGCTCCCTATCAAGTTTTTCCTTCTTGCTCTGTTTTTTCTTTTCCTCTCCACTCTTGCCAATGGTCATAAAGAAGAGAAAGGGGTGATAGAAGAAGAAGAGGGAGGCAAGTAAGACTTACACAGAAGGAAAAAACTTTAGAGAGCATGAGCGGAAGACACAAGCTCTGATAGTCGACGGTGCAAGAAGACGGAAGGCCACCTCCGCTCCCCCTTTTATAAGGAAGGAGCAACGCACGATGTGAAGGGATAGATGCACGACGCGTGGATGAGAATGAATCACAAATCTCGAGGCATTGCAGCTCATTATAGCAGCCGGTTGGTATGACTTGACTAAGCACATCAATGGAAGATCACGTCGAAGGGATCCTGCCATGTGGCAGCAATTCATTCACTAGGAAAGTCTCCCATCATTAATATATCTCATGTGCCCTTAATAGGTGATGGGCAACCATTATTACAGGGCATCGAAACTCGTACAAACTCATAGATCGATTCAAGCGACCGCTTCGGGCCAAGGAGTGAATGTTTCGATTCCTAGGACCCAACAAATCGTTAAGGAATAGAAAATGGTAATTGTACACTCCACACATACTTCGCTCTCTTGTCACGCCACAAGTCCAATCAGTCAGCCCAACTTTCTTCAATTAGACTTAAAGGGGGGACTTATGATCAGAATAAGTAATCTAGGGAGGACACGTGGCACGAGAAAGCTGCTTGGCAGGACTAACCATGCTGGAATGCTCGAGGTTAGCCCGGCGAGAAGGTTCTCGAGACCAGACCAGGAAGAAGAGTCCCGAGACTAGCTCGGGAGAATAGAGAATGCCAGTGGTTAGCCCCGAGTGGGTCCCTGAGACCAGACCAGGAAGAAGAGTCCCGAGACTAGCTCAGGAGAGTGGATCCCAAAGAGTAGCTTAGTAAGAAGAAAACAGATTGGGAAAAACTTACCATGAGCTATAATAATGGTGCACTTGAAACCGTTCTCCCAGAGACAGCTTCAAGCACCTCCCCTTCATAATAGAAAGTCCTGCAGACAGTTATTACATGTAACACATGATAATAATGGACTTAATAGGTGAAGTGGTCGTTACCGGCCTTCCTGAGAGGAGAACGGTTGCCGAACAACCATGGACCATTAAACGTGGGAGTAAGAGTGGCAGTTACGAGGGAGGGGAGGCGTGCGAAGGATAGACATCGAGTATATAAGGTGCTTCGGCACCCAGGTGAAGTCTCTCGGTCACTGTGAAAAAGAAACCCTGATACTCTTTTTTTCTCGTTTTCACCTTACTAGAGAGATTTCTGACTTGAGCGTCGGAGAGGGCTCCACCGGAACTCCTTCCGGTGTATCCCTTTACGCTCATGTTAATCTCGCAGGCGCAAGCGTTCTCCCCGTCGTCACTCCAAGTTGCGCTGTGGTGATTCACCATGCTCGTCGTCCACTTCCGGAACACTTATATTTGATGTTTTAAATCTCTCGTGTGCTTAAATTCTTCTTCGTATCATATTTTACGTGTTTGGATTTATTTCGAGTTTGATGTAATTTTTCCTATATTTATGACATTATATCTAAAATTCAAATGTAGTTTTGTATGAAATCAAGATGAGCCATGGACTTGAGTCGAGTCGAATCAATCTTAGCCCAGGGCTAAGGTTAAAGAGAATTAGTTCAAATGTTGAAGGGTTCATCATGAAAGAGATCTGATTCATCCTGGTCTGGTTCATCATCCGAAGGTGGTTCATAACTTGAGAGGATTGGTTCAATTGGGGATTGGTTCAAAATTTAGAGTTGATTCAAGGGGAGACGGTTCGCTTCCTTCATCTCATCCATGGTCACATCTCCCTCATGGGAGGGAGCTCCTTCTCACCGGAGCCATCTCCTCCCTCATCAACGCCACTCCACCTTCATCCACACTTGGCCGGAGGGGTTCCTCCGGCCATCTCCACCTTCATTCCTCTAGTCTTCCACCTCTCCTCCATCATCCATCATCCACTAGAGCTCCACCACCAACTCCATCTCTTCCTCATCCTCATGCTACTTCCATCCTCACGCCACTTTCATCCACACTTGGCTGGAGGGGTTCATCATGCCATCTCTACACAACCGGCACCTCAAGGAAGGGGGTTCCCTTCCTCATTGAGGGAAGCATCTCTATCGTCACCCTGGTAGGGAAGGGAAGGTTCTTGCATAAGAGAACGCAACACTTGGAGAGGAGTGAAGGTCTTCCACTCTCTTCTACCCCCCAAGTTCATCCATCATCTGCAATCCTCTTCGTCCACAAGCTCTTGGCTGGCACTCCTCCGCAAGCACCATCTGCAAATATTCTGATCGAGGAAGGCTCCACTATTTGCATCATTAGTTTCAAGTTGCATTTACTTCTTTTTGCTTGCAATGTGTTTGTCTTAAGAACCCCCCCCCCCCCCCCCCCCCCCCCCTTGTTACTTCAATCAATGCATTTCACTTTGTTTAATTTCCACAATTTTGTTTAACGCTTTAAATGTTGTTCTTCGTTTGAATGTGAGTGGGTTAGGTTGGATTAGGATGCTTAACTTTATGTTTCATTTAATTTTTTGCGATAGCAGTGTAACTAGTTTAGATTTAATTAAGATATCTTTCATTTATTAGTCTAAGCACTCAAATCCAACACACACCCTCCATTAACAACATCAAAAACCCAAACTAAGGATGACAATTTTTCCCAGTTCGGGATCCATGGGAAAAATCCAAAATGAGGACGGATTCCAGGAGTATTTTTGGATATAGATTTTTTTTAAATCCCCGCATTTAAATGGGGATGGATATGGAGATATTATTCTCATCCCCGAACCTTCCCCGATACGACACGATGGGGACAGGGATGAAACGGGATGAGCATGGGGATGGGGACAAAGATAAGGATTACTCGATTAGTTCGGTAAATGTTAGATGAGAAGTGGGGATGACTGTTTTTTAGATTTGTTTTCGAGAGTGAGAAACAAGGATGGGGATGGGGACAAGCATAAGAATTTAATCTCCGCAGGATTGGGAAGAAGATTTTCCGATTACACATAACCGGGATAGGAGCAGGGATGGGGGTGGGGATGAGGATGACAAATCCACTCCCGTCCCCTCCCACACCATTCTCATCCCTAACCCAAATCTCATTTCCAAATAAATTGATCTTAAGATTATCACTAATCATTATATTTCTTAAGAGATGATTTGGATATTCTCTTTACTATTCTAGTGTAGGGGGATTCGTTAATTTGAATTATAATCGTAGTATGATATATAGTTGATATTAATCGGTCGAGTTTTTTTTTCGTACTCCATTTTTTCTTACACCTTTATATAAAAATAAAAGAATAAAAAAATGCACCTCTAACCTGCTCCTCAGGAGGTAAGTATAATGAAAAGCCTTCTTCTTTGATACAAATTTGTAGGATCTGTCTGACACTAGAGGGGGTGAATAACATATAATATTTTTTCATTTATTTCTTATCTATCAGAGTTAGTTTATGCAACAAAAATGATAAAAACAATAAGAAAAAAGACAAGAAATGCACACCAAGTTTTAACGTGGTTAGATAATCCCCTAAGGTCTCTACTCCACCTATGCACAAAGCGATTGTCGATTAGTCTCTTTTCCAGACACCTTATGGAGGCGAAGAAATCTTTTATAGATTTGATAAATACAAACACAAATAAATAATAATCAAACATATGAGCATATAAAGAAAAACAAACTTGTTGATCTAATCTAAAGTTCTGTGTGTCGTGACACTCCTAATCCTTTCCGGATCACACAAGCTGGATTTAGAAAACTCTTGAGCACTTGGATGAGAGAGCTTTGATTGTAGTTGATGCTAGAAGATGTCTTGACTCCCCTTTTATAGAGTTTGATTTGATACTCTTCCGGTCGTCTGAAAGTTCTTTTGGTCAATTGAGCCTCCGTTGACTCATCTCTAAACTCGATCCTCTTCGAGCTAAGTTTTGGCCTTCCGGTCATTTAGAACACCCTCTGATGGAATTTAGACAAAAAAACTCATTCGAAGATCAAATCACTCGAACCCAATTAGATTTGTGATTTTCAGTCAACCAATACAGTCCAATCGTCCGGACCACTTTTTTGTCGACTAGACCATGGGTTTGGTCACCCGAACTAGGTCCAAGCCTTTGTTCAATTGTAGCTTCCTACAAAACAAACATATAAATAACATGCCAAACCTAGTACTTGGTCTGCCTAATCTACTAGGTTTCCTTTGTCAAGTTTTCAACTCTCAGTTGACCTACCGGGACTTTCACCGCCAAGTGTTCAGCTCCTTTCTAACTCCCATGGACTTCTATTGTCAAATGTTTAGCTCACAATTGACCTTAGACTTCTACCACCTTTCTTAACTAGTGTCAGGTCGAGGTGGACCGGTAAGAGGGGAGGTGAATTGCCGCTGTAAAATAAAAATAAATCTTTTGTGTGGCTCACAAAGATTCCAGATTAGTTGCTACAATTAAATAAGATAAGCATAAACTAACTCAACTAGTAGAAAGGCTAAGACACAGAAATTACTTGGTTGCAATCTAGGTGGTTGCTAATCCAAGACGGTTGAAGCTCATTATGAAAATCTCCTTCTGACAAAGAAGCCTTTTATAAACTTTGTAGCACAAGACAGAAGCTAGAAGAATCACAATCAATCTTTGAAAATCTCTTTAACTTCTAAGCCTATTTATAAGCTAAGGAAATTAATCATTACCGTTCATCATAAATAAATTTAATCATTAACCGTTGATTAAAAGATAAATTTTATCTTTTATAAAGCTTATCGTTTTAAAAGATAAGGTTAATCTTTTAAACGATAGAAATTTCTATTCGATTAAAGGATAGTAATTATCCATTAATTCAATGTAGATAAATTTAATCTTTAACCGTTGATTAAAAGATAAATTTTATCTTTTATAAAGTTTAACGTTAAAAGATAAGGTTAATCTTTTAAACGGTAGAAGCTTCTGTGCATGCAAGTTGTCCACATGTGTTGCTTGGTCAAAGTCTTCAGTCAAGCGTATTTAGTAAAATCTAGGCAGAGCATTTTTCTATAGGAAAATCTAAGATTGCATTTGATACGTTTGTTTTTCATTTTTATTTTTCACAGAAAATATGATTTTTCAAAAAAAACGTATTTAGTTTGTATTTTTCAGACTTATTTTATAGAAAAAGATATAACGTTTTCTAAAAAACTAGAGAATGAAATAAAATTATTTTCTAAAAAATGAGAAAATATAATTTTCTAAAAAATGAAAATAAAAAAGGAATAAACCAAACGTTCCCTAAAGTTTTAAAGCATCAAGGGAGTTGGTGGAAACTCACCCATCATCATTCTCATGGATAGTCCGTGGTAGTCGTCTCCTCGGGACGGATAATTGGCTAGTGCATGGAATGTTGTCATCATAAAATTTGGGAGTCCATTTCTGATTAATAACCAAGTTTCTACCCTCTCTTATTCATTGATCACTGCTCGAGCTAATAGTCATCCGTAATTTACCTATTTTCATATAACTTAGAGATGAACTATTAAGGGCACCTGAGATAAACGTTATCATCTTTTACCATCATATATAGTCCTTGATAATCAATTGGCTTTGGATGATCATAGTGCCTTGAATGGTTGGCTGCTTCTATCTGAGGGAGTTTTGAATTGTATTTTTTTTTTTTAAGTATCTCACCAAAAGCTTCTAGTGCAATTTAGTTCGAATCTTGTGAAAAATTCAAGCCATTATAAATATGGTAGGGTGGGAATCATTCCTAGGATGAACACAACACATAATAAACTCCGCTAAGAGTCCTATAACTATTGATATCATTAACTACACTATTGTTATCAAAGTCAGCTTATCAGGACTTCAAAACATAAATTTCTCCCATATATAAGTACTTATTAACTTATATAAAGTCCAATTATAATTTTATTTTATTAATTTTAAACACATACATAAGAGTTATAGTGCATATTTTATAAATTCTATGGTTTACATTATTTATCATATTAAATTTTTTTTAAAAAAATAACATTAGATCGTATTTGAATTAAAATATAAATATACAGAGAAAAAAAGAATCTTGCTAAAAATTTTAATAAATAAACTTGATGAGATAAATAAAAAAGTGAAAAACATTGAAGCTCGGCTCGACCCTAGCTGAGCCAAAGAAAGCTAGATCAACACACGGGGTGCCAAAGTGCATCCAAGTATTGCAAACATGCTAACATGGTCGCTGGAAGCAAAGAAGAGTAAAGACCTTCAATGACTTAAGGTTAGTAATTATTACTCTTGTGCACGTGGAGATATAGGGATTGTCCAATGGCAACAATTACTTTAGACAAATCAATTCCATGTATCGGACCTCAGTTTCTTGTGCTATGGATGTGACATGCTTAAAGCAAGTCGAGGTTGTCAATGAACAAGGAATTCGCTTCATCTTTATCGTGTAACATGCGACTGGACGGCCAGATACAGAGGCTCTAAAATAAATCTAGCAAAAGATGAGACAATCAATATAAGTTATCAATATAGGATGCATACATGCAAGAAAGTTTTGTACAGTAATCAAAGTGCTATCAAAGATCCGCAAACATAGAAGACCAACAAACAAAAATATGTAATTTTTCTCCATAGATTTTTTTGGATTAGGATTTTAAAGTGCCAAACCTGCTAACCTGTTCATGCTTTTGCATGAATAACATAGCATTGTCAAACAAGACATTGAAGTAGTTTCAACGTGCTATTTTCCTTTTCTTACTGTGATTAACCAACTCGCCATACATTTGAAAACTCACTCCAATATCTTCATCATACTCAAGCCCAAGTTCCTCCTGCCATAAATATAAATGTTTAATTCAAAAGGTAGAACATAATTAAGCAATAAGGAAAGGTATTCACCCAAACTAAAGGACCTTGAATTCTTTTAAATCCTTCGGCGAGTTCTCAGTTATAGCATCCCACAACTCTTTAAACATCCTCTTACGTTTTTTCCAATGATTGATCTTTTCAATATAGGTGTCCTCAATCAATTTTTTGTCTTCTGGTTTTACCAGAACAACGCCACTATGCAGCTTACTTAGCTTGCTTCCCATTTCATCAACCTGAAAATGCACTTGATCAAGCATATGTGAATTTTTCACAGAAGTGGAGCAAGAATGCAAGAGGAAATTTACCTCACTTAGCAGCTCAGTCTCCTTTGTTCGTATTTCTTCCAATGTCAAATTAGACTGGAGAACTTTAATTTCTTCAAGACACAAAATTCCATATTTAACCATAAGCATGGCATTGACCCGACCAACCAAAAATTCCATATCTTTTTGATGAAATTTTTTTTATATATATTTGCAAACCAAAACAAGTGCTTGCATATTACTATAGAAAAAAATAACAAAAATATGATGCTCAACACCCCACATGCTTTATTATGTTGGGAGGAAATTCAAGCATACCAGCCTCGACTTCTGTTATAGCTTTCTTTTGAATTCCAAGTGCATCCTGCAAGTTCCTAATGTCCTCCTTCATTTGATCGAGCTCTTCCTTGTTTGGTATCTTGAATTTATCCTGACGAGCAAGGTAGATCTTCTGTTTTCCATACTCTTTAAATGAAATTTGTCCATGATCTGATAGCGTATCCAGTGCCTTCTGGACTGCAGTTTTCTTAAGATTGTATTTCTGCAGAGCGTCAGCAACATTCTGAGAGTTCAATGGCCTATTTTGCTGAGGGGGGAAAATAAAAAAATTAGAAATTTGCAACTGACAAGTAATTATAATCAACGATAAATTACAAGATTTGATCTCAACTCAAAGGAGATAAAAGAAAATAGAAATCAAAACAAGAGGTATCTGGAGCAGATAAAACAGAATCGGTATGGATCTTATCCTTTTTCCAAAAAAAAAAACTTCAGTATGCTTTATTTTGGAATGATCAAGTGTATGCAGGGCAAGTGCTACGAGAATTAAATTGCAGTGCTGAAAGGGTTAAATTGATGAGAAAATTAGCATTAACTGCAAGTCTAGGCATATTTTTAAAAAAACAGTGTAATTGGATCATTCTACCTAATGTTCCAATTAGGCGATGTGAGATCATAACAAATACACAAATTAATAGAAGAGAAAAAGACAAAAGAAAATTTAGTTAGCAACAATAAAACATGATAAACTTCATTTAAATATAAATGAAATATAATAGAGATCAAGCCTAATGGCGTAGGCACTTAGTGGGATAAGAGATTGGTTGTTGTTGTTGTTATCTTAGGTATATTGGATCAATTCAAATGTTCCATGCTATAGGAATTTAGTTAGGCATGAGACAGCCATTAAGAAAAAACAAGGTCTACCGAATAACATGCTACATTGACTTAACCAAAACAGTCGATACCAATTGTTTCTTCCAACAATAAACAACGTGATTGCTTTTTTTTTTTTTTTTGATACACGAGTGTAGCCTATGGCATCACTCAGATAAATTGCTAACAACATAACTTTAGTGAGTAAGCAAAACGTTAAACTAACTCTTGAGGTGAATCAAGCAAAGGTATGATTCATGAATTGATTACAGATAATTTTCCATTCATGATTACAATATTAGGCATTTGTCTTGGTGTGAATAGAACAAGAAAAATAGATGTGAGCAACTTCTTCATCCACTTGATAAAGCTGACATTTAGCTCTATTCTAGACAAGAAAGACCTTGGAACAGTCCAACATAACCATCAATGCCACCATCTTAGCACAACAACAAACAATAGATCTCAATCCAACCTGCAATACTCCCAAGTTTAGAGAACAAGTTCACTTGGTATGCATGAATGTGCAAGCAGGCCTGCTGAGTCTGGGCAGTCTTCTTCAACTGCCTTCAAGTCTTTTAGACCACTCACCTCAACTTTTCAAGATGGATTGAGGCTCCATATGCAGCTAAAAATTTTCAGATCCGAAAATTTCTCAGTACTCAGGCTCAGATCTATTCCCCAGCTCAAGTGCCAAATCCTCTTCCTCTACTTGGTCATCCGAATATAGGGCTCTTTAGTACTGTTTGAAGAAATGGACTAGCATGTTGAAGAGACAGGTTTCCAGCAAGCAGAATTTTCTTGTTAGTGAACTTGGAAAGATCCGAAAAAGGAAGCAAGCAAAACAACTGATGCGATTGAGAAAGCAAACATATCCTTCCAGGATGAATTAGACATCAATCTTCAAGGGCAGGTCAAGTATTGGCAACAGTGAGTCAATATCTGTTGGATCAAGATGGGGAGAACATCAAATGCTACTACTCTATTGCCAACAAAGAAGACTTACTTAGAGGACACTGGTGAAACCCGTAGAATCGAGACATCTATCTTGGTTTTATCTTCTTATTTCTCTTCCATCACAGGTTGTTCTCATCAGCATTTGCTCTCTTAGCAAGGATCTCTAATCTCCTTTGAATTTGGATATGTTTGCATGGTTCACTTCTCCATTTTTCGAACCAGAAGTTGTGCACGCAATTTGGACCTTGAAAAGCAATACTAGTCCCAGGCCTGATGGGTTTATGGCTGAGTTTTTATTAGCTTCTTGGGAGACTAAGTGAGAATGCAATGTGCATATCCAAGGTTTCTGCTGTGGTCCTTCCTCGGTGGCCAGCTTGAATAGATTCTATATCACTCTCATTTTGAAGATAGAGGTGGCCTCTAAAGCATTAGACTCCCATCCTATAGTCTTAGAATCCCTGATGAAGCAACTTGCTCAGCATGTCAGTTATCCTTTGCCCTTTGAATCAAATATTTCAGCTATCCTTTGGCAAATCTTCTCAGGCCCTAGACCTTGTTTGCTATGGCGAAACTTCTTTGGATCTCTTATCTCAAGTTTCGCTCTTGATCATCCACTTGTGCTGTCAGTAGATGCTCTGCCTTCTGAAGCTAAGAAATATTTGTTTTCTTAGCATCCAATCAGAGGTGGGGAAACACGGCAAGGTAAATTTGTGATGCATTAGTTAGCCAGATGGCCAAACTTTATGCTCCAAACATCTGGAATTATCTGAATCATGTGGCTCCATACGGTCAAGGGCATATCCTTCTCACTACCACCAGGAGGGCATTATTTCTATCATTCAGTTGAGTAGAGTTGTAATTTGGAATTGGAGAAAAAAATCAAAATATAGATGGTTTTCAAGTATTAATCAGTGTCATTGGAGGTGAAAGCCTAGTGGGAAGTTTTTGGTGGCTTTTATTAGGACCGAAAGAATTTAGATATCTCCATGGTATGATATTGTCCATTTGGACCTAAGCCATCATGGTTTTGCTCTTGGGCTATACCTAAAAGGCCTTAATGGAGATATCTTTCCCTTATAAGTCTATGATCATTTCCATGTATTTTCAATGTGGGACTTTCCCAACCAAACGAAGGCCCACCATTATTTTCATGGTAAGGACCTCCCCTCGAGCATCGGGTCACTCTTGACCTGTTCAGGGCCTCCCCTTGAGTATCGGATCACTCTTGACCTGCTCAAGGTCTCCCCTACTTCGTTCAAGATTCCACCGACATTGTTCAATCTGGATCATGGCTCTGGCTCGTGCTTCTTCCGGAGATTAGTCCGGTGAAGAGCCACCTAGCTCTGATATCATTGTTATGACCGAAGAAATTTAGATATCTTCACAATGATATGATATGATTCACTTTAGGCCTAAGCCCTCATAGTTTTACTCATAAGCCCTACCCAAAAGGCCTCATACCAATGAAGACATCTTTCCCTTATAAGTCTATAATCCTTTCCATGTGTTTTCAATATGGGACTTTGTTTGCAACCATTGCAACCCAATAGCTTTGACTTATAACAAGTTAATTTTTTCTAATAAGCACTTCAAACAAGATTATTAGTTTATTATTCTTTAGCTCCAATGTTTAAATTTTGGCATGGCTTATGGTTCTTGGCAAGCTCAACATTAAAGAGGTGTTGCCCAAAAGCAAATTGCCCTTGATAGATAAGTGAGATGTGCTCCAGAGGGGTTCTCGAATCCTTGAAGTACCTATTCTTCATTGTGTAGCTATTTTGATGGGTTGGAAAGTGGCCCTAGCAAAGTTTAACCTTTAAGAGCCTACCTTTTCTAATGATCTGTGTAGAAAATGGGTTCTCTTCTCTAAATAAGTGAGCTGCAAATATAGTGAACTCTCTTATTCAATGGTGGTGGTTGACTATTTGAGAAGCTGAATGTGATATCGTTTTCAAGAACTCAAAACTTGATGCAGAACAATTGCTATTGAAGTAGACAGATTTTGTTCATCATTGAAGAAGATCCCCAAGAGGCAAAGGCCTTGTGTTAGCTTCACAGCTGATTTCACAGATGTTAGTTGGTTGGCTCAGTATCAGTTTTTGTTTGCTCTTGTTTACCATAAGAGAGTTTTCTTTTTTGATTTGTGGGAACTTGTTTGGTTTGTGTTCAGTGCTTATGTTAACCTTGAACTTCATTAAGCGAGATTTTGTTCCTGTATTTCTACTTCCAAAATTTTAATGGAAGCTTATGGTGAACATCTTAGTCTACCTCTCTTGTTTTCAAAAACATAGACTAACCACCTTCCATATGTGGTCCAATATTGGTCTTTACGCGCACCCTCAATTTAGATTGCTGATATCTACTTATTTTGTATTTGTTGATTATTTTGATCATCTCAATTTTCAAAGTTAAAAATGCTTGCAACTAATTTAATTTTAATTTTAGTAATTTGTTATGTAAGTACCCAAGTGGTTGAGCCACAATTCTGATGTGAGTTCAACACAAATTAAGTTAGACCTTGTAGATCTAATCTATATGTCTAAGTGTGCAAGGACTTAGAAAAACATACAGGCACCTTATGGCTAAGGAGCATCGAAGACGACAGAAGACACAGGCGAGCGTGAAGGATAGCACAGGAAAGCAGTTGACGGACGAAGAGATGTAGAAAAGTACTCCGTGGTGCATGAAGGACACAAGGGATACATCTGAGGGATGAGAAGTTGGAAGGAAAACTGCTCAAGATGATCGGAATTGAGTTGGGGTAGCTCAATTTCAGGAGTTGACCATTCCAGACGCTCGAACTCCAAGTGCCGGAGACATTCTAGGCGCCCGGAATGAATTAGGACGATGCCGAAATGGATTAAAACGGTGTCAGCGCCCCGGATTACTTCTAGGAGCTTGGAATGCCCGAAATCAACATGAGCCATTAAGAGAACCATTGCCAAGTGGATCGACTTCAATGAGTACAAGTGCCCGGCCTACTTTCAACTCCCAGAAGGTGCCATGTCAGCAAAAGGTCAAATTGAAGACGACGGCTATACAAGGAGAATTGAAGCTTGATGTTCAATACAACATGTTCAATTCATTGCATTTCAGTTCTTTTTTAGTTTTGTGCTCAATTGCGGTAAGAGACTTCTCCGCCTCCAACTCGTGTTCGAAGAAGGAAATTTATAGTACTCTTCATAGTCTAGTATTTAGTAAAATAGGAGATAACTAGTTATCTATAATTGAGAGCGTTAAGTATTTAGTATCATTTTTGTAAAAGGATGGGAGGAATTGAAAGAAATGTCTTACTTAGAATGTAAGCGGCATATTGAAATGAAAAAGAACATTGAGTGTTCTTTGTGATAGTAAAATACAAATAAAATTTAAAGGAAAGTTTTAAACGATAATTAGATATACTATGTTATATGGAGTTCAATGTTGGGATATGACTCGAGCACAGGAACAGAAGAGAGTGATGTGTAGTCATATGAAGATGGACAGATAAGAAATGAAAACATTAAAGAAAAAGTCGAGATTGCGCCTATTGAGAAAAAACTCCGAGAGACGATTAAAATGATATAGACATGTACTTAGATGAACAATAAATACTTCAATTAGGCGATGTGAAACTATGACAAATATGCATATAAAATGAGGAGGACCAAAGAAGACTTGGTTAGCAGCGATAAAACAAGCTTAATTTTATTTAAATATAAATAATGATATAGTAGGGAATAGAGACTAATGGCATAAGATGATCAATATAGCCGACTCATCTAATGGGATAAAGCTTGATTGTTATTATCGTTTAGTAACTTGACATCTAACTTATAATTTTTATCACTACTACCTTAATTTTTCTTTTGTTTGTTAAATAAAATAATTTAAAATAACTTTTATTTTCTATGTATGATATAGTCATGCACAGAGGGAAAAAAATACATAGTAGACATCAAATAGTTGGAAAACACAATTTGATAATGATGATGATTATAAAATGAATTTGAAAGGCAAGATAACAAGAAGGATTGCAACTTCTTTTAATGGGCTAACCCTAACCTAATTTGAAAATAAATTCTCTATTTCCTGCAAACTTGGTAAATAAATGACCTATGCCCAATATAAACATATATTGCAAAACAATAACAATAATTATCTAGTCTGATATCACTTAAACCAAAATAAAATTTATCAACTTTTGAAAACCAGAAAAATTTAAAGCTTGATTGATTAAAATTCCTAATTCTAAAATTTCTAGTTTTTCCTCATCTCTCTCCCACCAAAGAAAACTCAACTCATGACGAGTTATAGGCATCTCACTCTGTTGGCAATAACAATGTTGTGGCAAGGGTGGAAGAAACTATTTTCCACATTACATAAGGAATCATGTAGCTTCCTGATCTTGAAGCCACCACAAACACCATGATTCATCCCCCTCCAACTAGCAGCCATCTTCTCTTAACAACTCATGACAATTTATCATCCTCAATTTTTCTCTTATCCACACTGGTTTCTTTCTTTTCCAAATGTTCTCCATTGAAAAAATCTTCCTCAAACTTGATGATGCCAAATGAGGAAGTAAGGAGGGAGATGGTGTCTCGGAATTGACCTGGTCACAAATGTTGAATCCAATTCATCATCATTCGTTTTGCCAAGCCATTGAATCCAATTCATCATCATTGGTTTCGCTAAGCCATAGTTCCCTACTATAGGTCAATTCACAATGCACTTTTTCAACACAAACAAACACTTCACAAGAACTTTTCTATAGCATGTTGTTGTTTGGTGGTTGGTCTGATTGACAACTGCATGATTCTAGAAACGAAAGCCAATAGATAAATGCCCAACGAGAATGAATTTTGTGAGGTAAAACAAGGATAGAGTGAAATGATGAAGTGCAGTATTGTCCCAAGCTCCTCAAATTACTGCTTGCAGCGTCAACATTAATGGACCATTTCAGAAGGCTAGAAAGCATAACATTTCACAAAACTGAATGAAATTTCAAATAGGTATAGAGAACATCAAGTAATAAACCACACAGTCACACCTATTGACTTGCAAAAACACAGAACAACATATAATGCTCATCAAATAGAAGCTCCAGCCAAAATAGAGTGAATTACTCATCGAAACTTAACAGTGGAAATTCAGAGATAAAGTGGATTAGAATAAAATAACAATTGATAAGCTTGAACGAAAACTGATCCAAGGGTCGAAGCAGGCCGAAAATAAAGTGAACAGAGAAAGGAAACCCTTCAACCAGATCAAACCATCCCATCGAACTAAACCAATCAGCAAAAGATAAGAAATACTAGAGTAACAAAAACAAAATAGCTCCGACTAAATCATGAGGTAGCCTTTTTCTTACCTCATCGACGAAACTGAGAACAATGCCTGCGAAAAAATGAAGAAAAATCACCCAAAAAAGCCCTATAAAGGATGACGATAACACATAATGGCAAATCAATCTGATTGAAACTGTTGAAGAAGGTAAATCGAAAGGAAGAAGAGCGTGACCTTCAGCGCTGTCGGGCTTGGGCGGCATGTCGCTTCCCCGTCTCAACACCACCTCATTCGCTCCCCCACGCACTCTTTAATTCCCTCCAAAACTGAAATGGTCAGGGACTCGAAGCACATTAACTAGATAGGATCGAAGGCCCAAATATCTCGATGAAGGCCCAATAAAAAAAGGGTGCAAAATGCATGCATTCAATCAACCTGGTCCACACAGGGAGGCTGCCAGATGCATCCACATGGCTAAGAAGGCTATAAGTAATTAGTGGGTAATAGTTGTAGGACTGAGTTGAGCTTTGCAAGTTGAATAAGTTGGATTTTGAGTTATTTAAAAAAAAATTAGACAAAGTGTTTCGAACCAAGGTAAAACACATTCAATTGTAATTCTAATATATTTTTTAAGTTAATTTTTAGAAGCCATAGTAGAAAACTACTTCCTCGATCACATACGAGCATCAATTATTTTTCTGCTCATACATTAACCTCAGGCATCCTACATAGTCAGCTCTGTAATTATTTATGGAGAGATAAATTAGAAAGCCAAATAAGTTAGCATATGGGAAGGTATACTTCCTCGATTTTTCTAAAATTCGACCCTTATCTATTTTCATAAATTTACCATGTGATGATCAACTGGATTATGCTCTAAGGGTGAGCATGAACTATAAGGGCATCTGATAATGGACTGAAATGCTAGAGGAAGGGTAAATAAGATCTGATACCACAAAAATTCTACTTCTCTTTCACTTTCATAAGGTTAAAAACATAGTAGTAATTATAAATATATATAGTAGAAATAAAAGACTATTTGATATCGATGTGTTAAATAAGTTAAACTATGCTAAAACTCCATCATAAATTTATTTTCCTCCAAATGGTAGAGAAACCTTGTATAGAAGAAATTTTTTTTACAAGATAAAAGAAAGGAATAAAAAATCACTATAAAAAAAAGGAAAAAAATTATAGATCTTAAGCTCTTGGGGTCTCGAAGAAAGAGTAAAGGAACTATAATAAGAATTACAAAAACTATTCTGAAGTGCATTGGTGTTGTTCTCAAGCTCCCTTTGCCTTCTTTTAACCTTCAAGATGAGCTAAGTTTTTAGTGCAACCATACCCTATGTTGGAACCTTAAGTTAGGCCTTGTATTGTAATTTGATATGTGTATTTAAGTTGTGTGAGATTAATTTGATTAGACACACATGGAGCTTGGAGAGCTCATGACTTAATAAGGAGTGTATGGATGTTGACATAGCACAACAAAGGCAACACGCACTGTACTAGCTGGAGGTCCATGGAGATCGAAGAAGATTGCATAAGGCAACCTAGTGACTACAAGACGAGAAGAACTAAGGTGGTATTGGAGCATCTCATAGATTGGCATGGACAAGTTGACAACTCAATAGCTTGAGGTTTGTAAAGATCCAAGAATGATGAAATAGGGCATCTGAGGAACCACGGGAAAAGAGTATTGAAGCTTAGCATTGACGATAGCTAAATGAGGCACACTATAAAGGTGAAAAGTGAAGGATGACATGTTCAGCGAGTAAAGCACTCAGTTCATCCAAAGGATAAGTAACCTGACAAAAGATGGGCATTCGCGGCAATGTCAAGCTACAATATAAGCTTTAGTTGCCACCTTTAGTTGTGAGCTATGAGAGTTAAGGGACTTGTACTCATAGGAGAGGATAGTTTTTAAGTTAGACGTAACTCAATCATTAAGATGATCGTATAATTAGAGTTCTATTCGACTTGAACTGTCTAGTCGATTAAGAAGTCAACTTAAAGTGATCAACAAACAAATAGAATGTTTTTGTTCAAGACTGAGTTGATTTGTAGTTGGTCGATTAATAAAAGAATTTCAATTGACTAATTTTATAGTAGGAAAAACCAAAAGGATCCATTAATCTAAGAAAGTTGTGCTTATAGTCTAATGACCTAAGGACTATAATGACCCAATAGATTAATGGTGGAATTCAGACAACTCAGGTAGCCATTGGCAGGCTCAAGTTGAAGCGATTAGAGGAACCAATTAACTAATCAACAATGTATAAACTAAATAAGTGAAGTTTGAAGAGGGATGAAGGCTATAAATAGGAGCAGGGTGGAGGCCTAAAGGTTGGTGAAATAAGGTTGGTTAAATCATATTGAGCCTCATCTTGTAATTCATATTCTCTTAAAGCCTTCCTCTCTAAAATTCATCATAGTAATTCATATTCTAAGAGGTTCTTCCACCTATAGAGATTACTCATGAAAGAGAGAGAAAGTAGGATTGTTTTAGTTAACTCACCAACAAAACATGTCATAAGTTGTAGAGTAGGGATGAGAGTTCTGAATCACACTTTTATCAATCTTTGGAGAAAAATTGTGCCTACCATGAGAACCTCAAGCAAGAGGAAGAAGTTCAAGAATAAGAAGCTCAAGACGATGAGGCAATTGAAGAGAAAGTAAATAAAATTAAGGAAATATGCAAAATTCTACAATATGAGGAAGAAGTAAGCTTGGGAGAAAAAGCCTCAAGCCAATTCAAGATAAAGAATTACATTGTTTACTTTGGGGCACAAATAAAGAGGATATTACAAACAATAAGTGTCACTACTAAGGAGGTAATTGGCAAGAATGTAAAATTTTGAAAAAATATTGGATCAGGTAGTAGATGAATTGGAGTGATCGATTTGATCCCATGAAAATTTTTCACCGATCACCGGGGTAAATCGGGAAGCGCTCGCGGTGGGCGATCTAGAAGCCCAGTGTTCCAGGGTTCGCGTCCCCCATTTGGAGAAAAATTTCTTGTAAAATATGTCATAGCTAGTGATCAAACCACGAATATTTGGGATAGCAATTAGTCATCCTACCACTGTACCATAAGCCCGGGTGCAAAATGTAAAACTTTGAGAATTGTCGAGAGAGAGGTCATTTGGCACATAATTAATGTCCGAAGAAGGTGGTAACGAAGGGCAGGTCAAGACGAGAAAGAAAGAAAGTTAGAAACTTAATCACGGAGAGCCAAAACAGTAAAGGAGAAGGTATTAATCTTCTAATTTGAATATGAATTCAAATTCAAATTTTGTTCATGCATAGTATTAAAAGTTATATTTTTTTCACCTATGCATAATTTTGATTTAGATGTCATGATAAATTTAGGATTAGAATTGATGATAATTATATTTTGTCTAAAGTTAGGAAAATAGAGAAAAACCTAGAGGAACAATCTTCCAAGAAGGATAAACATATGCTTAACTCTAAGACCAAGAGCATGCAAAATTTAAAAAATTCTAGATAAAAAAACTAGATTTGTGATAATAATTACTAGCTATCTCATGAAAAATAAAATAATTAAGAAACAGGAGAGTACAACAATGTATTTCTTAGGCAAATTAGTATTATATATAGTATAGTACTATAAGTAATTTAATTACTTTAATAATAAACTATGCTATCACAAGAATTAAATGTATCGTGAGGTAAATAGAATTATCTCAATAAATAATTTAAACTTTATTAGTTACATTGATTAAATATAATTTTAAACCAAATGTTAACTTATATGTTTTTTTTAAACTTATTTTTTATTCTCTCATTGATTCTTTATTTTCAATATTTATTTTAAAAAAAACAAGTTAATTTTTCAAATATCTTATAAATTCTATATTTTGAAATTTTTATTTACAGTTTTTAGAATTGAAATGCTTGTATTAATTTCCCTAGTACCATTTTATTATTTTATTTTATTAACATTATGGCCAATATTTTTTTTATTTTCTTTATCTTTTTAATTCTTTAATTATAACTAAATAAAATTTGAGGTATGTATTGTAGTATCCTCAAAAAAAATTAAAATTTTTTACTTGGTAATGGATTTTTTTTATTTTTAGTTTATGCATATAAGCTAGTTGATAAAATTTAATTTAATCATGAGACCTATCAAGTGTTTAGCCCTTGATTTGGCACCATGGGAAGCCATCATTGGCTTGATATATTGGTTTTGCTAGGTTCATGATTTAGGACTATGGAAAACCATCAATTTTGCTCAAATATAATTGAGTTAGGTAAAGAGTGAAATTCAGCCAGCATAATTTGAAAATTTAGATTAGAAAAAAAAAAATTGACCAGGTAACGGACAGACCTAGGGTGACCGGTTCGACCCCATAAAAATTTCCCACTGATCATCAGGGTAAATCGAGAAGCGCTTGCGATGGGTGGTCTAGAATCCAGCGTCCCAAGGTTCGTGCCCCATTTGGAGAAAAAATTCTTACAAAATACGCCGTAGCTAGGGATCAAATCGTGGATGTCTGTGATAGCGATTAGTCGTCCTACCGTTGCACCATAGCTCGGGGGTAATGTTGGAAAATTTAGATTAGAGAGTGAACTTGAAGGTGTATAATTGGGAAATTAAATGGGTTTTTTAACTATAATGCATTTGATTAATTAGTTTTTTCCATGGTGGGGGCCAAAAGTTACTTGGGGTGCAACAGAAGTATAGTATCCTCTTCTCCTTCCTCTATCAAAGATGGAATAGTTAAACAATCTTCCACAATGAAGATTAATGGTTCAAGATTATGGTGAGAATTGCTGAAATGAAATATATTCAAATTTTAACTTCAAACCATTGAGATGACGTGTGCTAATAATTTTAGGTTGCCAAGCAAGAAGGAAAAGTTTCATAGAAAGCTAGGTGACCTGGAAGACTTGGCCAAGCTGAGATGGTCCAAGTCTGAGCTGAGAGTTTGAGTCCAAGCTGAGTTGAGCTAAGGCCAAGTCTGAGATGATCTGTCTGAGTGAAGCCAATTCGTCGAGTCTGAGTCGACCGAGTGCTCCCAAGTGAAGCTGAGTTGCCAAGTACGAGTCGAGAGAGTGCTCTGAGTCAGAGTACTCCCAAGTTAGCCAAGCCAAGTACCCTTGTTGAGTCTGAGTACTCCCAAGTCAACCGAGCCGAGTATTACTGCCAAGTCCGAGTTGATAGTGACTGTCGAGTCCGAGTAGCCGAGGTCGAGTCGTAGTTGTCAAGGTCTATGTAACGTAATTTTCTTAAAACAGATTCGTCCTCTTCTAGATATTCTTCAAGGTTATAATAGGCGTCATGTTTCCCAAGATACAACAACATAACTACATACACAACTAACCACTGATTTTTCGTAGCGACTTAGAAAATACTCGATTGTTATCACAGGTAAACCACCGAACAAAAATGCATAGCAGTGAGAAGAATTGGGGAATGAAGGTGAAGGAAATCTTTGCTTGCTTTTTGGTCTCTCTTTGCTCTTCGCCACAACTCCTCATATAGGAGCTTAGATTATCGCACATTCTGATCCTGCCGACAAGTGGAAAGGGCTTCGCTCGGATGACTTGATCGGATTTAGATGACTCGAGTTGCAGCAGCGTATGAATCGGGGTCTGGTTCAAGACTGACAAGACAAAAGTGAGTCGAGGTCGACCAGGAGGGGAACACAAGAGGCGGAGAAAAAAATTTCAACAGTAGGAACCCCTTTTCTGAAGCACCAAGGGGGCTTTATATAGGGAGGAGGAGGCCCCTTGTCTTGTCAAGGCTGTCTTGTCTCATTAAAAACTGATCAACTGACAGACTGATCTTTTGGCAGCCTTAGTTACTCTGTGGATCTGTCACAGCCGCTTAGATGTCTATCCAAGATGTCACTTCTATCCTTATTAATGTCTGATGCGCTGACAAGTCATGATTATGACATATGTCTTTTCTTATAATGGGAAGATTTGGAGAAATCTCATTGCTGTTGGGAGCCTGATAATAGCTAACCAATTTGGGCAATGTGGCCACTCGATCACTCGGGCCCGTCTTGTCGGGCAGTTGTGAGCCTACCAAAGTCTGGTCGACCGAGTGAAGACGGTCAGTCTGATAAGTTAGGCTTCTCGACTATCCATGTCTTTGGAATGAACCCATCGCCAAGGAGACCCAACCATCCCTGGTATGTATGAGTCCAATCTATTGATCGGGCATGTCTGACCGCCCGAGCCTAACCGGACAGTTGGCATGCGTAAGTCGCTTCTTAGAGCAGGGTGAATGATTCCGTTGGCAGGGAGATTAAGTCATCTGGTCGGGGAGTTCCCGATCGGGCGTGCCCGACCGGGAGTGCCACTATATATTTGACACCTCCCCTTTTCAAGGGAGCCTAGCACGTGCTTTTACCTCCGCCCGACTAACCTTTCCCGACCGTCGACGCCCGACCGGATACCGCCAACCAGTCCCTGCCCCAGTAATCTTGAACTCTGAACCCCCAGGCTAGGTTGATACCTAGCGTGCCCGACTATCTTTGCTCGACCGAGTCTTAACCCGACCGGCTTCCAATTAGTTCATAAAACCTACCCGACCGGATCACATTCAAATGAACGAATTAAAGTCATTTACTGCCATTAACCCCTCCGATTGAAAACGTTCGGAGATTACAGATTCTTCATTAATCATTGATTAATGCATCTATTTCATTTGAGCGGCAAGCAAAAAGAATTATTCACGTGGCAAAATATTGGTTGTTCCACTTGGGCAAATTTTACCCCGACCGTTCTGGCATTCGACACATGTATAAAGTGTTCGTATACAATTCAACTTGGTTCAATGCAATCAAGGCCTTGAATTTGCACCCATTGCGAGCCCAAGTGTGAGAAGAGTTTCTCCCCATGCATTTGTTCACAACATTAATGTTTGTGAATCAATATAAACCAACAAAAGTGCCTTGAAACTTTAATGTGGGACTAAAGCCTCATTTACAATGGAGACTCTTTCCTCTTCACCTCTTTTCCATTCATATATGTCTAACAATCTCCGCATGAATGAAAATAGGGTATGTGATAGTATTCAGTAGTTGAGTCCAGTATAGAACTGGTAGGTTTTATCTTTTGAACATTCCCATATTAAAATTGTTTGCTTACTAGCTACCAATAGACATGATACCCTTGAATTGTTTTGTTGTGTGTGTAAGCATTGACATATCTCACCTAAAACTCTCCTTAATACAATTCAATTCTCATGAGTGTGTTTATTGTTGACCATGAACACACCTAGTTCTATGAAAATTCTAACAATTGTGCCTCCAATTCTCTTTGAAACGGCTCCCTTCTTTCTCACATAGGTGATCTCTTAAGAGCATTCCACATTATTCTATTGGATCATTAAAACTCAATTGCTTAAACTCCATCCTTCACTGATCCATTGGGTCATTTCCCTACAGTGAGCAACTTTGTTGATGCGGTTAAATTATCCCATTAAACCTAGTTCTTGGGATCTCCATGTTAGTACTAGGTGCACAACATATAATTCAAAGTGTTGATATAAAACTAAGGTTAAAATTATGTTAGTTGTAATCTAACAAGTTGTATCAAGTTTACAGGTGCAGAATACTTGACAAGTGACAACAAAATCCTAGTGAGTGAAACTAGGCAATGACGAAGTTCCAGTGAGTGAAGTTAGATAACTGAGGTCTTAGTTATAACCAAGCAAATAAATTTCTAGCTGGAGGCTAAGTCACTCAAGTTCAAGTGATCACGGCTTGGTAGAAAAATTCTTAGCTGAAGGCTAAGTGATCAAGTCCAAGTGATTAAGGTTTGACAAATAAATTTCTAGTTGAGTGTTAGGTGCATTAAGTTCAAGTGTATGGAATCGACTGGAAGCTGATTGTTTAGTAGAAGTCCAAATATGTAGAATCAGCTGAGAGATTATTGCTTAGTATAAGTCCAAGTATGTAGAATTATTTAGGAGAAGCTAGAAGCTAGTTGCTTAGCAAAACTGAACTAGACGGGTGTGAGTAACTTCATATTCCATATTATACTTATTACGTGTAACAACTACAGGGAAGCATGTTCAACCAAATAGAGTTCAGGAGCAACTGACAGGCGATAACTCTCAACAAAGGGATTTCGAAAGGTCCAGACAATCGTATAAGATCCAGGCGACTAAAGCAGCTTTTAGATGACCAAAAGATGTACAAGTGACTAGAGAGCTTTGTTAACCTGATAGGAGAGCTTCGTTAAGGTAAATTTCCATTAAAATTATGGTATTGCTTTCTTCTCATTTAATGGTGGTATGCACTAAATACTTCAATTAACAAATTGGCACTTTTGAATTTGTCTTTTGCTCATGAATTGATATGCCATGGCGGAGCTTTCTTTGGATTGTGTTTGAAATTTGCTTGCAATGAAAATGTCACAGCCAAGATCAGCTCCTTCGTGCTTGAAAATGTGTTCTAATAGAATCGAAAAGCTGTGGACAGGCCAATATAAAGTCTGGCATGTATAATCTATTGACAGAAGGAAGTCAAAAGGTAATGTTTTAAATATAATCGTTGGTGCATACACAGTTTACCAATTAAGCACGGAGATAAATATTAATTTAGAAGTTCTTGAATCATGTCAGTGACTAGTACATTTATCCGATCACTTAGCTAAGTGCACTTACATAACCAGGATACGTCCCTTTTACAAACACAATGACTCACGTAGTTTACAACATTTCAAGCAAAATATAGATGCTAATGTAGTAAATTACAAGAGAGGAGTATTCTAGTTAATGTAGACTTGGATATCGTCATTAGACTGCAATGTCGTACCTTATGTGCCTGAGAAGAACAGGAATGACGATGTCTGGAGAACTAAGCTGTGGGAGATGACCCTCGGAGGACATTACCTCCACAATGGTTTCGCCCCCAAGGTTCTGGTGCAAGTATTCAGACACCACTACGGGGACTGCAAGATCTTTGCTACTCTGCAGGATGTGGCAAGGAACAGTGACATAACCAAGTATGCTCCTCAAGTCACTCTGGAATATTGTCTGGGCCACACTCAACGCAATGTCTGGGCGAATGTTGAATAGTGTCCTGCTGAACTCTTGAACTGCTACAGAATCCATGTCTCCACCCACCGCTAATGGAGCAAATCCAGATACCCATGCCTTAAAGTTTGATCTCATCGCATCAAAGAGCTGGTCCAACTCTTCCTGTTCAAACCCCCCAAAATAGTCCGCTTCATTTAAATACCTGCAAGGTACGGTAGTAGGTGCACACGATAAAAAGTCGTCAATATTAGAGTGGATTGAAAATGGCATATGTAAGTAGAGATGTAGCTACTGGCTAACATATGCTGAATATTTGAAGAATTCAGTGCATATGGTATCTGACAGGCAGTTCAGAAAAATTATTATATCGTCACATTCTGGATCAGATTTTGTAAAAAAGAATAATTGAGACTGCAATCTCTTTGGAAATATATTTCAGAAACGTTAACAGCATTTACTAAAAAATTAGATTACAAGGAATGTATGGATTATAATTCATATTTCAGAAACGCTAACAGCATTTACTAAAAAATTAGATTACAAGGAATGTATGGATTATAATTCATCCTTCAAAAGGCAGTAACCTTACTGCAACATGTGTTCAGCGATGTATGCATATAATTTAGCTAAAAAGCATCTGACAATCATGTAAATGTTATGTCCTTTCAATTTTTTGCATGCCTTCAGCTTTGTTTATGAAATTTGCTGACAATAATTTTTTCATCAAGTGAAACTAGTCTATAGGTTCCCTGCAACACGTTCAGCAATGTATGCATCACACTTTGACCTTTCAGTTTTCATTATGAAGAATCAGACAATCATCCAAATGTTATATCCTCTTAATTTTCAGCTTGTGACAATTATGTTGATTAGTCAGGTTTTATGTGAAATTTGAAAACAAAGTAATCAGATCAACCAAAACTAGAGAAAACTAAGTAAGCATCATTGTCATCACCATTAGCAGGTTAGGTTATTCCAGTGTTTGGGATTGACTACATGTATGCTACTTGAACTCCGGTGCGATTATCTGCCATGGGTGCTGATCCAACTGTTTGATGCAGCTATTTCACATATGATCAATAGAGATATGGAATGTGCGCCAAAAATGTTGGTGACCAAATGTCCATATCTATAAGAGTATGGAAGGGATAAATAAAGAGTTAAAGCATCAGTGATATTTCATTAGACGAGATCTTTGACTACAAAGACAGCGTGTGATAAAATTAACAACCAAAGACATGATAAAAAGCAATGAGATTGTTCGCAAAACATGACTGCATGGGAGAAAGATTATGCTTTATAGAGGTTTAAGCCAAACCACAAACGGAAGCACTGTTAAACAAATTGAAAAACACTCATAGACACTCGGATCATGTAAGACTGATAAGGTCTATAAAAAAATTAGTGGTATATAGATTTTAGTAAGAAGATAGACGTGAATGACAACATATAGATATACAACCATGATAAAACCTTTTAGCTGGTGATCATGATTAAATCCATTTGGGTTTCGCTTGTCATAGTTACATATCACAATTATGAGATAGATCAAATAGATGTGAAAACCACTTGATGGGAACTTAGCAAAGCTGCTTGACAGTTTTATGAACTAAAAATATGGAAAAAGGATGTTGATGGCTCATTCTCCAAGGACTCAAAGGATGAAATAATTTCTCATGTTCACCATTTACAATTCTATCCACAATTGAGTCGTCATCTTCCTTCTCAATTTATGGTTTCTTGAATTCAATCACCTCAATATAGTGTTGTTTCTTGGCCTTAATCAATTAAAGCTTCTTGTATTTGTTTTCATAAAGATTGACTACCTTATTCCAAAAATTCCTTGTATCTATGTAATCTTGATCTTGCTCAATATTTCATTACATAATCCATTCTCAATGACTTCCTTGACCCACTCGTTGCCTTCAAACTTCTCAATATCATCCACTTTTTCCTCTTGAGAATTTTTTGTTCTCATCTTTTGGAACTTAAAGCCTCCATGCACAACCATGTACACCTCAAAATCAAATTCTAAAGATGCAGTCCATCTTCATCTTCCAATATTCAAAATTTACTTCGTTGTATTCCAGAGTGAAAAATTGAATGTTAGTCACTACTCTTACTCTTAGGATGTTAGTCTGAGTCTAGAGAACTTGACTATGATATTGATCTAATGAATAGCTCAGTTAGAGGGGGATGGGGTGAATAGATAGTGCCCTTAAATTAAATTCTCTCACAAATACAAAGATAAGTCAAATTGTTGGTAGTGCGAGGAGGATGTGTGTGTAATCAGTTGATTGTTTGATTGTGCCAAGAGTATGAAGTGAAAATAAAATAGGCAAATGCACAGTGCAAACAAATCAATATAATGTAGTTTGGTGACCCCACTCTTAATTAACTGCATATGGCGCGTCTAGTGCATCACTCCCAAAAGTTCCACTACGAACCACTCCTTCACAAGATATAATTTCATTCGATTGATTCCAATTTGGTGATCTCTCCTTGACTTACACACTGTAAGCTTATGCAAAAAGTCCTGGGAATTAGCTAAGTAGACTTGGAATAAGAGATCTCCAATTGAAGGCCAAGTCACTAGGTAATGTATCCCTACGTAGTTAAATACATCCTTTACAATGATTCTACCCAAAGACAAAAGCACCAATATTACAATTCACTTTTGTAATATTTCACGCTCTCATACCTCAAAGTCTTCAATTACCAAATGTTGGATGCCCTATAGGCTACCTCATGTTAGGCTTCTAGTCCATCAAATACACTAAACTCCATGAGCTCACTCTATGTTATTTAGTCCTCCATACCTACAACTCCACCATTTTGGACTACAAAACCATCAAACACACAATCTCCATGATCGCAACTGCAACCACTATATGCTTTATGCGCTAAAGTCCACCTCACGCCGGGCCTTTAGTACATAAAATGTACTAATCTCCCCGAGCTCGCTTTATGTCATCTAACCCTCCACGCCTATAAATCCAACTCGTACTGAGTCGTTGTGAAAGCCAATAAGAAAAAAAAAACCAACTCAACTCTGTAGAGTCCACGAGCTTCATGAGCTCCATGTACATTATACCTAGTCTTTTTATGCAATTGATGCATATATCAAGTAACACATTCCCTATTGTCAAACACACCAGAAGAAGCTACTCAAACCCAACCACATGAAATAATTATTTCCCAACAACTATTTGTTCTAAGTAAAGAATAATAGTTGGAAAGTTGAATTACTTCACACTCAACAATACACTCAACATATACATTTTATTATCACCATTTAATTACTTAAGTCTCCATCATGGTCATTGGGAGGCAAACCTAAGGATCTTAGGATACATTAAGAATGTTATAGGAAAGACCTTTTACATTGTGATCATGTTTAACTTCAATAGTGATCACGTCCAATTTCAAGTTTTAGGATATATGAATGTAGATTGAGTGATATACATCTGCTTGTACATCTAGAAAACAATTTACATTTATCAAAATCAAGCTGTTTTTCTAGGAGAATCTATCTCAAACAGCTGATGATCAAACTACATAATGGTCTTACTAAGTCGATTAAATCATATTATGCTAATGAAGTTGTCATGCATAGCTTCCAATCAAATATTTCATGAAGGGTCAAAACATATATAGCTTGATTTTCATTTTATTAAGAAAAAGGTATAGTCCAAGAAGTTCCTTCTATTATTAGATTAAATGGCAATTAACAAATTTGATGACTGTCTGTAATAGATCTTAGATTTTATACTATTATAAAACAATCTTAAGAGGGAAAATTGAAAACTTGATTGTAAATCAGAAATTAAAGACTTGATTGTAAATAAATTTATTAGAATGTACTTAAATATACCAATCTTACAGATATAAATATGAAGTGATATTAAAGTAATATACATAATGTTGAGGGGACAACCTTAGGGCATTAACGATTTTCCTTGTTGAATAGAGTCCACATTTAACTCCACTCATGGTGAATACTCAGTCATGGCCGGTCCCAATCCCGTATAAAGGAGAAGGATTATGTTAGGTTACTAGCCAACATAAAACATATGCAAATATTATTAATGGGAGGATCCATATAACAGACCTTACCTAGTGAGAGAAAGGCTTGTTGTTCTTCCTGTTATTGTAATGAGTCTACATTAAAGGATAATGCTTTACAACATATGTAAGGGTGTTCCTATTTGAAGGTGTTATATATCATGAAGAAAAAAAGGGCAACATAGGAATTCAATAGCATCTGCCCTCATATCATTGTCTAAAATTTGTACCAAGGGAAACGAACAACCCTCATCTCCTACAAAGTCTATCCAAACCTAGGCACAATATCTAAAGGGAAGCCCAATCCACTAGTCTAACATACTTGAGAAATCCATATCATAAAAGTTAGTTTTAACATATCATCTTAATGAAATTTTCTCTCATCAAAGTTAGAAAAGGAGTGAAAAAAATATATATACCAACATCAACTAGAATCAGCAGAAGTATCAAGTTTTCTATTAACTTCGCCAAAATAACAGTATATGCCGGTGTACTTGTAATTACCAGAGACCATATAGAATCTTAATCTAAGATCTTTAAATAAATGAATCAAACAAAACAATAAACCTTATACTCACAAAATCCACCTTTGATTAACTGAAAGGACTAATCATTTTTATATTCATTTGAATTGTCATTCTTGATTAACTAAACCTCAAAACTCTTCTTACCCACAAACCACTGAATGGACCCAAATAAATCAAAAGGGGAAAAAAAAATCTTGGAGGAGAAAGTCTCAGTGTAATGATTCAAGGACTAGGCAGTGATCTAAGACTATTCTCAATAAAAAGGAAAAAAAAGACTCAGTAACTAAATCATCCTTGTGAATAACTTGAAGGAAGATTGAGAAATAAGGAACCAATTATAATTTTTCTCTATAAAAGTAATTGATGTAGCATGAATGATAAAATGAATTAAGAAATAAGGAATTAGTATTCTCTTGTAATCTCTAAATCTCTATCTCTCCTCCAACCTATGTCTTCTCTCTCACTGCTCCTAATCATTTCTATGCTTCTCACTGCTATTGATACTCACAATTGCCTTTGCAAAAGTAGGTTACCACCATCACTACATCCATCAAACCTCCCCTTGTTGTTACGCATGGCTCGATCCTTAATGTCTATAACAAATTGGCATGAGAGTAACTATGGACGACAACTTCCAACAAACCTTATTAGAATATTTCAAGGAGTTGTATAAAGATCTTGCTAAACAATGTACTTATTGAGAAAAGCATTTCATGTTGATTGAAACAATGAATAAAGACATGAAGGACAGCGCAAGTGGCATACAAAGATGGACAAATGTTAGAAAAGTTAGTCATGTTGACATTAGAAAAGTTAGAACACATAAAATCTTTTAAATACCAAAGTTTATCTTATTTAAAAATTTCATGTTTCATATTTTTTAAAAAATAAATAATTAAGTGAAATAAAACTAATATTTTATAAATTGGATTTAATGTTAGTCAATTTAGGGTTAGTTGGAGTCTACCAAATAGACACGGCGATCAAGATCAAGTAGGGCGTAGCTATTGCGACCTCACAAAGGCCTCATTGGGCCGCAGGCCTTGTTGCAACATCGTTGGGTCAGAAGGTCTCACGTAAGACATCGTTGCCACACTCTTGCCTTGCTTAGCAGTGAGGTCTCTTGCAGCAGCCTCTCCTAGCCACAAAACCTCCATGAGGTCGTCGATGCCTTGTGACTCCGCTTGGTGTTGAAAGTTTTGGTGTGACAGGCGGAACAATAAATTCTACCCGTATCAACCGACACAAGTCAGTATTTTATTCCATGCCAATCACTCTAGGTCAAAATGATGTAGCTGAGAGACGAAATTAGGACCCTATAAGGTATAGTTAGAAATGTGATGGATTATTCTTCTTTACCGGAATCACTTTAGGAAATAAGACTTAAAACTACATTTTATATTCTTAACCTAGTTCTTACCAAAATAGTAGCTAAAACTTCATATGAGCTATCGATGGGAAAAAGTTTAGTATTAGACGTTTACATCATGTTTGAAGTTGTCTGAAGCTAGGCTATATATGCCTAATGAAGGAAAGTTGGACTAAGAACAATAACCTACTACTTTATTAGATACTTAGAAAGATGAAGAGATTTTAACTTTTATGATAGCTCAAGTAAGTCATTTTTAGAGATAAGGAATGCTAACATTTTGACAAGGACCGCTACATTTCAGAACTTGGGTGTAGTGTTAAATATGCAAGAGTTCTCGCACAATAGATTAGGTAAGAACAAATATTATAGGAAATCTAATTGTCTAAGATTTGGAACATAAAATCTAGGAACACTCACTGATAAAGCAAGGGAGGTAGTAGATATAATGATTAGGAGAAAAATTAATATTTTGTGTATACCAGAGACAAAACGGGTAGGAGAGAAGACAAAGATGATTGGGAAATCGGGTTTTAAGTTATGGTCACAACCAGGAGTAAAACAAGAAATAGAGTAGGTATTGTTATCGATAGTTTGCTAAAGGATGAAGTAGTATGAATAGTTAAAAAACGGTAGAATTATAACTCTCAAGATAGTGGTGATAAAAGAAACTATTAATATAATTAGCATATATACACCTTAAGTAGGATTAGATAAACACACAAAATTTAAATTTTGGAACGATCTAACTGAGGTATTACAAACATTCCTCCAACCAAAATAATTTTAATAGGAGATATATAAATAAGCATGTAAAGTAAAAAAAAATAAGGAATATGATATAGTGCATAGAGTTATGAGTTTGGAACAAGAAATGAAGAAGGGACAACTATATTGGATTTTGCAATAGCATATGACCTTATATTAGCTAATAAATTTTTATAAAAAAAAGATAACACTTGGTCATGTTGGGAATAATAAATTGTAAATTGACTTTCATATGATTAGGAAGAAGGATAGAAATATTTATGAAAATTACAATGTTATTCTTAGAGAAAACTTAACTACCCAATAGATTAGTAGTGTTAGTCTGTTAGATATGCCTCAAGCATAATATCAATAGAAGGAAAATATGTACGACTCCTAGAATTAAGTGATGAAAGTTAAAAAATAGAAAGCAAAACATATTTAAGAAGCGGGTAGGAGTACAAATGTTACGGTGACTCGAATACGACTACCGCTGAGTAAAGAATCTTGATAGTGGAATGAGAAAGTACAGGAGAAAGTGAGGGAAAAAAAATCAAATAGCCTAGGTATTATATACTTGTAAAAACGAGGAAAATTTTAAAAAATTGACAATAACCAAGAAAGAGACTAAGAAAGCAGTGAATGAAGCTACGAATGAAACTTTTGAATACTTATATTGAAAATTGGATACCAAAGAAGGGGAAAGACATTTAAATCGCTAAAGCGAGAAAGAGGAAGATAAGAGATTTTATCTAAATAAGATATAATAAAGATGAATGCATTAGGGTACTAGTAAATGATGAAAAAATAAAAGAACCATGGAAGAGGTATTTTCATAACTTTTGATGAAAGTTTAGGTAACTTAACTTAAATAATATAGAAATTTAAATTTTTATCGTAGAATTCAAACTTCAGAAGTAGAACAAGCTTTAAATAGGATGCAAAGTTGGACTAGATGATATTCGGATAGAGATGGAAGTACCCAGAGAAACAAGTTATTGATTGACTTACAAAGTTATTCAACCTGATATTAAAAAATGCTCGATCAGTAAAGGTAAGTATTCTAGTTCCCTTATATAAGAATAAATGAGATATAAAAAATTGTGCAAACTATAGGGGTATTAAACTAATGAGTCATACCATGAAACTTTGGAAAAGAGTAATAGAAAAAAACTAAGAAAGTATACCATGGTAATTAAAAATCAATTTAAATTTATACTCGGAAGGTCTACAACATGAGCTATACATCTTCTCAAGCAACTAATTGAAAAGTATCGGGACAGAAGCAAGACCTACATATGATATTCGTCAACCTAGGAAATTATATGGTGAATTCTAGAAAAGAGAGGTGTTAGTATAGCGTATATTAAGCTAATTAAGAATATGTATGAGGATGTAATAGCAAGAGTGAAGACTTCAAACGGATTAACTAAAGTGTTTCCCATAAATATATGGTTACATCAAGGATTAGCTCTATGTCCCTATCTTTTTACACTAATCACAGATGAACTTACTGACACATCTAAGATATGATACCGCGGTACATGCTATTTACAGATAATATTCTTTTGGTAGATCAGACACGTGAAAGAGTAAATACCAAACTTGAATCTTGGCGGGAAATGTTAGAAGTGAAAGGTTTTAGGCTTAGTAAAGTAAAGACAGAATATATGAAATTTAAGTTTAGTAATATTAGATGTAATTAGACAATTGTTAAGATAGGAGATGACAAGTTGTCTGTAACTAAGAGTTTTAAATATTTAGGATTATTTTTGTAAAAGAATGTAGGGATTGAGAGAGATGTCTTATATAAAATACAAGTTAGATGGTTGAAATAGAGGAGAGTGTCACATGTTCTTTGTGATCCTAAAATACTTTTAAAACTTTAAAAAAAATTTTATAAAATGGTGGTTAGACCTGCTATGTTATATAAAGTTGAATATTGGGCTATGACTAAAGCAATATAAATAGAAGATGAAAGTTGCAGAGATGAGGATATTAAGGTGGATGTGCGGGCATATAAGGATGAACAAGATAAGAAATGAAAATATTAAGAGAAAATCGGAGTGGCACCTACTGAGGGAAAACTCCGAGATACACGTTTAAGCTGGTATAGGCATGTACTTAGACAACCAATAAATGCTCTATTTAGGTGATGTGAAACTATGACAAATGTGCATATCAAACAAGTAAGAGGAAGACAAAAAAACTTGATTAACAATAATAAAATAAAATAAAATTTATTTAAATATAAATGATAATATAATAGGAGATGGAACCCAATGACATAAAAGGATCCATATAGTCGACCTCACCTAGTGGGATAGGCTTGATTGTTGTTGTTGTTGAAGGAATACTAAATTCATTGAGGAAGTTGAATACAGTGATAGTGTCCGACTAAAGAATATTATGGATATTGTTTTTGACAAGGAAGGTGTTCTTCTTTCTACTATTATAGCTATAGTGATCTCCTAATTGTATCTATCATTACGCAGATGCAAATATAGATAGTCAAATTAATCCTAAGATACCTTCAATATAGGAGGAACAACAAGCTCAATTGGAAGTGTCATTAAAGAGATCCAGTAGAGAGAGGAGATCGACAATCTTAAATGATTAAGAGCATGAATTTGATATAAGACTGAAGATGATTCAATCACTTTCAGTTAATCCAAACAAAGTGCAAACTCTCACAAGTGGATAAATGTCATAAAAGATGATATGAAATCAATGCAAGACAATGCAATATAGGATCTTATTGAATTGCTTGAAGGAGCAAAACCAATAGATTACAAATGAATTTTCAAAACCAAACGACATTCGAAAGGCAATATCGAAAGCTATAACACGCGTGCAAAGGATTTTACTCAAAAGGAAGATATTAATTATAAAGAGACTTCCTCTCCAGTTTCATTGAAAAACTCTTTCGAATTGCATCAAATATATATAAAGACCCCGATTCTCAATGGTGATATTGAAGAAATAATATATATAGTGCAACATGATAATTTTGAATCCAATGATCCAAAATAGTTGGTGTGCAAATTAAATAAATCTATTTATGGTTTAAAACAAGTATCCCAACAAGGGTATTCAAAATTTGATCGAGTGATTATCTCTTGGTTTTTAGTTTTAAGGAAAACACTATTTCTCAATTGAACAATATATTTATATGGAAGCAAATTTATTCTTCTTGTCTTATATTCTATTATTAAGCAACGATATAGGCTTATCACATGAAACCAAGAGATTTCTATTAAATAATTTTAAAATGAAATATCTTGGGGATGCATATGTTGTATTGGGCATACAGATTCATTGAGATTGTTCTCGTTGTATACTTCCCTTATCACAAACAACATATACGGATAAGGTGCTTAATAGATATGATATGAAGAATTATACATTTAGAGCTACACTGATTGTTAAAGGTGATAAATTCGACTAGTGCCAGTGCTCAAGAAATGATATCGAAAAAAACAAAAGGTTATATGCTCACATATTGATATTCAGACTCCAATTTTGTTAGTTGCCTCAATAGCAAAAGATTCACTTTTGGCTATATGTTCTTGTTAACAGGAGTTGTTTCATTGAAGAAATTTATAGCTTGTTTTGTTTTGAGGCATCAAATCAAGCAACATGTTTGCGGTATGTTATCACTAGGCTAAAAATTGACGATGACATTAAGAGACTATTAAGAATAAATTGTGATAATAATGTCGTTGAGTTGTATGCTAAAAAAAACAAAGTTCATCAAGATCAAAGCATAATGACATCAAATTTCTAATTGTAAAAATTTGTATTTGTCAAAGAAAGGTTCAGAGTCTTCAAATGTCAGTTGAACACAGCAATACAAACTCCGTGATTGTGAATTTGCTAAGGGTGTACCACCTAAAGTCTTTTATGAGCATATAACACGCAAGGGTGCAATTCATTCTGATGATATTTATATATTGAGTTTGTATGGGTCTTGTTACCGTAATTGTAACAAAGATCGCTCTGATCCTATATTAATGTAATTGGTGCTTTATGAAGATATTGAGCTCGTAAAGTTGTTAATTAATGTACAATTACACAATTACAAAGTGACATGTGGATAAATGGAAGATCATTAGAAAAATTAAATAAAGTGGGCGTACATATAATTTTACATTATGACTATCTTGTTGCCCATAAAAGTGAACAAATGAGATTTACTAAGTTATTAAACTTTTAAAACATCTCATATGGTATGAGCTTTAATATATAGAGACCAAATTATTTTATTTTATTTTTACAATAGGACAGAATAAAATAAAAATTTGCAAAAAAATAGGTTGAAGTCCCCAACTTAAACATAATGATAAGTTTTTCATTGACATCATATCAGTGACTAATTTGAAGACTATAAAAAAAGATTTAGACATGGGTATGTCAACCCTAATCTTTTATGCCTCTATGGATTCTAGTACGCTTTCAATTTAATCTTCTTGATGATTTAACATGTGTTATTAATGTCAGTGCAATCGACCCTTAGTCAACATTAACCATAGTGTATGGTTTAAATGTTTGAGCAATATATTTGAATAAAATATTTGATGATTGAGAATGAGGAATCAAATAGGATATTTGACAATGGAAGAAGTTCAAATAGATTAAGGTCAACCAAATATTTGGCATTTGTTAAGGACGTGTTGGAAGCAAGGTTTAAAATCTCGACCGGTGCCGAGGTTTCGGTCTTAGACTGAAACGATACGGTTTCGGTATCGTATCGTACCGTACCGATACAGTTTCGGTATTTTATATATATATATATAGTAATTATTAGATAAATATGTTTATTGTGTATAATTTAAAAATAAGTTGTATATTGATTTTATATAAGTTTTCAATTATTGAACAATTTAATATTGTTAGAAAAATAAATAAATATGGTTTCTTTAAAGGAAATTAATGTATCAATAATTCGAATTAAAATTGATACATCATAATTATATAAATTAATTGATTATTCATTTAATTATTATTAATTAATATATATATTTAACATAGTAAAAAAATCAGAATATCAATTAAACTGAATAAAATAAAATAACATAAAATAAAAATTATTAGAATATAAATTTGATTTATTAAAAATTTTTAAGGAATTTTTTAGAATTTTTAAATAAAATTTAAAACAATCAATTATTTTTATACTATCAATTAATAAAATTTATTAATTTTAAATATATTATTAATACATTTTAGTGGGAATTATATCAATTAATTAATTTTTTCAAAAAAAATTGGGCGTCGCCGCGGGGGACCTCGCAGGACGCTTCCGACGCTTGTGGAGGCCTCGTGCGAGGCTTTTGGCACTGATGGAAGCATCGCACGACACTTGTTGTGCCGACGCAGGAAGCGTCGCGTGAGGCGTCTGCAGCCACCGCAAGACGCATGCGAAATTTATTCGCATGTTGTGCCGGTTTCACTCCTTCACCAGAATGGTAAATGAAACGAGATTAGTGTTAGGATCTTACCGTTTGCTAGAGGGGGGGGGTGAATAGCAATTTTTCGATCTTTCTTCCTACAAATGTTAATGCGCAAGCGGAATAATAAAAACTAAAACTAACAAACACAAAGAACACACCGATTTACGTGGTTCGGAGATGAAACTCCTACTCCACGGCTGTCTGTAAGGTGGACGATCCCGATCATTCGGTGGATGATTCCCCGGAGCACCTCCGGCTAGCTCTTGTCGCTCCTTGTAGGTGGAGAAACCTCGCCACAACCCTTGGACAATCCCTGGGCACTAGTAGGCTACTAAGAAGCTCTAACCAAGCTAGTTTCGCCAGAAAGAAACAACCATAAACGAGCTCCCTTAAATAGAGCTCGAGGCTGATTTGACCGTTACCAGTCGACTGGTCCAGTACCAGTCGACTGGTTGAATTTGAATGGCAATTCAAATTCTGGTCACCATCAGTCGATTGGTCTTGGACCAGTCGACTGATCTTTCTGTGAACCCTATCAGTCGACTGGTCCCTCATCAGTCGACTGGTCCACTCCCTAAGTCTAGGGTTACCCTTTCCGAGTACATTTCTCTCAGCACTCGACCCCTCACGACTTATCCCCCCGAGTACAATTCCCTCAGCACTCGAAACCTCACGACTTAGTTGACTCTTCATTCAGCAGCCTCGATCTGTTGCCTTCAAGCCCTCTTCGGCTTTGGCTCCCGTCCCTCAGATGCGCACACAAGCCCTCGGCTTGCCTCTATGTCATCCTTCACGCATGCCTCGAAGTCCGCTTCCCTCAGCTCATCGTTCCTGCTCCAGCAGCCTCGACCTGTTGCCTTCAAGCCCTCTTCGACTTTGACCCTCGTCCCTCAGATGTGCACACAAGCCCTCGACTTGCCTCCATGTCATCCTTCACGTACGTCTCGAAGTCCGCTTCCCTCGGCTCATCGTCTCTACTTTGTCCATGGTCCCTCGGATGCGCACACAAGCCCACGGCTTGCCTCCATGCCACCCTTCACGGTACCCGAAGACGTCCAACCAAGTCTATGTGTATCCTACAAACCTGCACACTCACATACACATATTAGATCAGCATGAAACCCTAACTTAATCATATTGACACACATATCAAAACTCATGATCCTCCCGATCATACTTGGGTCAATTGCCCCAACAATTAGCACGAAAAACGACAACAAGAACAATAGAGAACACACACAAGATTTACGTGGAAAACCCTTGACGGGAAAAACCACGGGCAGAGGAGGAAAAATCACTATGAACGGTGGAATACAAAGTCGGTGGCTCTGATAAAGTAAAGAGAAGTAGAGAGAAAGAGAGGTAGAGAGAAAGAAAGAAGAGGTAACCAAATAACTTTCTTGATTAATAAAACTTGTCCATGAGATACACAATTTATAGAGACCTTAGAATACTTAGTCAAATGAAAAATTAATAACGAAACTGTTAATTAACAGATTTACAAAGAATCTGTTAATTAACATATTAATAAGAAAAATATCTAATAATAAATTAACGGATTAAACTGAATTCGGGTCACCAAACTCTAACAGTAAATTTCGATGATTTCTGACGGCACGGTTCGGCACTTCAAACCATGGTTGGAAGAAGTTGAAAGTCGAACGAGGAGTTAACAAGTGAGAAGTCCAAGTGGATTAAGGTTGACCAAACCAAGGTGTTGGAAGAAGTTGAAAGTCCAACAAGAAATTAGCAAGAGATAAGTTTAAGTGGGTTAAAGTTGACCAAACACTTAGTTGATGAGAAGTTCAAGTGGGTCAAAGTTGACATGGGAAGTGTAAGTGGATCAGGTAGACTAGATGCTTGACATTGGAATGTTCAACCAGTTATGGAGAACTAAATGTTAGGCATGTGATAGGAAGTCAAGGTAGGTTCCTAGGTAGGTAATGGAAGATTGGATGCTTGGCAAAGTTGAAAATCGAGGTCAAAGGTAACTAAATGCTTGGCAGATGTTAAAGTTCCAGAGGAGTAACTCTAGGCAAGTGTGAAAGTCCTAGCAATGAGGTCAGACAAGATAAAGTCTTAGCAGCGAGGCTAGACAAGTGGAAGTCTAGGCAGTGATGTTGGGCAATAGGAAATCCAAGTAGGTCGAGATCGATTGTATACTAGCAATGGGTATAGTCCTAGGAACGAGAAGTCTGTAAGCACAGAAAGTTCGAGTAGGGTTGAGGTTAATCTAATACTAGGTGAGGTTCAATAAATCAAGGTCGACATGTACTAGGAAGATAAGAAAGTCATTGAGACGGGTCTCTTGGCACAGTACGGACTTAACCTTAGTGTGACCGGGTCAGAGTTACAGTCTACTGATAAACCAGAAACCATAAAATAATGATATGATTGAATCCGAAACTACAAAGTTATGTTTTGATAGATTTAGGGTTTGAGCAATCAAATGAGGCTGATATCAATCCAAGCAAAATGCCAACAAAATATTTTTGTTTGGAGGCTATTTAACTGAGCAATGGTGCACAACAATCAATTAATAATTAATAAGTAGTCACTAATGGCACAGTGACAACGTATACAACTAAAACGGATGACAAGATTGTGAATCTAAGGATTTTTTTTTCATGATTTTATTTAGTCAAGTCAACTAATGGCAAGCAAACAGTTTGATTGATGAACCAGTCAGCAAAAGATCAAGTTCACCTACAAGTGAAACAAACCACGTGTCACAGAGGAGTTGACTTGACTAGATAAAATCATGAAAAAAACCACGTGACAGTCAGCGGGTAGTCAATTGATCATTCAGGAATAAGAGACATATAAAAGTTGATCTCGTGGAAATTTCAACAAGAATGCTTGTGATCAGTTCCAAGGAGAGTGTTGCCTGAGGGTTTTGAACCACATAACCAGTTGTGGTATTGTGTGTATGTTCCTTTGTGTTTGTTATTTTATCTATTTCCACTAAGTACTAATCTGATCATAGGCAAACACAAACGAAAGAACATTAAAATGTACTCATGCCTATTCACCCCTTGTAATATACGATCCAACAATTAATTTTGCACGTGATGATAATTTCTCAATCTTGATGAAATTGTGAATTTCAAATATCTTGATTTTTCTTATAGCTTGGTCTTCCTCTTAACTTATATTCTCAAGGATGATTTATTTACTACATCTTTATTTCTTTTATTGAGAATAGGTCTTCAATTAAGCAAGTCATTAATCCTTCCTCTAACACAAACCTCCAAGATCCTTTCCTCTTTTGATTTGACTAGGTTCATGGTGCTAAGTTTATTTAACGAGTTCTCTTTGTCCAATAGAAGGTACTTGCGAAGACTACTTCCCTATTCAATGAGGATCTCTTCCCTACCTCTAATTCTGAGGAGGTGGATTAGGTCCCAGTTTATAACACTCAAAAAAGTATAGATACACAATAAACTTCCTCCAACAAGAACATAACACTCAAGAACGTCAATTTTAAGAAAATAAAACAAATAAACAAGAGAATCGTCTTCCTAGGACACGTCTTTTGTTTAGTCTTTATGATGAAGCAAGCAATCAGGTAGGGTTTAATGAATACCTGGGGGAGGCGGAAAGCATGACGATCTTGGTGAAGAGGTCAGGGCGGGATATGGAGGCGATGGCACCAATAACAGCGGAGACCGAGTGGCCGACGAGGATGCAGGGTCCAATCCGGAGCTCCTCGAGGATGGCGAGGAGGTCAAGGGCATAGCCCTCGAGGGTGGCGTAGCGATCGAAGTCGAAGTAGTCGGGGTTGGTGGTGCCGGCGCCCATGTTGTCGAAAAGCACCACGCGGTAGTCCTCCACAAGGTGCGGCACCAGATGCTTCCACACCGATTGATCGGTACCGAACCCATGCGCCAGGACGATGGTGCCCCGTTCCCCCTCCCGGCCAATCACCCGCACATTGTGCGCCGCCTCCACTATCCCCATTCTACTCGGAGCTACCTACCTCTTATGATTTTCCTCTTCCTCTACTTCGTCTATTTGTCCTCCCCTCCCATCCCCTCCAATGTTCTTTCCCTTTCACTGTGGCCAGTCGACTTCATTATTGTAAGCGACTAGTATCTCCCTCGGTCCAGAACACCGCGCCGATTTCGCAGGGAACGTGTGGACGCAGAACGATACGTTCGCTTGAGATGGAGCACGCCACGCGGACGCCCGATTTAAATAAACGACATCACGATTCGAGTTCAAAATATCAGAGCAACGATTAGTGATCCTCTCGTGTACACGTATTTGTCACCGCCTTCGCCCTTAGGTAATCAGGCCCACTCTATGCAGGTTTTCATTGGTCAACGGTTTGATTTTGACCTTGAGTGTTGCTGAGTTGGCTGTCTTGGCGCGGTATCGGCTGTGCATTTGCGGTGGCGAAGAGGAGTCGCTGGGTCGTGTTTGCCCATGTGCCATACAACTTGCTCATCCTTCAAAAATCTCGAACCAGGATTTTACCCTTACATAATGGAAAGAATAATGATTGGGAGTGAAAATGGGAGAGTGAAAATCATAGTGAATGACGTGGCACCTTACATGCACAATCTTCGACGGATTAATCGTGCCCTCTAGGATATAGTTTGATTAGGAACGACGGCCGAAGGTCGCCGAAGGTGTCCAAGCGATAATCGGACGTGTGCATGTAAAGTGTCACGTCATGCTACGTCATGCCGCATCATTCACTATGATTTTCACTCTCTCATTTGCACTCTCCCTATCATTGCTCAAAAAAAAAATTATGGTGTTATGTTCAAGCTATCATCTTCGAACCCGCACTTATATCGATTTCTTTCTATGCCGCTTCTCAATTCGATTTAAAATAGAACATGTGATAATATAGAGAGTTAGAATTTAGAGTGGCTCCTAAGCCTGCCTGATTCCTGAGTTAGGATTTAGAGCAGCTGCAGCAGGCGTTAATTGAGTGTTAGACCATCTCTAACCATCAATATCAAATTTGGTGTCATTTTCACACCAAAATGATACAATTTCAACACCAAACACTATTTTAACTCCAACCCATTCACACTATAAATCACACCAAAATGAATATTCCATAGATTATTTAATTTTTTCTTATTCATTTATTCATAATTTAATTATTGACCTAAATTTTAATTTAGTAATCATTTTGAATATAATTATTATATTTAAAATTAATATTTCATTTATATTTAATACTTTTTAAAAAAAATTACATCCAATTAATATATAAAAAATTATGATTTTTATTTTTAATATTTATTACATAATTATTCAGACATAAATATATTTTAAAAATATAATAAAATCATACACAATTAAGATAAAATATATTATTAATATAACACAGTGAATTGAAATTACAATATTATGGAAATTTAACATTCAGAATTACTATATTGTTCTCATATATGATCAATTAACGCATTTCGAATGGCAATATGAGCTTCGAAATGCGCCTGTCCGATTTGGATGGTTAGGCGCCTGGCCGATTTGGTCGAGGTCACAGGTTCGAGGGTCGCCAGTTGCGCACGGGGATAAAACCTTGGTCTGCTGGCATTAATTCCCTCGACCCCAGGCGCCTCACCACACCAGTGATAACCGTGATTTACCTCCTCCGTGTTGGTTCTGGGGCGGACTGGCGGGGGCGCTAGGGGCGAGCGTTTCACCTTTTTGGCCATATATGATCAATTAACGCATTTCAAATGGCAATATGAGCTTCTTTGTCTTTGATTCGTCTGTATCGAGCTAAAAAATCTTCAAACCGAGTACGATCATCTACTGCTGGCTCAACATCTGGAGTTGACACCTCGAAGTGTTCCACGATTGGTGCATTTAAATCACGTTCATCTTCAATTATCATATTATGCGTAATAATACATGATGTCATTATATCATGTAAAATATTTTTCTGCCAAAAACGTGAAGGTCCTGCAATAATTGCAAAGCGTGATTGGAGCACACCAAATGCTCGCTCAACATCCTTTCTACATGCTTATTGTTTCATTGCAAATAATTTATTCTTTATACCTCGTGGATCATGATATTTATATTTATACATATCAAATTTTTAATTATTTTATTATATTTTTTAAATTAGTGATATAATTTATAAATTTAATTATAATTAAAATATGTTTATAAATAAACTATGTTTAATAAAATTAAAATATGTTATTATATTTTTTTTAATTTATATTTATAAATAAATAATTAATATTATTAAATATTTATGGAAAAAATATTTATTATAAATTAATTTTTATTTATGATATTTATTAGTAATATAATATGTACTAATACATATTATATTTACTCATTATATAGTATAATAAGTTTTTAAAATATACAAATAATTAAAATATTAATATCATCAAATTTGGTGCAACACCAAATTTGGTGATGCACTATTGCAACACCAAATTTGGTGTTACAAAATGGTGTATCCATTGGAGTGAAATGGTGTGAAAATAACACTAAATTTGGTGCAATGGTGTATCCATTGGAGATGACTTTATAATGCTCAACTAACACACTGCATGCGTTAAAGTTGATACAGTATCAGCGTTATAACATTGACATAATGAACACATTCATTATATTATTATATAAAAAAATTAAAAAAATAAATTTTGACAACTGCGTGAGTGGACGTAGCACTGAGCCAACCCACATGGTCATTTAATTAAAATGAATAATGAGTATATGTGACATATGGACCCTATAAATAATAAATATTAATATTAAAATGAATATGAGAGAATGAAAGTGTTAATATAATGTGTATGTAGTATGTAGACCTATGCTTTTTGATGAGGTAATGAGTGTTATAAAACTAACGAATGTGGATACTCTTAGAGTTACTTTTGAGCGCCTGATCATATTTTTGATTCGTCAATCCTTTCCCGAGTGCTTATCCTTCATCGTAAGACATCCCACTTGGATTCAATCTATCCCAGAGCACTAGACTTCACTCTTTCTATGCTTCCGAGCATGTGGTGTTTTTCCAAATCAGTCAACTTGCATTCCCAAACATTTGACATACATCCCATAATATCTCATTCGGACTCAGAATAATTTTTTTGACTCTATTATCTCGAGCACTCAATATTTATCTAGTGATTTCTCATTCGAACTCAAGAAGCCCAGCCAATCTCAATGTTCGATAACTTACGCCCATCAGCAGGCCAACAACTTTTGATAATTCCGTAAAAGGTGACATCTGCCCCACTATTAAATAGTATCAGAGGTACGAATCGATGGCCATAACCTTTGATGCCCTAATCGCCTCTCGGATGATTTTTTTCAACTTGTCAAGGCTTACTCTTCTCCACCACGCATTCACCTGTTTCATTTTTTCTTCTCATTTCGATTTGACTTATTCTCTGTTTGGATGAGATGAGGGGAGGTTTATTAGTGGAATGAGAAGAGAGGAGAAGAAAAAAAAGAAAGATAATTTTTTTACACTCCGATTTGGAGCGTAAAAAAATGGACCATTTGAAAGGTACGAGGTAGTAAAAATTCTCCTCTCCCGCGCTCTCCTCTCCTTTCCTTACCTTCTGCATAAATAAGAATAAAAATTATCATTTTATTATGTATCCCTGCCCCATCTCCTCCAGAGACCATTAGCGTCGTAATAGCCGTTGCCAACCCTGACCGAATCTTGGACATTTGGGAGGTAGACGTAGCTTCGGGAGAAGAGCACGAGCGGGTGAGAAAGGGTATCATCAAATTTGCGTCGTCCGGGAAACAGACAAAAAATCTTCGGTGGAGGAAGAGGTTGAGAAGTAGGGCGGCGGTAGCACTCGATCCCGAGCAATCGTTGACGTTGAGATACAAAAATTGAAGGAAAGAGCAGCAGCAATCACTCCGTTGATCTTCCCAAGCCAGGCCGTCCAACCGAAGCATATCCTCCGGCCAAATCTATTGATTCTCCGCCATCCAAGGCGGCCGCGATCCAAGGAAGGGATGAAAAAATGTCACCGAGGATCACTGCCCCATGGAGCGCTCGACGACATCTAATCAAGGGGGCGGAAGTTAGCGTTCATCTGCCAGTTTGCATCCCGACTCCTTTCTTTAGGGCGAGAGGTCCACATGGGAGCAGATGGAAACTCTAATCGTGGCCTCCTCGTCGTTGATAAGTTACTCCACTGGGCGAAGGAGGGGGTGCGTCCGATGTCACCGAGCCCTAGCAGGCCATGTCGCTTCTTCGCCGCTTCTCCTCCGACGGTCTTCGTCGCCCTGGCCACTTTAGTCGCCTGCGTCCTTCTCTCTTCGTGAAGACCAGAGTTCCCCCTCCCTCGTCCGTCGCATTTCCGGCAGCGGCGCTCGCCACGACATTGTCCTACCTACATCCCATCAACGACTGCTTCGAGCTCTCCCTCTTCCTCCCTTTTTCTAATGCTAAGACCATCTCCAACCATAAACATCATTTTAATGCTTTTACAACACCAATTTGACGTCACTTCAACACCAAATTTTTTTTCCACTCCAACCAAGAGACACATTTCTTACACTAAAAAGAATATTCCTTAGAATATTCTATTTTTCCATCTTATAATTTATTATTCAACATACATATTAATTTTAACATATATATTAATATGTTAAATATTTTTATTATGATCATAATTATTAATAAAATTAATATTTTTATGGTACATAATCATTAATTTTAATTATGATCGTAATATTTTATTTTTAATTAAAAAAATAAATATTAATACTTTCTTCTTAATTTTGGTGGAAATAATTTAATAGACATACTATTATTTAAAGATAATACGTAATCATAAACAATTAAGATAAAATATTTTAAATATTTTCACAAAACAGCTAATACTTCATTGAAAATACATTGCACGAAACAACTAACACTTCATTGAAAATACATTTTACAAAATAACTAACACTTCATTGAAAATACATTACACAAAACAACTAACACTTATATATTTTAATTATCAGAATTACCATATTGTTCTCACAAATGCTCAATTAATGCATTTCTAAGGGCAAAGTGAGCATCTCTATTTTTGATACCTTCATATCTAGCAAGAAACTCTTGTCCTCTACTGATGTATCAACATTTGCAGCCGACGGGTCTTCACCTTGATTAATAATTGATGCATTTAGGTCGCGCTCATCTTCAATTATCATATTATGCATAATAATACATGAAGTCATTATATCATGTAAAACATTCTTCTGCCAAAAACGTGAAGGTCCTGCAACAATTGCAAAGCGTGATTGAAGCACTCCAAATGCTCGCGCAACATCTTTTCTGCATGCCTCTTGTTTCATTGCAAACAACTTATTCTTTGTACCGCGTGGATCATGAATTGTTTGAACAAGTGTAGACCATTTTGGGTATATACCATCAGCTAAATAGTAACCCATGTTGTACTCTTTTCCTTGAATGACATAATGAGCAGGGGGAGCAATACCTTGAGCAAGATTAGAAAAAAGATTAGAAGACTAATACATTAATGTCATTGTTAGATCCAGGTAAACCGAAATATGCATGCCATATCCAAAGATCGTAATCAGCTACAACTTCTAGAATAATTGTTGGCTTTCCACTGCGACCAAAATATTGCCCAGCCCATGCTGTTGGGCAATTTTTCCACCTCCAATGCATGCAATCTAGACTACCCAGCATACCAGGAAAACCACGCTGCTCACCAATATGAAGAAGCCTAGCAACATCATTAGCATTGGGTGATCGCAGGTACTGTCCTCCAAATACTTCAACAACAGCACGACAAAATCTTTTCACACTTTCTACGGCAGTTGATTCTCCTATTTTGATGTACTCATCAGTAGCGTCTGCCGGCACACCATATGCCAATATTCGAAATGCAGCTGTCATTTTTTGTAAACCAGACAAACCAAGTTTTCCAACTCCGTCTCTTTTCTGCACAAAATAGTTATCATGATTACTAACCACATTAAAAATATGCATAAATAAACTTCTTCCCATTCTGAATCTTCTTCGGAACATTGCAGCATTATATGTAGGATTTTCGGCAAAGTAATCATTGAATAGATTACAAGCAGCAGCTTCTCTATTACGACTGATCACTATGTGACCAGGAATAGATCCTCGATGTTTGCCTTTGTCGCTTTCTTCACTCAGATGATTCAAAATGACTTGATTGTTGCGGTAAATCGCTTGAGTGACAAGCCTTCTGTGTGCTTCAAATATTTCATCATCTTCAGAGCTTGAGGATGATAAATTTGAAGTACCCTCATATCTAGAACTCATTTTTTAAGAGGAAGAATGTGGTTGAATTGTTTTCAGTTATGGTATGTATTTATAATGCATAATGCACACAACATTATTATTTTTTCAGGCGACGGGACATTACAATGCGCACATCATTATTTCAGAAGACAAGACATCACAATGCATATTTTTGCAGACGACGGGACATCACAATGCACACACTATTATCACACACCATTATTTCAGAAGACAAGACATCACAATGCATATTTTTGCAGACGACGGGACATCACAATGCATATTTTTGCAGATGACGGGACATCACAATGCACACACTATTATCACACACCATTATTTCAGAAGACAAGACATCACAATGCATATTTTTGCAGACGACGGGACATCACAATGCATATTTATGCAGATGACGGGACATCACAATGCACACACTATTATCACACACCATCATTTTAGAATGCATATTTTTTCAGACGATGGGACATCACAATATATTATTTCCTATATAATGGCATACTAGACATGGCCATCACAATGCACCTCTACTCTTGAAAAAAATGAGTTCATCTCGTTCATCATCCTACTCAGTTGAAGAAGATAAACATTTGTGTCATGCTTATCTTCATATCTCTCAAAATCCAATCTTAGGAATCAACCAAAAGAAGGATCAATTTTGGGCAAGAGTTGAGATGGAGTATAATCAAGATCCAAATTTTCAAAATTCAGAGCGACCTAGAAGATCGTTACAAAAACGAATGAATACTATCATTGCTGCTATTTCCAAATTGAAGGGTTGTGTTCGACAAATCGAAGAAACGAATCCGAGTGGAGCATCAGAGCAGGATATTGTAAGTTGTTATCATTATTTATTTTGTAGAGTATATCAATTTTATAATCAATATCTAATTTAGTTAATAATTCTATTTCTGTATTATTTTTTTTTACAGATGAATCGTGCACAAATGTTATTAGTGCAAGATCCTAATTACTCAAAGGGTTTCAAATTTGGACATGTGTGGAGCATTCTTCAAGGTATTGAGAAATTTAACAGTGACAACGCCAAAACTGGATCTACGAGAGTGCAACGACAAACTGCTCAAGCTGATTATTCTCAATCTTATAATCTTGAGAAAGATGTTTATTCATCTCCATCTCCACGTGTCTCTTCGTTTGATCTTAATATCGCTGATTTGGATAGTCCTGATACTTCAACTAAACGACCTATTGGGGTGAAGAAAGCAAAACTGAAGCGAAAGAATGAACAACAACTTACAAAAATAGTTTCACAAAATGACCAACTTGTTGCGGCATTGGATAGAAGTACCGATGTTGCTATATTCAAGGAAGAGAATAAAATTTTATTCAAAGATTTGAATACCATCGCCGATCCGATAATGCGTGAATTTATTCACAGTGAACAAGTCAGAATTATGCAAAAGAGGAAAATGCACCAAAATTCTCAATCAATTCCACATCAAGGAGAAGGATCTAACTTCAATTCGTCTCAAGAAGAAGGACAAGAATTTGAAGATCCTTTAAATGGCTCCGGTCGATTCCAAGATTATTTCAGTGGTTTTGGAGGAATTGATTTACCAGAATATTAAACATTCAATGGCTCTGGTCCATTTCTAAAGATCCTTTTAGGAAGTTATTATTAGGAAGTTATTTTAAATGCATGTTTACTTTAATGTTTGTTGCATCTTTAAATTATATGCTGGGCTATATGTTATGTATTTTCTATGTATGCACTTTGAAATATAAAATGTTTAATTGTGTGTTTGTTATAAAATTATCAGTATTATAAATTTTAAAATATTTATAATCTTAGTAATATAACAAATATTTTAAATATTACTTATTTAAGTTAATAACTAATATAAATTTATAATATATAAAATTTACAAAATAAATTCAATTAAATTAAATAATAATAATTTATAATATTTAAGAATATTTTAAATATAAATTTAATATTATAATACATTTAATTAAATCATGCAACACTTATATAAAATATTTTAAATATAAAATTAATATTATAATATATTTAATTAAATACAAATATAATATTATAATATATTTAATAATAAAATAACTGCCCATTATAGTGTATCCATTGGAGATAAAATGGTGCCTCTCCAACACCATTTTAGTGTAATGGGGTATTGGTTGGAGATGGTCTAAGGATCGGTTGGATACCTAACCATCTTGTGGTGTCTTTGGTTTTGAATGCGGGCTCGACCTTGGGAATTCTTCAACCAGGACCCCTTGTTCATGTGTTCATTGTGATGGGCGGTTTGGGTTTTGATGGTCTTGTGGAGGAGGTTGGGCTTGCCAATTTGTAAGCTAGATATGGGGATTTGGATTGCGCACTGAAATTGCTCTATGAAATTCCTGTGAAGAACCTGGTCACTTGGAACGCTATGATGGGAGGCTATTTTTTGAATAGTTTTCTTATCCAGGCAGAGCTCGCTCTCTAGGGATATGTGCCGTGTTGGGTTTTGTCATGGACTTAGTATCATTGAGGTTTGTCATGGCTGCTGCATCGGCCTTGCAGAATTTGGAGCTTTGCCCGAACCTTCATGTTGACTCCATTAAAATTGGCCTGGATTCTGATAGCTTTGTTGTTGTTGAACTTGTGAAGTTGTTGACCAAGCTTGGGGATGTAGATTATATGCGCAAGCATCACAGAAAGATTAGAAGACCAGATGTATCCTTGTATTCTTTACTTACTTCAAGGTATCATTTTTGTGGTTGTAGAGAAGAGGCTGTGAATCTTGCTGAAGAAATTCTTTATTTGAATGCGAGTATGAAATAAGATGCTCTAGTCAGTGTTTTAAGACTATGCTTTTGCAAAGAGGAGGGAACTCAGATTCATGCAAAGATCTTGAAAGCTGGTCATTTGTCTTATCTTCTAGTGGGAAATGCTTTGATTTCATTGTATGCAAGGTTTTGAGGTTTATTTAGTGCCAAACTAGCATTTGATAACATGAGAGCGCATGATGTTATCTCATGGACAGCAATCATGGTAGGACTACTTCAATGTCTAGTGCCAAACAGACAAAAAAAGCTTCTGAAGGTATTGAGATTTTCTCTTCTTTTTGAAGTACTGAAACTTTTGGATAATCAATGTCTAGTAACATCTATCAATGCTTGCACTGGCCTTAGAGTTGTAGTCATTGGCAGTCAGATTCATTGTCTAGCTCTAAAGCATGAATTTGGACTTTGCAACTACATGAATACATCTATGATCAACATGTATGCTAAACTTGGATACATTAGCAATTCTGCTAGGCTCTTTTCCTACTTATGGCAACCTCATAGTCCAATTTTCATAAATGTAATGCTTTCTGGATACTGTTGAAACTCCCAACCAGAGAAAGCTATTGACCTTTTTGGTAGGGAATACCGGCTGGGTTTCGTCCCTGATTGCTTCAGCTATTGGACTATTCTTAGTGCTTGTTCCAATGTGCAATTTAAGAAGGTTGGTGAACAACTTCATTGTTGCACAGTCAAGACTGGCCTTAATCTCTTGAATGTGAGTGCATGGCCAGTGCTTGCAAATTCTTTTACAATATGAAAAATTAGGATGCTTATTCATGCATGACACTGATGCTGGGTTACATTGAGAATGATAGAAGTGAATCTCAGAAAGTATACTCTCATATGCAGCAAAATGGTTTGCAATCATCTACGTTGCCTATATGTGCTACACACTTCCAAGGGAAATTAATTAATTTCTATAAAAAACAAACAACCAACTTCAGGTTGGCGATATACTGTATAGACCTTTCGAGAATGGGGACATTGTACTTAGCAACAGACCCTCTTCGGTTCATCAACATTCTCTTGTTGCTTTGTCAGTGCAGATTCTTCCTATTGAATCTGTTGATTCAACAAACCCATTATGTTGTTCTCCACTATTAGGGGATTTTGATGAGGATTGATTACATGGTTATGCACCACAATCCATTGGCTGCAGAACAAAACTCAAGGAGCTGCTCAGTTTAGACCACCAATTATTTAACACACAGGATGGAAGAAGCTTTACTTTCCTTGACACATGATAGCCTAACTGCAACATATTTGCTGACAATAAAACAGGAATTGTTTACCAAATTTGATTTGCAACAGTTATCAATGCTTTGTTCTTTTCCAGTGTCACCTCCTGCAATTGTCAAGGCTCCAGAATTTCTAACTTCTCTCTGGATTGGAGAACAATTATTTGGCATGCTTCTACCTTCAACTATGGATTTTTGTAACAAAAATATTATGATAAGGGTGAGGTCAATCCTATTGTGGATTATCTTTTTGGCTAAGGAATACTTCATATGGTTCAATTACAATCTTGTTCAAACTTTATGATTCATCCTCACGAAGGAAAATGATGGATGAGGTGTCATTTGGATCAGAAGATGCTTGTTGGATTAAGTAGCTAATTATGGAACCAAAGATGGATGATGCACTAAGGTGTCATAATAACAATAAAGATTCATTAGGTTTTATGAGTCAATACAAGCTTGCTTCCAAAAGATGTGCTAGACAGACTTCTGTTTCTGCTTTTAAGGATGTCTACCAGAGCTTCTAAGCGCAGCCCTGTCAATTTATCAGCAAGGATAACTCAATGTTAGCAATGGTAGATGCTGGAAGCAAAGGAAGCATGCTAAAATTAATTCAACAGGGTGTGCCCACTGCCTTTTAGGGTTCCTCGTAAACTTAACTATGATTTGTGGAACATGCAAAAGTCAGATGATTCTGCAGTGTCAAGTGTAGTTGAAATTTCATGCAAGCAAAACTTTTATTTTGTAATTGGTGCTTCTTTTCTTGATGGTTTAAACCCATTGGAATCTTTGGTGCATTTGATCTATGGCTGTGCAATCTCTTTTCAGAGAATGCAGAAATTCCAGGAACTTTGACTAGAAAGCTAATGTTTTATATGCGCGACCTTTATGTTGCTTAAGATGAAACAGTTATAAACCCATATAGTCATCAAATTGTTGAGTTCTCATACAACACATCACAGGGTTCAATTGAAGGCAGTATTTTGAATAGTACATATGATAAAAATGATGCTAAATGTCCTGGACTAGGTGGTCACCCTATTGGATCATGGACTCTGCTTCAGAGGCTGAATATGGAGCTTCATGGATCAGTGCTACAGTTTGGGTTTTTGAATGATGTCTTTGTCAGGAATGCTCTTTGGACATACTATTATGCCATTAATGATGTATGCTTCACAAGGTGTTCGACAAAATGGTGGACAAACGCATTGCGTCATGGAATTGACTTCAATGTATGTAGGAAAAGAATAATGTGTACTGGAACTTTCTTAATATCTTGATCTCTAAAGATGAGGTGGGCAAGAGGTATGGTGGAGCTAGAGCACATTGTTGGTTGGAGCGTTTTTCCTATTGAACAACTCAAGATAAGTCTCTTATCACTCATGGCCACATTTGTCTTTTATAGTTGTATCCTTTCTTCCTAAATAGCAATATCACCTTGTAGTTTATACATTTAGTGGATGGATTATTTTTTCCTACCTATGCTCAGCTTGGTATGAGGTTGTCTGCAACATCATTTTCTTGCTAATCTATTGTATTCTATTATAAGAAATTATGTGTTTTGCAAATCCTTGTAAAGATGCTTGATAGCACCATTTGGAGCGCTACTTTAACAGTCTGATATCAGAACTCACACTTCTACAGGTGGTTGAGCAGTTTTTGACATTGGTTCGGTATACAGATGAATTATATCAGAAGTTACATAATGGTGGATTTCTGTTGTAACAGAACGATAGCAATATCATTCTTCGTTGGCTTGCGAGTTTCTTCAAATGCATTGTCCGAAGGCCAACTAAAGTTGTTGTTTCTGCAGTTGTTATTGGACTAATTATGCATGGAGTCGTTAGTCCTGAAGGGATGATCACAGCCTTTCCAAATTTAGTTCTAATGTTGCTATTATTGATGTTGTTAGACACAAGTCGTTTCGAGATTTGTCTTCCTGCAATTCTCGTGGCTTTTATGATCTTCTGTCCAATGACTGGTGATTCTGAAGCAATGTTTGAGCTGCATTGTCCAGACAAGCATTTGAAAACAATGACATTTATTCCTCTTTAGTTTTACATGCCATAAGGTTGTACTTGGATTATATTCTTGTACTTTCATAGGACTATTATCAAGAGATGCGGTTCTGATGTTGCTAAATGTGCTGCTGAAGACTATTGTGTCACTTAGCACCCCCAAGATTATAGATTGATATTTATAAAATCATTGACCCCAATGCAAAAACACCATATAAGGTGCTGGCTCAAGGCATTGGGTCCTTAATATTTAATAACGCAGGAACATTCGTTGTGTACTGCTATTATCATCTTCTTCTGGTTCCCAGTGGTCTTTCTACCATCTATTATAAGGGTAAAGCATTGTGAAAGAAATTGCGCCTACGATTTTTCTGAGCCTTAGCCTAGGGATGACAACGGGATGGAGGCGGGGTCAGGGACGGTTTGTCATCTTATCCCCACCTCCAAATTATAGTCTCATTTCCATCTTCATCTCTGTTTAATCAGAAATCTCCATCGTCGGCCCCGCGGGGTTTAATTCTCATCCCCATTTCTATTTTCGCTTCAAATGTTCATTGACTTGGTCAGAAAGGTTTTAATTTTTAACCTTTTTTATAAAAGTATTAATATAAGAAATTAATTATAAATATTATATTATATTATATTATATTATATTAATATATTATTATTGGGACGAGTTCAAGGGATGGAGATAGCATCTTCATACTCGTCCCCGTTCAACTTATAGGGATTTGAAAAATCCAACCCATGGAAAAAACTATCATCCATACCTAAACTTTTCTTGGATCATGAGGATTTCCTCTCGACTCTTTTTCTTTTTATAGTTGTCAAAACTAAATTTATGTGATTATTCTCTCTCAGAATTCTCAGATCCTCAAACTTTCGATCAATGTGATTTTTATCCTCGGTCTTTCAATCAATATGATTTTACTCTTTATCAATGGACTTATTGTTCGCATTGTTGAGCTTGACGCCTCTACGGATATTCAAGAGTCAAGAGATCAAATTTATTATTTTTCTTGCCTATTCTATCAGTATTCGAGAGTCATGTGATCGAGCTTATTTCCTTTCTTCGATTTTACGTGTTAAATACCGTAAAATAAAAATCCGGATTGGAAAATTATGAAGAATTTTCCATAGCATATTTGTAGGGTTCTGGGCTGTTAGAAGGTTAAACGCTATGTTCCGAGGGGTAAAAGTTGCATTCTTAAGTTTTTGGAGGTTTTAGGTGCTTAAAACCCCTAAACCAAGCGTCGAGTGCGAATTAGTCATATTTGGAGGGTTAAATTACAAAAAGGACTTACTTAAGCTCTTGTGATCTTCGCCCGATGCTGTGTTCCCAAAAAGGTGAATTTCGAAAATTTGGGGCCTAGTTGTAATTTTACAAATGTGTTGGGTTTATTTGCAAATTTCCAAAATCAGTTATAACACCCCTAAAATCCCAGCCCGTGCCCTAACTCCTCCCGAAACCCCCTCTTCCCTCTCTGCGCCGACTTCTTCCCCCTCGCTGCGATCCCTCGTCGCCTGAGCAAGCCGACGCTGCAGCCCTAGCCGACGCCACTTGCCGTTCTTCCATTCTCCTTCTTCTTCTCCGGCGCGCACGTGCAGAGCTTCGCAGCCAGCACTCACGCGCGAGCGGTTTCGCCCCCGACGTCGTCGTTGTTTCTCCTCTTCGTCTTCTTTCGTTTTCTCTGGCACGCACGAAGAGGGCACCCTAATCTTCTCCGTCCCTCTTCTTCTTCCGACCGAAATCAAGGTAAGGCTTTGTGCTATTCTTGATTAGGTTTTAATTGGATTTTGGTTGAGTTTCGAAATTTGGTTTACAAAGGTGAGTAAATCTCTGAAGTAGGATTTGAGATTTGTGATGTCTCACATTTTGGCTTACGAAATTGATTCCTGAGGTTTGTTTTCCTTAGTTTACCATGAGGTTAGTTTGATCCAATTAGGTTTGGAACTACCAGGGAGGCCACTGTTCCGAACTACCAGGGAGGCCGATGCCCAATTCCGTCTCCAAGCAAGATCGGTAAGTTAGGGTTTCGATTTGGTTGAATAAGGAGTAGCTTATTTCAAATTATTACCTGTACTGAAGTATAAATAATGGAGATGATCGCTGATACCATATTACTAAGGTTGTAATCAAGTTGGTTGTTGTTTTGGAGTAGATCAATGGGGGATATGTTGTTGGTTGACCGATCAGTAGTTAGGTTAGTGTTAGTGTTGATTCTTTGTTTTTGTTCTGATGGCATAGTTATTGTTGTAGTTGGTTACGAATTGATTAAAATGGGACAATTAGAATGAATCTAATTATTTGTTTTATTTATTGTAAATAGCTAAATTTAGTCCTTTATACAGGACCTTGACTTCAGACTCGTTCAGTTGATCGTGGAAGATTCTCGTTCACGAACTTCTATAATAAAGGCGGGTACTTCTCCTTTGTACTCGAGTAGTTTCCTTTACCTTTAAGCATGGCTGTTATGTCTAAGTAGGTTGCTTGACCTTGTTCTTTGTCGTTATTTAAAATATCGCCGTTGAGACTTATTCTTCGTTGATCTTTGAGTATTCCTAAATTCGTATCTGTACAGTCCTCGAATTGGTTTTCTGTTCTGTAAAGTACCACTTGTACGCGAGTACTTAGAAGTCCATTAAACACAGATAGGTTTATTTGGCATTAGAAATATCCTACCTAGTAGTGTAGGTGCATAATCGTTGGTTTTGATTTCCGGTTGATTGTATTGATGCATCGTGTATTCGTTGGACTTTATTGCATCGCTGTTTCTTCGGTTGTTTGTGCATCGTATATCATGTACCATACTTGCACGTTGCATACTAACGACTGTTGGCTTACATTTGGTTAAGCTGTCGTTAGTCATATTGTTGCTCGATTCACTCAACCACATGTTGTCATAGTAGTGGTTAGAGTGCGAGTGTTTGTCCTGTCATGCCAGACAGTGACACCCTCACCGTTGTTTTAGAGGGATGAGCCGTTGGTGGCTCACCCTCACTGTTGTTTGTTTTTTTTTAGGGATATTGTGTGATAGCTCCCCCCCGATGTACCGTGGGTTCGGAGTGTAGATTTTCCAGCATCCTGTCCACTCAACCACGCCTTATGTGGTATTATTGTTATTGTTGGTTATTGTTGTTGTTGGAGTGGTACAGTTGTCACAGCCCTACCCACTCGGTCACACAGATGGGATGTGTTGACGGCTTGACTGGCGTCAGGGGTGACACATGTCATTGCATCATGTGCATACGTATTTCTTTTATGCATTTACTTGTGTTTGATGCACTTATATGAGCTATGATTGTTGCATATGTATGACATGCATGTCTATCTTGATATTATTGTTGTTGAGTTGTTCTATACCTGCTTAGTCGTTATTCGGTTTTATACCTTGTCGCATTACATATGTTATGCATGATTAGGTTTCTATATTTTCTTATGGACTGTACCCTGTTGGATTCTCTACTTGGTTATCTTGTATCATGCCATGCTTATTGTCTACTCATATAACCGCAGAGTCCGCCCGGACTCACCACCCCTACTTTCCTTTTTGTTGTTTCAGGTAGCAGGTAGTCGTATTTCTTGGAGCCAGGAGAGGATCCAGTCGCCAGTCCCCGGAGTTGAGTTACTTTTCCGTATTTGGTATAATTGTTTTGTTTTCAGAACTTGGTAAAGTCGTCTTTTATTTGTTATGAGGTTGTTTGTCGATTATCAGATACATTTGAGTTTTCTCTGGATTTAGTTCTTTTATGTTTAAGGTGGCTGAGCCACCCATTATCTTTATTTTGATATAAACTGCGTGGTGATGTTTTATTTTCTGTTATGATGGCTGAGCCATCTTTTATTGCGAGATGTATGTATTATTGCTCCATATTGTCCGCCGTACAGGGGTGATGCTGCCCGATTTTCGAGGAAGCATGTGCCTCTGGGGGCGTGACAATTTTTGGTATCAGAGCCAAGTTTGCGAGTTCCTTTGGGATCTGTGGATTTTTTACGATGCTGTTTTTGGTGCGTCAGTTCAGCCAAGTTTGCGATATTTTGGTGTCTGTGGGTTTACGGAGTTGTTTTACGAGGTCAATCTGTATGTTACAGATTTGTTTATTTTTGCGGAGTCTTTTTCTTGAGGTTTGACGAAGTTGTTTTTCGAGGTTTATCGGTATTTTACGGATTTGGTTGTATTTTCGCGGAGTCATTTTCTTGACATAGTTCGGTATGGTTGTGTTTTGGGACTTGGCAACGACGAGACTTCTCCTGGCGACGAGTAATTAAATAAGGTATATCTTTGATGATTAGCTTATTTGTTGTATACTTTACCTCGTTCAAGTTTGTATAGATGTCTGCTAATTTAGTTGGATAGCATAGGCTGTTTAGCATCTCTGTCAATAGAGATAAAAGATTTTTCTATCCCATAGGAGGTTCTGATTATGGACATTCTTTGAAATAACAATAAGATAGGGAGGTCTAGGATCTCATAAATTGATTATCCTGTGTTGTTTCGTTGAGGGTGTTAAACTTAGGTAATGAAATATTTTATGTCCGGTAGTAAGATACTGTTACATCACATCTGTAGACTCAATAGACTACCTTTGAATTGAGACTAAAATTACTACAGGTTCTTAATGACCCACGAGTTGGAGTGAGGGTCTATCTCCACCATCTAAATATACCTTGTTATATAACCTAGTAAAAATGATTAACGATGTTATAATAATCATGAAACAAATAAAAAAAAAATACTGCTATCCAGAAGTAATTACCGACAACTGAGATTGATAATAAATTGAAAAAAAAAATTAAATTAATGTGATATTTAATGTTTTAAGACAGTCAATACATTTTAGTTTTAAGCAAGTTGAATTGATTAGAGTTGAACATGCAAGGGGTAGAAGGGGACCATAAATATGATGTGACAGATTTCGATATTACAGTAATATAACCTTCCAAACACTTAAGTGGTAGAATATGATCCCTTTAGTTGGCATCAAATAATTGAGACCAATGTATGAGGTTCAATTTGTGTTCAACAGCTAATGTGTTGTTAAGCATCCTCTAGAAAGATCCTCTTTAAAAATTTATTTGCAACTATCAGATTATTCTCCATTTCGTTTCTCCAAATTCATTTAGAATTCAGTATATTAGAAAAAAAAAAAACCGAGTCCTTGAAATTGCCATCTTCTAGTGAATATAGATTTTTCACTTGGATTTTCTTTGTGAGAGTTTGTTGTTCATCTGCCATGCTACACCGTGTCACCCTGCTTTCTACCACCACTCCTAGTACATCTGCTTGCCATCTCTACCATATCAAAGAAAAATTTAGAGTTAGGCAAGGGTGACGATGTCAGAAAAAGTAGCACAATCAATTTTCCAAATCATAGGATGAAATTTTTTAGAAGTTTTGTTAGCTGCAGTGAGCAATGACTTTGCCAGCAATGTGTAGTGATTCAGTAGCTTCTCCTAATGTTAACTTTGGAGGATTCTGGGGCGATAGATGTCGTCTTAGTAAATACTCATCAGTTTTTTTTTTCTTCTACTCCTCATTTGGGCACGAAGTTATACATCAGAAACATAAAATAGTATATGATGCCCTGCTCTTGTTGGTACACTCATAGGCTGGTACACTCATAGGCTAACACTTGCCTGATAAGAAGTTAATGGTTTAGCAAGTCAACTACACTTTTTCCATTTTCGACTTCTTCCTTATGATAAGGGGATTTTCATGCTATTGTGTTTATTTAAGTGTCCTTTGCAACTCAGTGCTTTTCATGCTTCAAAGCTTGTTGTGATCCTTTTATTCGATCATTCTTTTCCACTTAGCTTGTTTATTTATAAATATAAGCTTCTAGCAATTAGAAAGTCAATTCAATTAAAATTTTAAAGCAACAAGTTACAAAAATATTATAACATTCTTGATTAATTATTATAAAGTACTAATAATAAGATGAGTATCATGTATTGGATGAGAGCTTTGGTTTTTGTAGCATCCTAGTGAGATCAGTCACATAATTTTCCAAGAGCAAGAATAAATAACGATCCTAGGAAATCCAGCACTAAAACTAGTTTTCCATTGTGCCCATTAATGTATTTGGCTAACCACTGACGTTGGACTTCAAGTAACATAATTGGAAATGAAACAAGCACAATTACAAGAAATTGTTACATATATACTTCAACTCAGTTGTCATCCATGCTCTTAGTTTCTTCTGGTGCTTCCCTTCCTTCCCTTCCCTCTCTTTATTGTGTTTCTATCCCTATGATCAAAGAGAATCTTCTTGTCTTGGTTGGGTTCTTTCTTAACTAGCTGAGATAAGTCAAGATAGGCCTCTCTCAGTCAGTGCCACCAAAGTTGTGTCAGTATGTGTTACCCAGTGATCTTTAACCTTACTGAGCAGCATTATTGGTCCAAGGTTGAATCCATACTGTGCAGTATGGAGTTGAGTAGTTGAAGCAAACATGTTATAGACATACATTAAACTGATCAAGATTTAGAAATTTGATCATATGTTGATACTCACTTGATACAAGCATGTTTTGGAATTTACTCATATATTGATGCTAATTTGATTCAAGCAAGCCAAAATTGTCTTGTATGTCATGATCTTATTGTTTGGGTTATTAACATTAATCTATGACATGCCAATGTTGGTTAAGAACAAGATGAACACATAGCTTGAATTGATCATAAGTTGATACAAGCATGTTTTGGAAACTTGATGGTAATGTGATACAAGCATGTTTTGGGAATTTGATCATACTTTAATCATAATGTGAAATAAGCATGTTTTGGAATTTTAATTATCCATTGAGATTGACACAAACCTAATTTTGGTTAAGAACAACATGATCACATAGTTTATGATGTTTTAAGTTCCATGACTTGCTTGTTTTTTCACTTGACTGATATCAAACCTAATGCCATCCATATGCCCAATATTAATTGGATCACTAGAATGTAGACTGGATTATCAAACTTGTTTAGAATAAACTGATCATGCTAAGAACCCACTGATCATGCTTTGATATAAACTTTTTTTTGGGACTAAGTTCATGCTTAGTTAAGGGAAATGAATGTGTTTGACACAAATCATGTTTCTTATTTTTGTTAAGGAAATGAATGTTATCCAATAGAACTCGGTTAGGAGTTAAATCTGATTGGATTAAGGTTTAGAATTGAAACAAATCTGTTTCTAAAACTGATTAGTTTCAGAAAACCTTCTATATCAGACCTGATCGGTCCACCGACCGATCAGGACTCACCCTGATCGGTCTGGTGACCGATCAGACGTCGTTCTGATCGGACTGGTGACCGATCATGTCAATGCTGATCAGGAAACTCCCAAATCGTTCCCAATGGTGTAAGACTACCCCTCAGTCCAATCACCTTTCGTCAAATTGTATCAGCTTAATGATCATACTGATACAAACAAATCTGATACAAACTGATTACAATTGAAACATATTTGATCACCCATTGGTACAAACCTGGTACTAAGGAAGCACAAATTTGTTCAAATGGTAAAATATGAGGAGGAATTTTCGAGACCCTTGATTCTCAGAAATGTTTCTGAAACATCAAGTGTTAAAACGAGGTTTAGCTAATCATACTTGGAATGAAACTTAATTTGATACAAACCTATGTTGGGATGTTCAAATTCATAAGAAAGGGTTTGTTGAGTCATGACTCTTGCTCTTAATGTCGTGTTTCAGAAATTTTTCTGAAACGTCAAATATCAATAGAGTCTACACCCCTGTTGTGGAATGCAAATTGTTAATGCAGTCTGATCAGGAACGTATCAGAGTTTCAGAAATTTTTTCGAAATCTGATCGCTCCCCAGACTAATCAGATATATTTCTGTATCACGTAATCAACGAACTTGATCGATCACGGAGACCAATCAGGAATATGTGTCAGATACAGATACATTCCTTACTTGTCATATGAAGCATATACGTATTTGACCATGATATACTTCTGTATATGTCTTCACATGAAATTCCAAATGTTAATGCAGTCTGATCTTGAATGAATCAGAATTAAAGAAATTTTTTTGAAAATCGATCGTTTATAGATATATCAGAGATTTTTCTGGATCAATTATCAGTCTGATGGAACTGCGATAATTATTGCCATATGATGCATATACATTGTTGCCATGATACATTTATGGTATATGTCTCTCATATGCAATTCCAAAATCATCCTTTGACTTACTTGTCATATGAAACATATACATGTTTGACCATGATATTATTCTGTATATGTTTTCATGTGCAATTCATAATTATCTTTGATTATTTTGGGTTTGGGGAGAGACCCGTGTTTGAGGGGGAGGTATGTTCAAACTTAATAACCATACCCTTATCGATGTTTGACAAAGGGGGAGAAAATGGTTGATTAAGTTTAGGGTTATTGTAGGGGGAGGATTTTGATTCCCTTACGATAATTGAACTGCCTTCAATTGATCATTAATGCCTAAACTTAAATCGGGTTGTCAAACAACAAAAATGGGGAGATTATTGATGCAGTCTGGCCCTGATTGTTGTTTTGGTGTTGACAACGATTTAAGTTTTGATTTAAGTTTGGTTGAACGAATTGGGATTAAGTCGTAGTCGGGGACTGGGCACGAAATCCTAGCTTGGAGGGCTAGGTGTGAAAAGTCCTAACTTGGAGGGTTAGGAATGGAAAAATCCTAACTTGGAGGGTTAGGTGGGAAAAATCCTAGCTTAGAGGGCTAGGTGTGAAAAGTCCTAACTTGGAGGGTTAGGCATGGAAAAATCCTAACTTGGAGGGTTAGGTGGGGAAAAATCCTAGCTTGGAGGGCTAGGTGTGAAAAGTCCTGGCTTGGAGGGTCAGGTCCTAGCTTGGAGGGCTAGGTGATTGAAATCCTGGTGAGTGAAGCCGGGTCCTGGTGAGTGAAGCCAGGTGATTGAAATCCTAGTGAGTGAAGCTAGGTTGAAATCCCGGTGAGTGAAGCCGGGTCCCGGTGAGTGAAGTCGGGTGATCGAAACCCTGGTGAGTGAAGCCAGGTCCTAGCTTGGAGGGCTAGGTTGAAGTCCCGGTGAGTGAAACTGGGCACGGAGTCTTGGTCCGGGGGACTAAGAACGAGTCAGAGAAGGGCTGGAGGCTTGTTCTCTTGACTTAGAGTGGATTTGACCTTGCCTGGATCGGTCTGGTGACCGATCAGGGGGTTTGGCACGGAGTTCCCTCGTGGATCGGTCTGGTGACCGATCCAGCTATGTCTGATCGGTCTGGTGACCGATCAGGGAGCATACAATGGGTTTTGGGAACCTTACTGCTTGGCTCCTGATCGGTTTGGTGACCGATCTGGAACACTATTCAGATCGTTCTGGTGAACGATCATTTGTCGCAAAGTTCTCGCTATGACCGATCAGGATGACTCCTGATCGGTCAGGAAGCAGCCTGATCGGTCTGGTGACCGATCAGGGCGCAGCTTGATTGGTCTGGGGACCGATCTGGAGTGTGCAGCAGATTGCTGGATAGGTCTGGGGACCAATCAGGAGTGTGCAGAAGACTGCTGGATTGGTCTGGTGACCGATCAGGGTCCTCTCTGATCGGTCTGGGGACCGATCAGGAGCAGAACTTTAATTCAAATACGCTGTCAGAAGTGTCTGATCACGTCTGTTTTCTCTGTCGATTCTCTGATACATTCCTGATTTCATTTGATATGCATTGCTAAGCCTCTGTTGGCGTGTGCAGGTGATAGCAGGTGATTCAAACACCCAAGGAGGGTCAATGGGAGGCTTTCCTTGGAGCAGATTTGTTTGTTTCTCTTTCTCAGGTTTCTACGGCAACTGGAGCAGCTGGCGACTGACGGTGACTCAGCTGGAGAGGAGGTCTTCAGTGGACTGAGTGCTCAGGGAGGTCAGTGGGTTCAGGCTGGCTCAGTGGATGCTGATGAAGCTTGCGATGGTGAGAGGGAGCTTAAGACAAATTTGGAAGCAGAGGAGCGAAAAGTATGAACAGACAGAAACTTGTGGAGTTTGGCTGGGCTGTGTCGAGAGCTCTTTGTTGCTTTTGTGCTTAAGCGTTCTTGTGACATTCCTGTGAGATTTGTGTGAGCGTTCCTTCTTGTGTGATCTCTTGTACTTAAGTTCAATCATCCGTGAGATCTGTGGAGAGGTTTCTCCACCGAGAAGGAGACTCTATCTTATCCGGTGTTCACCGAGGCTTGATCTGCCGACGATCAAGGGATCGCCCACCTTAAGGGCACGCCAAGGAGTAGGGGCAAGTTATCCCCGAATCTTGTATATCGCTGTGTTAGCGTTGGTTTGATTCCTTACTCTGTTTTATTCTTTCTGTTGCATTTTGTTTCCGCTGCTACTAATCTGATCACAGAAAGAAAGTTCAAAGAAGAGGGAGTGATTCTAGTATCAGATAAGAATTAGTGTCTGGCTATATTCACCCCCCTCTCTCTAGCCATCCAAGTACCAATAGGTACTACGCGCCTTGCCCGTTTATGACACACCTCGCGGCCATCCCGCCGCTCCAGTACCGTCGTACTGCCTAAGCACCCCGCGCCATGTCGTGGTACTCCCAGGTGCTCTCATACGAGCTGACAGAAATCATACCCCTGTCTCGTCGACACAGACAGGGGTTGTCAGCTCCCCCGACTATATAAGCCCTCCACTCCTTATTCCGCAGGTATGCGCGAGAGCTCTCTCTTCCATCATATTTCCATTTGCTTCCCTATATTTCCTGCGAATACTGACTTGACCGTCGGAGTACCTTGCCAGGGAAACCCCCCGGCGGGTTTGCTAACGGTCGCTGTTTTGTAGGCAGTATCCAGATCGGAGCCAAGTCGGCGCCACCCCAGCAGCTCGTGTCGCTCAGGGGACCATCCCGCCCTTGGGACTTCCACCTCGCCTCGCTACAGGATCAGTGTCTAATTTCGTTTGGTTTTCCCCTTTTTTCCTCGATCTGTGGGTAACCCTATTTTCATCGGCTTTGTAGTCTAGAACTGGTGCTTCCCTCTGAGGCGAACTATCCCACTTTCAACCGGAGATTAAGCTCGAGGACATGTAGGGGTTAACGGGAAGAAGGGAAAAGCTCAGAGGTGGACCTCTCGCCTGCGAACGTTGATCCGGTACCTCTCAGGTAAGCGTCATAATGGAATAGGTTATAGATGGACATGTAGATCTTGTAATGCTTGTTGTGAACTTTCGAATTTGATGCTGGATTGTGTTTGGGTTATTGGATCAGTAAGGATTGTTGGGAATTTGATTCTATTTTGATTTGGAGTGGTCGTAGGTTGATCTTGATCTACTGTTTGAGCATGGTTTTGAATGCTTGATAGAGGCATGATTCCGGTTTTGGTTTGCTGGGTGAAATTGATTTGATTTGTGTGGTTAGAGCTCTTGATCAGATTTCAGACGTGTAGATTTGTTCTGCTCTTGTTTTTGGAAACCTATGTTGTCCTTTAGAATTGAGTTATCATCGGGGATGACAATTTCCTCCGAATCCGACGGAGGATTCGATCTCCGACTCGAATGGAGAAGGATACGGAGGGATTATCAATATCCAATATCAACCCAAATACCCATTAAATAAAAATTATATATATACATTGAAGATTTTTTTTTTCAAAATCCACTAACAATTTGGATTGATATTAGGAATAAGTTATATAAATGTTTAATCTATTTTTAAAATTATAGACATATATAGTTTTAAATATGATATTAATTCTAATGTACTTTTATTAAATGATATAATTGAATTGAAATAAGAAAAATTATTAATATACAACATATCTGATTCTTTAATGAGAATGAATATTCGGATGGATATACGATACCTGATGGATATGGACACGGATGATATAAAATCCGCCCGAATCTAACCCATTACCATCCCCAGTTGTCATGAGCCTCATTTAGTGTTAGTTTGGTTTCCATTTCTTTTGTGAGTTTAGGTTCTGTAAATTTGCCTATGTTATAATTGGATTTGTTGTGGATTGATCGTTCTGTGGACGTTGGGATTAGGTTTTGTTAGAGGTGATCTTTGGATTAAATTCAGGAATAAACCTAAAATTTAACCTAATCGTAATTACGTGGAGTAGTTAGGAACTTATCATTTAATTAGGATGTAATTAAATGATCGAGATAACTAAAATTATACCTAGTACGGTTTAGTAGTTAGTTCAGTTAGTTACTATTTTGTAAATAGCTAAACTTATGTTCTTTGATACAGGACACTGATTGTTTGCTTTCTGATACTTAGACGGAGGTTCTCTTCGCTTACGGGCATCTCCATTGAGACGGGTTCCTCTGACTTGACTCCCTATTTCTGATATTGTATACATGACTTGTTGTTATAGTAGTAGTAAGTTATTACCTTTATCCTGCTTTTGATTATCCCACATGATACTTGTTGAAGCAATCTATGTTCCGTAGGACCATGTGTTTTGATGTTTGGACAAAGAGTTTAAGTTAAATTTACCCTTGTATTTGATATGTGTATTTGAGTGTGTTGGTTTGCAGGATACACATAGACTTAGCTATACGGCTTCGGGTCTGGTGAAGGATTGCATGAGGAGACAAGCCGTGAGCTTGTATGCATCCGAAAGACCGTTGACAAGGCAGGAACGATGAGCCGAGGGAAGCGCACTTTAAGGCATATGCGAAGGATGACATGAGGACGAGCCGCGGGCTTGTATGCATCCGAGGAACAAGAGTCAAAGTCGAAGAAGACTTGAAGGTAACAGGTCAAAGCTGCAAAGGAAGAGTCAGCTGAGTCGTGAGGGGTCTGGGTGTGAGAGAATTGTACTCGGGAAGGGAAACTCTAGGTTTAGGGTTTGGGATCAGTCGACTGGTAGTTGACACTGAAAGATCAGTCGACTGATCTTCTGTGTAGTCGACTGGTGTCGGCTAGGAATTTGAGCGTTGGGTTGTAACGTTCGGATTCGGTTGGAACAGGCACCAGTCAACTGGTAACGGCTAGTTCAGCCACAAGTTCTATTTAAGGAGCTCAGTTTGGCTGGTTAAGGTTGACGAAATTGGTTTTGGTTAAAGACCAATTAGTAATCTTTGTGCTCAGGAGTGTTGTCAACGTTGTGGTGAGGTTTCTCCACCCACAAGGAGCGACACGAGCTAGCCGGAGGTCTTCCGGAGACTAATCCACCGACGGATAGGGATCGTCCACCTCAAGGACATGTCGTGGAGTAAGAGTCTTATCTCCGAACCACGTAAATAGTTTGTGTTAGCATTGTTATTATTTGTAGTTTATATTTCCGCTTGCGCTTGCTAACACTTGTAGGAAGAAACAATCGAATTGGGGTGACTAAGTTATTCACTCCCTCTAGCTGGTCCATCGATCCCCAACAATACTTAGTTGCTTAGACTTGTAATAATCATGTTTATATCTATACAGTCTTAATTTGATATTCTTACTATGTAGAGTACACACGTGTGAATGTGTGCTTAAGATTGGTTGAATGTCACATTATGCCTGACATTGGAATGAGCACTAGTTACATTTTTACCTGTTTACCTAGTTGCTTGATGGTAGGTTATGATACATGATTCAGACCTGTGCATGACATATTATGGTATGGATGATGATCTAGTAGGTGTTGCATTGATTAGTGTCATGCACCATCTTTGTATTGTTGCATAACTGTCGACTCTTGACTTCTTTATGGTTGAGATGGGTCGATAGTCATATCAGGACCTGCCCACACGATTACTCAAGGGTTAGTGGTTGTCGGATGGTAGGCAGTTTGTCACTATCAAGACACGCTCACCCACTTAGGGGTAGTGGTAGATCAGAGCTATGTGTATTCGGTGGATCCTTCCTCTTTTCGGTGATTCGAAGGGATGAGAGCAGTGCTCCTCCATTCGCTTAGGATAGGAGTGTGGTACTCTGCCCGCATCCTGTCCACTCGACCACTCCGGAGCAGTGGCAGCAAAGTGTGTACAATTGTCACAGATCTGCCCATTTGACCGTTTGCATAAGACATACGACCGTGGCTTGACTGGCTTCAAGGTGACACATGATATTGCACCATGTGCATATGATACATCTTCGTATTTATTTGTGCTTGTTGCATTTGATTGTTGCATATGCTTTACGTGCACATATAGGAGGTATTTGCATATGATTTTAAGACCTTGCACTGGCTCGTGTGGTATGAGCTTACCTGTGAAGGGTTTTTACCGAGGATCTCTTATCTATATCCTTGTAAGATGAGTTGACTCTGGTATGTATATTTCATACAGTACTTGAGTCATGTTTCTGATATCATTATGAGACTATATCTGCTTTATTTCTTTACTGTTTGTATAGTCTTTTGATGTCCTGCATATCTTATTTCTATAACTGTTGAGTTCACTTGGACTTACCCTATTAGCATGTTTCTTATTTTCAGGATAACCTGCTTGGAGTCGCCAAGAGATGCTTGGTAGTCCGTCCCTCTCGTTGAGTCGTCGTATTCGCTTTGCATGTTATTTGTTGTTAGCTTGTATTCTTTTTCATTACTGTGGACATTATTCTATTCGTTATTTGTGTTGGTAGATTGTGTGGTTGTTTTGCCCTGGATGACACTTGTTGTTTTGTTTTGTCGTAGTCGTGACTGTACGTGACCTTTTTATTGTGATGCATTTTAGTTTCTTTTATATGCTATATGTTCCGGCTGTATTGGCTGAGGTATGTTTAGGTCATGTAGGTCATATATAAATGTTTCAGATTGTCCGTCATATAGGAGAAATGTCCGTTTGTCATCAGATATACGAATCTCCGTGGGTGTGACATTACGGGTATTCAAGAGTCGTCCTCACTCTTAGTACTCCAGCTAGCTCTGCCAACTAGTGGGCGCTCGACTTTAGCTATAGTGCTTAGCGACCTCGTGATTTTAGCCCGGAACCTCAGTCTATAATATACTATAGAAAAATGATACACAGTGAAAATTTGGAGCATGAAACCTAATAGGAATGATGCGGCACTTCAATTGCAGCCTTCCCCGATGGGTACACAGTGCCCTCAGGGTATAGTTTGGTTCTGGGAGGCGGTCGGAGGTCGTCATCGGTGTCCAAGTGACAATCGAATGTGTATACAAAAAATACTACGTCATTGCCGTTATATTTCATGCTCTAAATTTTCGATGAGTATCATTGCTCTATACTATAACTTGCCCAACTCTTGCTCAGTTTTCAGTTATACAATAGCCCTCTTGATTATTATCAAAAATATTCTAGGTTTTTACTTAGCGTCGTCTTGATTTTTTAATTCTTAATTTTCATTATTTTCATGATATCTTAACTGTGTTTAAATTATAATTTCGAATTATAAAAATTATGAAATTATAATTATTATAACATAAATATTATATTAATAAATCAAATTCCAATTATAAGAGTTATGAAACTACAACTACTATAATATAATATTATAGTAGTTATAATTTCATAACTGTTACAATATGAATATTAGATGAATATGTCAAATTCATAAATTGTAATTGTTATGACATTTAATAATTATGGTTTTATAGTTGTCACAACGTGAATATTATGTGAATAAGTTAAGTTTTACAACAGATATAAAATCGTAGCAATTACAATATTATAACGGCTATAGTTTTATAGTTGTTATAACGTATATATTGTGTGAAAATTAAAAATCAAGAATAAAGTTTTTTTCTTGAGTAGAATAACTTACAAATCCTAAATCTCCGAAGATATAAATTAGGCAATATATAAGGAAAAACTCTAAGTTGATCAAATCAAAGTCAATCAATAGAAAGGAAGCTAATGACATGATAGACAGGGGATGCGGTGGAGTAAAATACGTCATAATTAGAGATCATAGATGCTATTGTAGAATTACAGAACACATGTTTATACTTTGAATCTATCAGTTCTGCAAAAATTCTTCGTCGAATTAGTCAGTCTTCTAGTTCCAAAACTCTCTTCAATCATTCAACTCAATAACATTGGGTTCAATACTAAATGAATAATAGAAACACGGCATACATGACAGCGATGTGTATCCAATTGCAGCGGACACGCCTTTGACATTACGGAGGATAGGATTTTGCAGATATAATGGACAACGACATCCAGGTCATAATCATCGTTGTGAGCCAATCTAATCTCTCCCGACTCCCTCCACCGCTAATAACACACTGAACTTCACACACTTTGAAGTTGTGATCTCTGTCCAATTAACATCTTCATATTGCTTTTATGTGAGTATCACGTATTCAATACAACTTTTTATCAGTTAACTATGAACTTGGCGATGTTGATAACAATTACTATTGCCGTTTCAATATTCTTGGTGCTCCCTCCGTTGTAGGAAGGTAGATATATGATGTTTCAGCAATCTAAATCAATTACAAAGAGTACGTACAATGAGCCTGCAGAGAGTACTAGACCACTATATCTCTTTCATTTTTTCTTTATCTTGTGCTAAAACAGTATCATGAAGGCATTACTGCTGCAACAGCATTAAAGTTTTCCAGGACCTTTGGGAGGATCATGGCGGTTGTTGGCACCTGACGGCGGGTAGTCGTTTAATTCAACGTCCATCCTCCATTTGCCGACCATCAACAATTTCCTACTGGCTATCTGCATTAAGGATCTCAAGAAACTCAGCCATGACTCCAAAATTAAGAATACTTCAAGAGCATGCCATCTCATTACTTACCTGATCTGTTAGCTCAATCATCGTTGCCAGCTTCCGGCCTCCCAAAGCAATAGTTCCTGGACCATAATACTCTATAAATATAATTATCAGGATGGAGAGGATCAAATCAATAGGTTCTTACCGGGAAGTGGAACTGCAAGCAGATAGAGAATGCATGTGAAGATCACTAGTCTCCTCGGATCCATTTGCACAGGAGAGGAGCCCTTAGTCGCAGAGTAATTTTGTAATGACAGTGCTGGCCGTGAAGAAGTTTATATTGTGCAAAAAGACAAAAGGCCAATTGCGTAGTCAACTTCTCCTTTATTGAAATACAGCCAACTCTGTTCCCATTTCTCCACCTTTTCAGTGTATGCTAGCTTATTCCTCTCCATGGAATCATGACGCTGACGACCACGAACGCAAAAACACACACGTGAATGATCTATACATATATTTTCCCCCCTCCATTGTCGTACATGTATGAGAAAACGCATGATCCCTAGCTAGTGGCTAATTCCTACATAAGAAATGTATTGACTTTGCCAATCCATGAAGATGGAGTTGGACTGTTGAAGCGTGACGGAAGAGGAGTGTTCATGAGAAAAGAAGTATACGTTGCACATCGTAATCAAACGTTTGGTAGGACTGATCCGGTAATGGTGCACCAACAGAGAGATAAAGGAAAAAAGGCAGTCGGGGATGGTGAGCTCCAGAGCGGCCCAGAAATGAGAGACCCGCTTGTTAGTTTGGAGTTAACTCTACTTGTCAGCCCACTTGTTAGTTTGGAATGTGGTCCATCAGCATCTTAGCCAGTTGATGGAAGGAGCTCTTTTCAAAGTTTTGACTTAATAACTTTGTAGATAACCGCAGACTTTCCCATCACACCTTTCACATTCATGGATGGGCTTCCACTCACAAACCATGATATGGCTGTTCATAGGAGGAAAACCATGCCAATAGTTTGTCAACTCTCTTTTTTAGCAAGATAGATCAGGCAAACTCCACTCTCGTAAATAAGACAAGGATTTTTTTCCCCCCTAGAAACAGAAAAAAAAATGACAATGGAATTGTCATGCTATTAGTATCATTAATTTGAGTGCATATCTGCCTATCATATTTGATGCCTCATAAAAGAGTACTATGTCAATCTAATTAGCATTGTGCCATTGTTACAAAAATAAAATAGTATCGACGAGCCAATATTTTTTGCCCCTTTCAAATAAGCCCCACCCAAAGTGTTTTGCCAAAAATACACTTAAATCAATTGTCAAAAAAAAAAAAAAAAATTGAATGGATAGTTGAGGCAAGAGAGGGCTGAATAACACATATTACTTTTGGCTCTCTTTTTCTCGATCGTTTGTTCATCTCTAAGGTGTTAATACACAATCAAAAAATAAATAAAATAACACAAATGATAGATAAGCACAAACACTTTTACATAATTCAGAACTCCTTTCGACTTATGGCCTATGACTTTCTGATAGATACTCTCATAAGACCACTTACTTTCTACTCTTCGAATTCCTTCTAAATTAAGTATGCTCTTATAACAGTACGAGAAATGCAAAGAACAACAAGCAAATAAACTAATAATCTAATAAATGAAATTACAATTCATAGGATTTCTTTACTTGCTTGCTTGGGTTGTTTTGGAATGCTCTTTGAAGACCCTTGAATGCAGCAACACATGGCCTGAATTCTCCTCAAACGTATGTCTAGAATCAATTGATAATTTGTTATCCTCCAATCAACTGCTTGCTGATTAGTCAATTGACAACCTCCTTCTAGTAGATTATTCCATTATTGATGGTAAGAATTTAATTATTGTCGAAGCTGTATTTGAATTTCGTCCCACCAACAAATTCATATTTTAACATCGATTGATTGTACTAGTCGACTACCTATATACTAGTCAACTATCAGTCGACCATAAAAATTTTTGTTCTGTTTCATTTTGGCCTGAATTAACTACCCAAACAATTACATCATTAGTCAACTGATATCAACGTTAATCAATTGCCCAAACCACAAATTCATCTAAACTATAACTTTGTGATTTCAAATTCATTAATGGACTACTTTAACCTTACCAGTCCACTACTCCATTAGTTGAATGCTATCCTAAGCAGTCAACTGCCATAATCTCAAACTCGGCCAAATCATATTTTTGTGGTTTCGAGTCCATCAATCAACTACTCATTTTCCCACTAGTCCATTGGTGCTCAGGTACTAACCACATCAAAGTTGGATCCATCACGTCTCTGAAAGGGCATTTAAAACGGCAGCAACTGCAAACTTGAGCCCATCAAAGGGAGAGGCCTAATCAACACTTAAAGCAACGAACCTCATTATTGGCACAAACAGTTTCAGAAGTTGGCACTGTTTCAACAGCTTCAGACTTGGTTTCAACTTCAATGTCAGTGTCAGGAAGTGCCTCTAAAAATTCGAAAATTCTTGATCAACCAGCTAAACAAACACAAGTTAGATCTACTTGGTTGAAGAGTAAAGCTCAAGGCACCAATTTGGGCTCAACTCAGTGCAATACAGTTCTCGACAGTCCAGTTTCAGATTTGGCTACTGTGCCACCACGCTTAATTTCAAGTTTGTTAAATAGCAGCTGATCTTTCCATGTCAAAGCCAGATAGCACAATGCAAGTGATAATTGAGCACACCAATAAGAGAACAGATACAAGCCCAACTTCAGATTTTGTATCACTTTCAGACTCAGAAAATGTATCAGTTTTAGTTTCAGGTCTTGAATCCGTCTCAGTTTCAGAAATTGTTCTAGAACTTGTATTGCCAGTTTCAATGTAAGTAAATATACCTGATGTAGCTCAACCAAGCCTCCAACTGAAGAACCAGCAAGTCGCAGATCATGGCACCACAGTTTCTAACCCAATTTATGTTTCAGGCTTGGTCCAATGATTTAACAGTTACACTAGAACTTGAACATAAGGAAGAAGAAATAAGTGTGACGGACAGTAAAAAACCATGCTATAATGCTTGCCCAGGCTGCTCACATGGATAAGAGTGGAAAAAATACTGCATTTATTTCTAAATTGAGAAAGTCAGGTACAAGAGGAATCACGGAGAAAGTATCTGGTCCCTCCTCTTCCCTTTGCTGGTTGACCGAACAAGGGGTCTGGTCAACCACTAAAAGGCTATAAAATAAGGCTCAATCAGAGGCTTCATATCATCAACTCTTAAGCCCTCAAGTCTTCGTCTCGTTCAAAAGAAGCTCTGTTATGCCCCTGTGCTCATCCGGCAACCTAAAACTACATAGCTTACATCTAAGTTGTTGGTATTCTTATTATTGCTTTCTATTAATTTCTTTGGTTTTAAAAAGGGGCAGTAAAGTGTTACCATGTCTTTGCATTTGTTTTGTAAGAGGTTTCTCGGCCTCCGAATAGTTATTCGGAAAGGAGAAAAGTAGTGTTTGCCCACTCGTGAGCGATCCAAGGGATTGTGGCCTTGGAGTAGTAGGTTGCGGCCATGAATCTAGTAAAAACAAAATTGTGTTTGGATGTGCTTTTGAAATTGTCTATTGTTCTATAGCTTCCTTGTACTCTCCTAATCTTTTCTACGTTAAAGTTTCGGGATTCCATCTGTGTTAAAGTTTTAGGGTTCCAAAATCATTTAAGTCATAAATGAGTTTTGATCAAAACTCATTGATGAACCTAGACAAGTCAAATTCAGTCCAAACTTGATTCAATAGGTTCCTTCATCTTTCTTGAGTCTCACCTTGCCTGAAATGTTAAATACCAAAATTTGAGGGTTAAAGTGCATAAAAAATGAAAGTTAAGGGCTTAAAGGGAATTATCTAGAATCTGAGGGCCTTTTTTTTTGCAAAATGGCATCCCACTTATATTTTTCTCCTCTCCTCTTTGTGTTTCCACCCGACCCCTCATCGCCGACCTCCCTTACAGTTCCCATCCTCGCGCGACAACCATTGCCGCAAAGTTCTTCGCAACAACCTTCCTCCTCCCTTGATCAAAGCCGACACCTTCTCACGCAAGCCTTTCCTCTCCCCGAACGAGCGACGATTTCTCCCTGCCTTGGAGCACCGGTGAAGGGAGTCGACCATCCTTGTCCAACTCCGGCGATGCCGGGAGTCGACCATCCTTAGTCTTCAAATAAGGATAAGTGTAGTGTCTGCAATTACGAATTAGTTTTTGAATTAGCTGAGTTTATTCTGTTTTCATCTATAATTTCATTCATTATCACAGAAATACCAATTTCACTTGAAAACCCAAAATAGAAATGATGAATTCTAGCTCGAGTTAAGCATTCTTAGCTAGTCCTTGGAAAAATACGACTTGAGGCCCCTATACTACATTTAGTTTTGTGAGTTAAGGGTTTTCAATTTATAAATTCAAATTTGAGGCTCATTGTGAGACTGATTGTGGGCATCATCACATACCATTGAGATGACTCTTTAATTGCTAAAGCCCATCCGATCGGCTCATACTGACTTATAGCCTGGGTTGGTCGGGCGAGCCTGGTCTCTCAGTCATCTCTGTTCTTGGAGCGGTTTCGGAGTGCCCGACTTGGGGCGACCGACCCCGAGTTGCCGACCCCGAGTTGCCGACCCCGGGTGGCTAACCCCGAGTGGCCGACCCCGGGTGGCCGACCTCGGGTGCCCAACCTTGGGTGGCCGACCCTGAGTGGCCAACCCCAGGTGCCCGACCATGGGTGGCTGACCCCGGGTGCCGACCCTGGGTGCCCAACCTTGGGTGACTGACCCTGAGTGTCCAACCCCGAGTGACCGATCCCGAGTGCCCGACCCCGAGTGACCAACCCCGCTCCAGGGCTCTACTTATCTCGACTTCTACTCCTCCTGCCCAGATTCATATCCGGCTCATTAGACCAAGGTTAACCCGCCTTAGACCTAGACCTAACCCGACCGAGCCCTTGACCCCCTCTGCAAACTTACTCGCCCGGATCACAAGCCTCCCCTTCAAGTCTAGTCGAAGGAGGCGTCCAGTCCGACTGACTAGGCTACTTGCCCGGTCGGCTGAACTCCTCTTCATATTCCCGACCTCCGATTCGCGCTTAAAATCTTCAGTCTTAAATGTCGAATCCCTTGTCAAATCAGTTATTAATGTAATGCCACGTGTCATTCCCCGATTGGGTGCCTCTGGTACCGATGCGTCACTGGTATGACTCGTGCGACAGCAGAGGGAAGCTTCGAGACCTCGCGAAGGAGCGGGAAATTGACGGTCAGGATCCAATCCCGCCTTTTTCCCCATCGGCATCCAATGGCAATCATTGCCTCTAGCGCAGTATAAATAGGTTTCCCCCCTCACTTTACCCTTCTCCGCTTCATCTTTCGCTTTTACCTCCTTTCTTGTCTGACCTCCGCCGCCCGACCACCGTGAGCTCCGGCGATCAGTGTTTCCGGTGAACTTGACCCCTAGGTATTCTTTTCCTCTCTTGACTTTCTTGTCTTAATTCCCGAGTCTTACGTAATGGCTGAGTCGTCCTCCTCGGCTGGGGCCTGGTATGCGACCACCATTTCAACCCTGACCCTGGGTCATCTAGAGACCTTGCGTATAGACTACCAAATTCCCGAGGACTATCTCTTGGCCCTTCCTTCTCGTCGAGACCGACCTCATCAACCTTCTCTGGGCTACTTTGTTGTTTTTAAGGACCAATTACTAGCCGGTCTGCGCTTTCCCTTACATCCCTTCTTCCGTGAGGTCTGTCACTATTTTCAAGTACCTTTGTCTCAATTAGCACTGAACTCTATTAGGATCTTGTGCGGCACCGTAATTATCTTCACGACCTACAAAGTTCCCCTTGACCCTAGAGTTTTCCACTGCTTCTTTTTCCTCAAGAAACAAGAATCAGGCAATTTTTATTTTCAAGCCCGAGTTAAGTCTGCCTTTCTAGAGAAAGTCCCTTCTTCCAACAAGGGTTGGAAGTCTTACTTCTTTTATATCCAATCTACACCACGCCCGAACTGACCTACTGAGTGGGTAGAGGACTTGCCTACTCAGCCTCCTATGCCTAAGAATCACCGCTCGGAGCCAGGCTACCAACTGTCCTTTTCTAAGATCGGGGAGAATTCGTTTCCACGCGGGCAAATTGCTGAGCGAAGCCATGTTGTACCTCTTTCAACTGAGTCATATCTCTGCGGAGCTACCCGACACCTTGGGTGAGTTCTTATTTGGTTCATGAACTTATTAGTGCTAACTAAAGCTCTTTATATGTCGCAGCTGAAGCCATGTATGGGGCTTTGGTTACTGACGAGTTAGACCTGGAAGAAGAAGCATTGAATGCCCTAGCTGCGGAGCTACTAGCCAGTCCGGCGATAGCTCCGCTAAACGTCGTTCCGGCTCTTGAGCAACCTGGGGCTGGAGAAGATGACTCAAAAACTAACCTTCCTGCTGGGGACTCGGATGCAGTCCCTCAAGTGGTAGATGTAGATCGGGAGGGGCGGGCAGAAGACGAGGCAGAGGAGCAACCGGTTTCCGAGAGCTTGACAAGGAAACGACGTCGGGTAACCGTTTCTATGGGCACACCCTCGACCCCAAGGTTGGCCCCGGGAGGTCATGCGTCGTCCACCTCTCGCTCAGACCGTGCTTCATCTGGCGCCCGGGCCTTGGCCTCTGGCTCGGCCCCTCCTCGCTCAGGAACCCAGGCCTCCACTTCATCCGCACCCCACTCGGAGGCTATGGTGTCTACTTCAGCAGCGCCTCGTTTGAGGGCCTTAACCCCGGGCACCGCGCCATCCCTCTTGGCCCCCGGGACAGATGATTCTGGTGTCGATGCCGTGGAAGCCCTCATGGCGATGCATTCACCCCCCCCCCCCCCACCCCCGCGCGATGGTGGACGTTCAGCTTCCTTCAGCGACACCACCCTGACCCAGGTCGTTCAACCCCAACCACTTAGCCTGCATGGTCGGTTGGTTTCCAGCTGGGATCAGGGCTGGGCCATGATACATGAGAAGAGCCTATGAGCCTGGCTGACAGCTTTTTCCTGGATGCAACCCAGGTATATCTCCCTTTCCCTTTGCTATCCCTATTTATGCTTACAATATTTACATCACTGTGTAGCATTGGGTTGCGAGTCAATCAGTCGCCCAGTCCTTGGTCACCAACATTCGGGAACGTCGGGCGGCAGAAATGAGAATAACGGAGCTGGAGACAAAACTGGCCCAATTGCACTGTCCCCCCGGGTGATGAGGGCTTGGAACGTCTACGTTCAGAAATAATCGCTCTGAGGTTGCAGTTATCAGAAGTAGATGCTCAGTCAGAAGAGGAGCATCAAGCGATGGCTAACGCTGCCCGGGAGATAGACCGATTATCCACTTGGCTGGCCGCTGCAGAGGCCGAGAAGAAGACTGCCCTTACTCGCCAAGCTCGAGCCCGCTCTGACCTGGACAAGAAGGCAGTCGAGGCCAAGGGTCTTCAACAACAATTGAAAGAGTCATCCGTAGCTCATAATCAGACTCAGCTAGCTCTGACCAACAAAGAAGCGGAGCTAGCGGCTCAGAAAGAAGCCTTCCAAGCCCTGGAAACCCAGCTAGCGAATAAAGAGGCGAGATTGGCGGCTCGGGACGCCACGATACGAGACCGGGATGCTGAGATCGCTCGACTGAAGAAGGAGCTAGAAGATTACAAGTCATGTGAGCCGGTTCGGCTCGAAGAGTCTCGGCTGGCCTATATTCAATCTACCCCCTTCCTTCAGCAAGTGGCTCGGTGCACCTCCGGCATGATCCTGTACAGCATGAGGGGTACCTTGCAACAAATCAAAGACGCCAGCCACATCCCAGCAGACTTGCCTCCCAACGCCGTGAAGCCTACTCAAATAAGGGCAATGATTCTAAAGGATGCATTCCCCCCCCCCCCCCCCCCCCCCCCCCCTTTCACTTAAGTTATGACTTAGTCATTTTTCTTTTCTCTCTGACTTTGCCCTTCAGGCCTTAGTAATGTTTTGCAATGACTCTGGGCATTATTTTGACTATGAAGCTTTCGTTTTTCACTTTCCTTACTATACGACGACCCTGCTTTGTCATTTTCGTTAATTGTTTAGGATGTGCGAAATATCTGCTAAGGACCGATTACTCAGGATAGCTGACATATTCGCCCAAGATAGACCACTTAGGCAGGTTAAGACTCATATTCGAGATCAGTAGCTTTATCGTGCTTAAGTGATTTCAAGATCAGCTACCGCTGAAACACTACCTTGGGCTCGTTTGATCGGTCGGGCTAATAATCTGACTCGGAGCCCTCGCTTGGTTGGGCCAGAACCCTGGCTCGACACTTTCACTAGGTCGAGTCAGAACCCTGACTCAGCATCTTCGCTCGGTCAGGCCGGAACCCTGACTCGGTACCTTCGCTCGGTCGGCCCGGAACCCTGACTCGACACTTTCGCTCGGTCGGGTCGGGACCCTGACTCGGCACCGTCGCTCGGTCGGGTCGGGACCCTGACTCGGCACCTTCGCTCGGTCGGGCCGGAACCCTGACTCGGCACTTTCGCTCGGTCGGGTCGGGACCCTGACTCAGCACTTTCGCTCGGTCGGGTCGGGACCCTGACTCGGCACCGTTGCTCGGTCTGGTCGGGACCTTGATTCGGCGCGGTTGCTTACCTCTACTTGATCATCTGTATCTTGCTTCGGGGTCTCAAGGAAGGACCTAATCTTCTCACAACCTTTATTCTTTCGAGGCGAGATTCTCGCCTACTCAGCCATTTCAAAGCTTTACCAATGTTCGAGAGGAATTAGCCGGATCAATTGGGCTTAATTGTTTGGCAGCACCACGCTGATCAATCGCCTGAGCAAGAAGTTAACCATTGCCTGACTTACCTGACCAAACGTGGAACGCCTCGTTCGGTCGACTGGGGTATGGGGGCATGCCCATTTATCATCTGCTAGAGCAAGAATCCGGACACCGACTGGCTAACCCTGACTGAGTGTGGAGCGCCACGCCCGACCGGGCCTGATCGAGCGTGGAATGCCACGCCCGACCAACGCCGATTTCGGAGGGTATGCGGGAGCGTGCCCACTAATAACTTGCTTGAGCAAGTGTCCGGACACCGACTGGCCAACCCTGACCGAGCGTGGAGCGCCACGCCCGACCGGGTCTGGCCGAGTGTGGAACGCCACGCCCGACCAGTATCGAGTTCGGTGGGTGCGTGGAGCAAGCCCACTTATAACTTGCCTGAGCAAGAGTCTGGACATCGACTGTCTAACCCTGACCGAGCGTGGAGCGCCACGCCCGACCGGGCCTGGCCGAGCATGGAACGCCACGCCCGACCAGCACCGAATTCGGTGGGTGCGTGGGAGCAAACCCACTTATAACTTGCCTGAGCAAGAGTCTGGACACCGACTGGCTAACCCTGACCGAGCGTGGAGCGCCATGCCCGACCGGGCCTGGCCGAGCGTGGAACGTCACGCCCGACCAGCACCGAGTTCGGTGGGTGCGTGAGAGCAAGCCCACTTATAATTTGCGAAAGCTGCCTTTTGGATGCCTTGAATTTCACTATCATATTCTCCTGATACAATTACAAGGGTCACTTCACTTAACTCTCCTCACGATACAATCTTAGGTGTGTCGCACTCCAAGGCCTTCCCAGCTTCTTTCCTTGAGCATCTTGTAGATGATAGGCTCCTGACCCCAACTTCCCGACCACCAGGAAGGGCCCTCCCCATTGTGGTTCCAGCTTGCCCACTTCCCCTACCGGCTTGACTCTTTTCCACACCCGATCGCCTACTTGAAAACCTCTGGGTATGACTCCTTGGTTGTATCTACGCTGCATCCTTTGTCTGTAAGCAATCATGCGAACCGCTGCTCTATCTCGAATTTCTTCAATCAAATCCAACTCCAAACGCCTCTTCTCTGCATTATCCTCCCCATATAGGCGCCTCCTGTCAGACTCACACCCGACCTCCATCGGAACCATAGTCTCGCTGCCATACACTAACTGGAATGGAGTACATCCGGTTCCTTCTTTGGGGGTGGTCCGAAGAGCCCAGAGAACACTAGGTAACTCATCCACCCAGGTGCCGCCCATATGGTCCAATTTAGTCCTGAGCCCCTTCAAGATCTCTCTATTGGCTACTTCTACTTGGCCATTGCTCTGGAGGATAAGCCAATAAGGTAAATGTTTGCTTGATCCCATAGCCTTCACACCACTCCCGTATCCTCCGACCCTAAAATTGTCGGACATTGTTGTAACATCCAAAAATTTCCTAAAATAATTTTAGAAATATTCTAGGATTTTTCTGGAATTTTTAGATATTTTTATGGAATTTTTCCATAAAAAGAAGTGCCAAAAATAAAGAAGATGAGTTAGTGGCATTAGGCAAGTTTTGAACCCGCAACCTCTAACGGGTTTAAACCTTTATCATGGTTCTATTAACCATTAGTTCCATAAGGGTTTTCTTGAATGAAGTAATAGAATATTCGAGATATACATGTATATATTCAACTTAGGGTTTATTTTATAGCTTGATATAAATAAGAAATGAAAGAATTAAAGGAGGTGTTTTTGAGGTTGCGTGAGCCCTAGGTGCGCCGACGCCCCCCCCTCTTCTCCTCTTCCTCTCTTGCGTCTCCTCCTCCTTCTCTCCTCTTCTCTTACCGCCCAAGACAAAGGGGAAGCAAAGGGAAGGTCTCAAAATACCCTATTCTCTGTTAGTAATATGAGAGAAGTGTCCTAAGGCAATCGCCTTATGATTGTAATCATTTACTTTAATAAATGAATATTCACTATTTGAGTATACATGTTCATGTATTTGATTGAGATCTTGAACTCATTTACTGAATGTCCGTAATACAATTCACAGCATGAGAGAATTTGTGATGAATTCACAACTAGTTATTATCTCTACATGTGCAATTGTGAAGTATTGAAATTGTCCCTAGTCGATGAATTGATAAATACGGACACTATCAATTCTGTTAAGACTAACATGGGTTATTCTCTAATCAGCTGATTCTCACTGGCTGGTGACATTGGGATGTCCGGAGATAAACATGGATGCTAGTTAAGGGAACTAGTTCATTGGAGTGACTAGCTGTAAGACTTCATATGGTAATCTACATATAGATATGTCAATGAAAGTTCTTACGGCAGCATAAGTGCGATGTTCCTTTGACTTGCGGTGTTCAAGTCATCTTGGTCACGGAGACTTATACTTTGACATCTTAAGTAAGCATCTCTAAGGAGGTGTGGACCCAGGATGGTTGGGTATAAGCCGAAGTGCCCGAAGATGTTTGAACAGCCTACAAAGGATTCACCACTCCTTGCGAGGAGATGTATACCCAAGGCCTATCGTCGGATTGTTACTCGAAGCCTCTGGCCAGAGCACAACATGTTCCGAGTATGAATCTCTAGGAAACATGAGAGTAATTAGAATCCGTTGGACGAGAAAGACATTACTTGGGCTAGGTGTGACGTAGTCAGCCTAGTGCGGACTGACATACATAGACCGTGTCCTGAACCAAGTGGGTATAAGATGGTGAAGGGAATGAGGCACGACTCATTATAGCTGCTGAAGGGTTTCAGAATTATTTCTGAGGTCAACCGTANCAGATAGGGGCAAATATTAGTTTTCCTCGGGGTTTTGTGTTTACTATAGGAGGTGGAACCATAGTTTGGAGGAGTGTCACACAGCGGTCGCGTGTCGGACTCCACCATGGAAGCTGAGTATATGGTAGCCTCCAAGGCGGCTAAGAAAGCTATATGGTTTAGGAACCCCACGATGGACTTAGATGTGATTCCTAGTTTGCCCAAAGCTATCACAATTTATTGTGATAACAGTGGTGTAGTTGCAAACTCAAAGGAATCACGAGCCCATAAGGCGAGTAAACACATAGAGCGCAAGTACCACCTAAGAGAGGAAAAGCAGTTATTGCCTAGATTACATCAGAGGACAACCTGGGAGATCTTTTCACTAAGGCCTTGATAGCGAGAGCTTTAGGCATGTGGAGGATCAGGGAGTCAGATGTATGGCATTTTGAGGACAGCAAAGTCTTTGAGTATAATGATGGGATAGCTCGGCGGGTTTCCTAAGCGAATACTTGGTCGTCCTTGAAAGACCTCTCTATATCTATGAATTAAAAAATTAATCCGAATGGAGACCCGTCTCCCAAACAACCATCTCGTTATCGTATCAATCGGTTCGAATTACTACTTAGCCAATCTCAAAGATCGAGCCATGTAATTCGCCTAACCGATCAACCGCGAAAAAGATGATGAGTTGATCGCCGATTTTTGTGTTTATTATCGGGGTCCATGACACAATTAATTATTAGAATTAATTATCAAATAATTAACACAATAATAATTAATCAACCACATAAAATGATAGAACTAATCAAGGGAACCAAGAGAGAAATATACGTCTCTTTACCTCGTAGTCTTCTACCTTATGTCCCTTCCCTCTTGGACGTCGTGTGGGCGATGAGCTACCAAGAACTGGAATCACCAGGAGCCTCCAAACAATCACTTCCTCACTTGCCAAACAAAACCCTAATCCTAGGGTTTAGCCGCCGACCACTTCCTCTCCCTTATCCTTGCGCTGCCGACCACCAAGAGCCACCCAAGCTCGCCGGCAACAAGGAAGTCTTTGAGAGGAAGATGAAGAATACGATGTAGGAGAGAAAAAGTCTCCTCTTCAACCCAATACCGGCCGAGAGCTCCCCTTCCTCCTTGTTTGCGGCGTCGTCGCCCCTCACCTTGCACTACCGCCTACAACCGCCGCCCACCTCCACTTCCTCGGCGGACCTCACAAAAGGGAGAGAAGAACTCCCCCTTTGTCTAGTATAGGTCATCCACCGAGTGGTTGAGAGGAAGAAGAGAAAAGAAGGAGGAGATGGGTCTCCTTCTTCTTGCCATGGCATAGGAGAGAGAAGGGAGAGAGGGAGAGGAGAAAAGCCTTGCGTTGTGGTGATTAATTAGATTCTCTTGGTTTCTTGATTCCATGGGGTATATATAGGGCTAAGGTACGGACCATGAGGAGGAGTTGGGTCTTGGCCCGCTAATGGATCCAAATCCGATCCATTAATGAAGATCCATTCCACTAAAGGATCTCCATTGAACTTCCTCACCAACCCCCATATTTTCATATGGGCTCCACCTATTATGAGTACATCCATCTCCCCATGTTTAAAATATCGAATGTCCGTCGATTAATTTAAATTACTGACAATTTTAATTAATCAACTTCTAGGTCCTTGACTAGTACCACTCAACCTTATCATTATGTTGGATCAAATCCACCTGCAGGGTTTAACATGATGAACCTTATGAGCTCATCAAGGGGGCATCATAATCCCGACTCACCAGGACACCGATTCCGTCAATAATCAACAACACACCATGTACATAATATTATTTCCCAACTTACCGGGCCTATTGATTTAGAAGAATAAATCTCGCCCATTGGTAAATCAAAGAAATAACTATTATATACACATGCCCTTTATTATATCGGGATTTAGAGATTTACTCCATAATAAACTGAGGTTCGATCCAATTATGAACATGTCACACCTAGTATATGATGTTTTACACCTAGATATAGATTTACTGACATATCTATATGTAGACTATCATATGAAGTTTTACAGCCAGTCACTCCAATGAACTAGTTCCCTTAACTAGCATTCATGTTTATCTCTGGACATCTCAATGTCACCAGCCAGTGAGAATCAGCTGATTAGAGAATAACCCATGCTAGTCTCAATAGAATTGATAGTGTCCGTATTTATCAATTCATCGACTAGGGACAATTTCAATACTTCACAATTGCACATGTAGAGATAATCACTAGTTGTGAATTCATCACAAATTCTCTCATGCTGTGAATTATATTGCAGACATTCAGTAAATGAGTTTAAGATCTCAATCAAATACACAAACATGTATACTCAAATAGTGAATATTCATTTATTAAAATAAACTCCCACTTGGCCTAATGCCAATCGCTACGGTACCCAATACCACAGGCTCTAACATGACCCTCAAACTTGCTTTGAGGCAAGGCCTTAGTTAAAGGATCCGTTAAATTACTTTCAGTGGGAATTTTCTCAATTTGTATATCATTCCTACTTATAATCTCTCTGTTCAAATGATAGCGGCGAAGCATATGTTTGGATCATTAATGAGACCTTGATTCCTTTGCTTTTGCAATAGCTCCATTGTTGTCACAGTAAACCGGTATTGCTTCATCAATGGTTGGAACCACACCAAGTTCTGAGACAAACTTCTTGATCCAGACTGCTTCCTTTGCTGCTTCTGAAGCTGTAATATATTCCGCTTCCGTGTTAGCATCCGCTACGGTGTCTTGCTTGGAACTTTTCCAGCTTACTGCGCCTCCATTCAAAATAAATACGTATCCGGACTAAGATTTGGAGTCATCCTTATCTGTCTGGAAACTGGCATCTGTATATCCACGTATTATCATATCACCTTCTCCATATATTAGGAACACATCCTTAGTTCTTCTTAAGTACTTGAGGATTGTCTTAACAGCCGCCCAATGATCCATTCCTGGATCAGACTGGTATCTGCTTGTGACGCTCAGAACATATGATACATCGGGCCTAGTACATAACATAGCATACATGATAGATCCTATCGTGGATGCATAAGGAATCTTATTCATGCAAATCCTCTCGTCTTCTGTGCGCGGACACATAGACTTTGAAAGGTTGATCCCATGCTTGATGGGAAGGTACCCTTTCTTGGATTCCGACATGCTAAACCTTTCTAGCACTCGGTCTATATATGTTGACTGCGAAAGACCAAGCAACCGTTTTGATCTATCTCTATAGATTCTAATCCGAAGGATATAGGTTGCTTCTCCCAGGTCTTTCATGGAGAAAGTTTTAGACAACCAAATTTTAACTGACTGTAAGACTGATATATCGTTTCTTATAAGTAAAATGTCATCGACATATAACACTAAGAATACGACTGCACTCCCACTAACCTTCTTGTATACACAAGGTTCGTCAAGATTTTGTGAGAAATCAAACTCTTTGATTGTCTCATCAAAACGGATGTTCCAGCTCCTGGATGCTTGCTTTAGTCCATATATGGATCGTTGAAGCTTGCATACTTTGGTTTTATTAACTGATGTGAAACCCTCAGGTTGTATCATGTATACATCCTCAAGCAGGTTTCCATTAAGGAAAGCTGTTTTCACATCCATTTGTCATATTTCATAATCATAATGAGCTGCTATGGCCAGGAGCATCCGAATGGATTTGAGCATAGCTACTGGTGAATAGGTTTCGTCATAATCAATTCCTTATTTCTGACGATATCCTTTTGCCACTAATCTAGCCCTAAAGGTAACAACATTACCTTCCATGTCAGTTTTCTTCTTGAAAACCCACTTGCACCCTATGGGATTAATCCCTCCAGGCGGGTTAACCAAGTCCCATACTTGATTTTCATACATGGAATCTGTTGGATCGAGAGAAACGATAGAGGGGGGTGAATATCGTAAATTGTTCGGATTAGAATTAGAGAAATTACGCAGCGGAAGAATTAAACACAAAACGCGAACACAAGATCTTTTACTTGGTTCGGAGTCGCGGTCGGCTCCTACTCCAAGGCCCACGGTCGTTGACCGTTTACTGCGGGTAATTCTATATGTGCGCAAAACAGTTTACAGACAGATATGATAATTGTAGGACAGTAAACAAAACAAACAGCTCTTCGTTACCGACGTCCGGTGTAGATTGTATTTTCGGAGTAGAGGGACGTCGTCGGCGCTTGTATCTCGAGTCGGGAGGTTTCTGGAGCAGAGCGCGGGAGTAGAAGAGCGTGAGTGCGTTAGAAGAATTGATTGCTAAAGCCTTGGGGTTGAGGGCCTTTTTATAGCCCCTGGGGGCCCCCGGAACGTCGGGGGCGCCCCCCCACGTGTCAGCTGATCCGAGTTCCTCTCGGTCATCTCTGATCCCTTCAATCTCAGGATCAGGCTTTGACGGGGGCGCCCGGGACGCTAGGGGCGCCCGGGTTGACTGGGTCACCTCTTATCCGTTTGGCTTCGCTTGCTTCTGCTTCGTTAGCTTAAACTGGGGGTGCCCGAGAGCATGGGGGGCGCCCGGAAGCACGGGGGCGCCCCGCCTATAAGTTGCCGAAGTACTTCTTTTGCTTCATCTATTTTGTATTGACCTTGGGGGCGCCCGGGACACTCCGGGCGCCCTACTCAGCTACTGCCTCACTCCTTTGAGGCTCTCTGAGCTGCAAACACTCGTTCCTTCGGTCCTGCATCCAGGGTTAGTCCAAAACAACATAAAGCAATAATATGTTAGTTTTATACAACCTTAGTTGTCTTGGTTCTGACTTTGGGTCTCCCAAATGGAGCCCTAGGTCGAACCGATGCCTACTGTTCCCTCGACGGGGAACGCGTCCTCACCTACTCCTCTCGGGAGAATTTACCTGATGCCAACCGGCTCCTCCGGTTGGACTTTTGCCCAGCAGTCCTTCGCTAGGTACCTAGCTGTCCTTTGCCAGGTCTTCAGTAACAAGCTGTCCTTCGCCTGGTGCCTAGCAGTCCTTTGCTAGGACTCTTCCTGCACACTTGAGTAACATGTTAGATAAACATTATACCTTAACTTTAGAACCATTTTGCCATTATCAAAACACAGGTTCGACTTGGGTGCTTTCTGCACCAACAATCTCCCCCTTTTTGATTTATGACAACTCTGGTTCAAAAAGTTAAGTTAATCAGAACAAGTAAACTGAAATTTTGTTTCCTCCACCTGGAAGGAATCTCCCCCTAGATTTTTCAAAAGTTCGTGGCGTTTTTGAAAATATATTCTAAGTCTAAAGATGGATTTTACTTAGAATAATTTTCAACTTAAACTTTAAAGACATATTTTCCGAAATAATTTTGGTTGTGCACTTTTGAAAAATTTATACTTGTAGAAAATTTTAAGTTTAAATACTTAGATAAATTTGAAAACTTAAGTTTAAGTATTACGAAGGATTTTGAAAACTTAAGTTTGAGTACTAAAGAAAATTTCAAAAATTTAAGATTAAGTACTCAGAAGGTTTTTGAAAGCTTAAGTTTAAAATACTTAGACGGTTTTTGAAAACTTAAGTTTAAAATACTTAGGAAACTTTGAAAGATTTAAGTTTTAAGTACTTAGGAAAATTTGAAAGATTTAAGTTTTAAGTACTTAGGAAAATTTAAAAAATTTTAGTTTTAAGTACTTAGGAAAATTTGAAAGATTTAAGTACTTAGGGAAGATTGAAAACTTAAGTTTAAAGTACTAAGAAAGCTTTGAAAACTTTTAAATACTTAGAAAACCTTAGTACTTTTGAAAAATGAATTAAGTACTTTTTGAATATAGAGTTTGAAATTTTGGATTTAGAGAAAAACTTTTAAACTCTCCTTTCCTATCTCTCCCCCTTTGCCATATATCAAAAACAAAGAAGTATAGCAGAAACAGGATAATTAAATTGCATAAAAGAAAATAATAACTTGCATAATTCGCTGTACTGAATCAGTTCAGGATATGAATTAAACCAAATCAGTTTCAATTTTCTCTTTTAGGGTCCTGTCTAACCCAATTAGCTACTTACTAACTGCTATAAGCAGTAATTTTCGCTAGGGTTAGTCATGTTAAGTGTTCTGTTCAAGTTAGATTTTCTAAACTTGACACTTAACTTGATTACTGTGTAAGTTGTATTTAGTGCCCCAATTACTACAGATGCACTGACTTAAAGCATCTTGAATTAAGGCAAAGACCTAAGCATCTCAACCCATTCTAGGTTATCAAACAAAAGTACCCTAAGGTGCTTGTGAGATGCTGGCTTCTAAATCTATAGGTGCATGCAGTTCTAGGGTTAAGGCCTAGGCTAAGTCCATTTGCGAAAAAGCTCTAGTTTTGAAAGGGGTAGTTTTTTAAAAACTTAAGTCGAAAAATTTATTTATTTTTAAAACTTTTCAAAAGTAAGTAAAAGCTGATTTTGAAAGCATTTTAAAAACCACTTTAAAAGCTGATTTTGAAATGAGTAAGAAAACCAACAGTAGACTAATTCTATTCTACCAAGAATAATCCTAACTGCCTTCTTAGTGAGCAGAACTCAGACTTAGGTAGGGGTTTGGTGAATATATCAGCTAAGTTAGATTTAGAGTCTACATGCTTAAGGACTATCTCACCCCTAGCTAAATGATCTCTTACAAAGTGATGTTTAACTTCTATGTGTTTAGTTCTGGAATGTTGGATTGAGTTCTTAGTTAGATTAATTGAGCTTATATTGTCAATGAATACCTGAGTTTGGGTGTAGTTGAGCTAGAAGTCCTTAAGAGTGTGCATCATCCATAAAAGTTGTGTTATGCATTCTCCTAAGGCAACATATTCAGCTTCAGTTGTGGATAGGGCTACACAGTGTTGTTTTCTGCTGCACCAACTTACTAGACTATTTCCTAACAGTTGGCAACTTCCACTTGTGCTCTTTCTATATAATTTACAACCAGCATAGTCAGAGTCCGAGTATCCTGACAAATCAAAGGTTGAGGTTCTAGGTGTTAGTAATATGAGAGAAGTGTCCTAAGGCAATCGCCTTATGATTGTAATCATTTACTTTAATAAATGAATATTCACTATTTGAGTATACATGTTCATGTATTTGATTGAGATCTTGAACTCATTTACTGAATGTCCGCAATATAATTCACAGCATGAGAGAATTTGTGATGAATTCACAACTAGTGATTATCTCTACATGTGCAATTGTGAAGTATTGAAATTGTCCCTAGTCGATGAATTGATAAATACGAACACTATCAATTCTGTTGAGACTAGCATGGGTTATTCTCTAATCAGCTGATTCTCACTGGCTGGTGACATTGGGATGTCCGGAGATAAACATGGATGCTAGTTAAGGGAACTAGTTCATTGGAGTGACTAGCTGTAAGACTTCATATGGTAATCTACATATAGATATGTCAATGAAAGTTCTTACTGCAGCTTAAGTGTGATGTTCCTTTGACTTGCGGTGTTCAAGTCATCTTGGTCACGGAGACTTATACTTTGACATCTTAAGCAAACATCTCTAAGGAGGTGTGGACCCAGGATGGTTGGGTATAAGCCGAAGTGCCCGAAGATGTTTGAACAGCCTACAAAGGATTCACCACTCCTTGCTAGGAGATGTATACCCAAGGCCTATCGTCGGATTATTACTCGAAGCCTCTGGCCAGAGCACAACATGTTCCGAGTATGAATCTCTAGGAAACATGAGAGTAATTAGAATCCGTTGGACGAGAAAGTCATTACTTGGGCTAGGTGTGACGTAGTCAGCCTAGTGGGGACTGACACACATAGACCGTGTCCTGAACCAAGTGGGTATAAGATGGTGAAGGGAATGGGGCACAACTCATTATAGCTGCTGAAAGGTTTCAGAATTATTTCTGAGGTCAATCGTTGATCTTTCGATTAATTGGGGATCATGATGTACTACTAGGTGCCACTCATGATCGTTCTATAATTGGTTAATTATAGACGGCCAACATAAATCGAAAGCCTATTTAGTCACATGCACTACGAGTAATCCGAGGGATTTAAAATGAATTGAAAATTGGATTTTCCGATCAAGAGAAATAAGTCGAATATGAATTTATCAGAGGCGCACCGGAAGCTTAAAATAGCTAAGTCTTTTGAAGGCTTATTGGACGAATTAAATGAGTTTAATTCGCAAGGAGATGGCTTGGTTTGGCCGGCCAAAGAGGGTCCCCACCCTCTTTGGTTTGGCCGGCCACAACATGGAGGGAAACCAAATTATTTGGTTTAAATTATAAAATAAATCAAGCGCGATTTGTTTTATAAAATTATGGATAAATAAATTTATATAAAGAAATTTATATAAAAGGATTTATTTTCATGGAAATTAAAATAAACCTTGGATTCGTTTATTTTATTTTATAAAATCAATTATGAATTGATTTTTCCATGATAAGAAAAATTTATATAATAAATTTCTTGTAAAAATTTATTCCATAATAAAAGGGGAGATATGTTTGTTTTTATTATAAATTTAGTTATAATAAAACTTGGCATAACGGAATAATTCATAGAAAAATTTATAAGATAAATTTCTTATGAAATTTTATTCCGTTAAAAGGGAGACTTGGCGATGGAGAGACTACTATATAAAGGAACCAAGGCAAGGCTTTGAATTCCAATTAAGAGATCAAGTAGCAAGCCTCTCTTCCTCTCCTTCTCTCCCTCTCCCTCCTCTAGTGGGCGCCGGCCCTAGAGGGACCTCCTGTTGGTGCAAGTTGCTTCAATGATGTTCTTCTTTATGTGTTTTAATGTTTGACAATGTACTTAAGCCAGTAATATGTTGAACAGACAAAGGGGAGCGAAGGAGAAGTAACCTAAGCCTGAGAAAAGTCCTAGTTAAGCTAGGCATGGAAACCCTAAGACCTAGCGAAGGGCTGCTAGGCTCTGGCGAAGGGTTGCCAGAAAGAAAAGACCTAGCGAAGGGCTGCTAGGCACCTGACGAAGGGCTGTCAGGAAAATAAGTCCTAGCGAAGGGCTGCTAGGCACCTGACGAAGGGTTGTCAGGGGAACAAGTCCTAGCGAAGGGCTGCTAGGCACCTAACGAAGGGCTGTCAGGGAAACAAGACCTAGCGAAGGGCTGCTAGGCACCAAGCGAAGGGATGCTTGGTATCTAAGACCTAGCGAAGGGCGGCTAGGCAAAAGTCCACCCGAAGGACCGGGCGGCAACCGTCTCCTGAAAGGAGTAGGTGAAGGGCGCGTTCCCGGGGATGGGAACTTGTGCCGGTTCGACCTAGGGTTTCGTGCAAATCCGAAGTCCGAACCAAGTCCTTAAGGCTAACATCACATGTATCTATGCTTTGTGTTTGTGTATCTTGCAGGTATCAAGAACCGGAGACAAAGCAGGTAAACTAGACAAAAATTGGTGTTGCAGGCTTTAAGGGGGGCGCCCCCAGCAAGGGGGGCGCCCCCAGGCAGTAGTAAAGAAGCAGGTTTCGTAAAGCAGGGTGACAGGTGTCAACCGGGGCGCCCGGAGCGTCCGGGGCGCCCGGATTAGCAGCTGTTTTGCTGTTTCGAAGCCAGAACACAGGATAAGCCTCCACGGGGGCGCCCGAAGCATCCAGGGCGCCCTGGTCAAAGGTCTTATCCCCTGCGACGAGGTAGGCGCAAGGATAAGCTTTGACCGAGTCTTCCGGGGCGCCCCCGTCGACCAAGGCGCCCCCAGGAGGGCTATAAAAGGGGCTTCGACCCCTCTTCTTCGAACATACATTCTAACTGCGAATCCGACTGTTACGACCTACGACAACGCGCTAAAGACGAGGTTCTACGACCGGGAGGCTCCAGGAGGAAGTGCGCGGCACTTCGGAGGTCCAGATCGGCCGAGCTTCACTTTCTGTGTTCGGTTTGCTTTTAAAGTTACTGTACTTATTTTTCAATACTTGTCTTTGTAAATTCTACACTGTAAGTCGGGTTTCTCCGCCTCCGGAAATTCCGGAAAGGAGACTATTAGTGGACTCAACGCCGAGTACATAGGCCTTGGACGTACTGACCCTGGGGGGTTGGGAACCAAGTAAATAAACCTGCTGTGTCCCCTGTTTTATTCTCTTTTGTTTTATTACTTATTTTCCGCTGCGCTACTAATCTTTTAAGTCTAGAACAAAAAGTGTTACGAAGATTTCTTACGAAGTTTTTGACGGTCGATATTCACCCCCCCCTCTATCGACGGCACCGGTCCTACAATTGGTATCAGAGCCGAGCCGCTCTTCACCGGACTAACCGCCGACGGAGCAACGACGCCAGGAGTTGAGGGGGAGCCCAGGGGTGAATCAGGTATATTTGTTTTTATGTCTAATTTTAAATCGCATATTATTTGTTTCACATGCAGGGAGAGAGGGCACTATAAAAATCAGTGCCCTACTCGTAAAAATCGTTCGTCACCGGCGGCAAAGGAGGTACCAACGCCAGGAAACCGGAGGGACAAAAGTCACGTACAATGCTTCAAGTGCGAAAGATACGGGCATTACAAAAACAAATGTCCGGCGAAGGTACGTAAGATTTACATTCCAAAACTCGTACAATTCCCTGTACTGTCCTTAGATAATTCAGTTAATTTTTCTGAAAAATTAAATTTACTGCATAGTAGATTAAATGTTTTGCATGATAAATTACAAAATGTGAATACAACAAAAATATCAGAAATTAATTGTTTAATTCAAAATATCAATTCAGAAATTTCAAATATTAATTCTGAAAATATTAATTCTGAAAATATTAATTCTGATAAAATTAATTCTGATAATTTATCTGAATCTGATAATTTTTCTGATAAAATTATTTCTGATAATCTTAATTCAGACAAAATTAATCGTAAGGATAATTCGGAATTCAAATTTGAATATCCTAAGGATAAATTCGAATTCAAATTTGAATATCCTAAGGATAAATCCGAATTCAAATTTAAGATTAATTCAGAAATTAATTCTGAAAATCTTAAAGATAATCTAAAGATTAATGTTGAAAATATACCTGAGGATAATTCTGAAAATAAAATTCTCCTAGACAATAACTTAATCATAGATAATATTAAAGATTATTACAAAACATTAATTAGTGGCCCAAATTACTCCACCTACTGTGAGAATAATGAAAAATCTAATCTTGAGGAGGAGATAGAATTTTCTAAGATAAAGACCATAATCAATAAAAATTACAAAAATTCAAATAAATCAAAATTATTAGAAAAACTTGAAAAGAAAGATAAAAATGAAAAAGAAATTTTTAAAATAATGAAAATGATGAATTTAAACCCACAATTATTAATTAATCATTATAACCTTAATTCAAATTAAATTCAAATTAATTCAAATTAAATCCAAATTAATTCAAATTAAATCCAAATTAAATTCAAATTAAATTCAAATTAAATCCAAATTAATTCAAATTAAATCCAAATTAAATTCAAATTAATTCAAATTAAATTCAAATTAAATCCAAATTAATTCAAATTAAATCCAAATAATTTCAAATTAAATCCAAATTAAATTCAAATTAAATTATAATTAATTCAAATAATTCAAATAAATTCAATTAAATTCGAATTAATTCAAATAAATTCAATTAAATTCGAATTAATTCAAATAATACAATTAAATTCAATTAAATTTTAATTCAAATAAATTCAATTAAATTCGAATTAATTCAAATAAATTCAATTAAACTCGAATTAATTCAAATAATTCGAATTATTTCAATTAAATTCAAATTAAACCTAAATTAATAAGATTAATTCAATTAAATCTTAATTAATCAATTTAATTCACTTAAATTACAATTAAATCAATTTAATTCAATTAAATTACAATTAAATCAATTTAATTCAAATTAACTTCAATTAAATCAATTTAATTCAATTAAATTTCAATTAAATCAATTTAATTCAATTTAACTTCGAATTAATCCACTTAAATTAAATTCAATTAAATTCAAATAATTCAAATTAATTCACTTTTCAATTAAATTCAATATAACTCAAACTCAATTAAATTCAAATTAACTCAATTTTAATTCAACTAAATCCAATCTTAAATCACTTAAACCTGAACCAAACTAAAACCTTACCCAAACCGTAACAATTAATTCAATAAAATCAAATATGTCAAAGTGGGTTGACATATTCGCAGGTTCACACGATATGTATCAAATCGAGAATTTGATACATTCTTAGAAACAAAAATAAAATGTCTTGACTTGTTTGACTCATGCATAATTGTCATGCCATGCATTTGCTATTTTTCTTTAAAATATATGACATGTCATTCATATTTAATTTTTATGAATAATTTAGAAAGGTCATAAGAAAAAGATAATTGAAATTTGGCAACATAGTATTGGGAGGAGGTGAGATGATAGTACGTTGGGGAAACCAACTCTAATAAGATCAAGTCTACTTGGTCTCTTTAGACTGGTGAAACCAGCCGAAGCTACCGATCCAAGACCCAAGCTAGTTAGACCAGAAAATGACCTAATTTAATTTGAAAATGAAATTTCATTAAAAGGCTTTGTCAAGGAAAGGGTGGATGATCCCATAAGGCTACGGCCAAAGAAGGCCTAGTGCCTCGCCAAGACCTGGAAGCCAATTTCTGAAATTCAAATTCAAATTATCTTTTGTCAAATTCGAATCTAACACAAATTTCAATTAAATCTTAGATTTAATAATGGAAAATGATTCAAGCATCTCACAATACACCTATAAGGCAATCATGCTTGTTGTATTGATACATCTAAAATGGGTGAGATGTTAAGGACTAATGAATTGAAAAATATTTTTCAAAATTGTTTTTCAAAATTGTTAGAATATTTTCCTAAAAATATATTTTTCAAAATAGAGCTTTAACATAATAATGTTTTTATGGAATTCATGCTTGTCTGATTGATTATATATATTACACATTTTTCAAAAAGGTATATTGTTTTCAAAAATTGATTGACTCATGCAATTAGACACAAGCCTCTTAGGACAGCACTAAAGTTCCTTAGGGCACTTAGATAGAGTCAAACGGCATTGATGCAGGGGGAGTGCTTTTCATATTTTTCAAACTGCACTTTAAAAACATTACTATTATTTGAAAATATCTTTTCGAAAATCATGCTTTAATCGTTATCACTTGTGGCTTTTCGAAAAAGATTTTACCTATTGCAAAAATCAAATGTTTACCTGTTCTTTTGATTCTGATAAACCCTAAAGATACAGAGGAAGGTCCACTTCATAATCTAAAAAGGACTCCTAGGATGTGTCAGATTTAGGGGGAGTCTGAGTCAAATTTTTTCAAGTCTTAAACTATTTTTTATTAGAAAATTCCTTTGATTTGAATCAAACCTTAAGACTCAAAGGAAGAGTACTTGTGGTCAACAAGCTTCCCAGGACTGAGTCAAGTTTAGGGGGGGTCAAATTAAAAGAATTATTCAATTACATGCTTTTAAAATACTAAAAATCTATGTTAAAATTTGTGTGACTTATGAAATGATTTTGAAATAATAGTTACTTAGGTTGGAAAATTCCCAGGACACTTAGGAAATGTCCTTGTGGTCAACAAGGTTTCCTAGGATAGTGTCAGACTGGAAAATAGACCAAGTTAAGTAAAATATTAGATCTTCAAAATTCACACAGTTTTTCAGCACACACTTTGTGAAATATTATCATTTTTCTTAAAAATTTATAATAATATTTACTTGTTTGAAAACTTTCCAGGACACTTAGGAAATGCCCTTGTGGTCAACAAGGTTTCCTAGGATGGTGTCAGATTGGAAAAGAAACTCAATCAAGTAAAATATTTTAAAAAAAAAAAGTACTTATGTCTTTCAAAACCAATATTCTTAATTTTGAAAAAAAATATTTTCAAATGTATTGTTAAGTACTTAATTTCTCAAAAAATATACTTATATTTTTTCAAAAAGGGATTTAAATAATCTTTTAAAAGTACTTGCACTCCTTACAAATCATCTTTTCAAAGTACTTATATTTTAAACATAGAGCATTTTTCAAATTTATGCAATTTTTTTTCAAAAACAAAATTGCACTAAGTATTTTCAAAACAAAAATTCAAAGTTTTTTATTGTTGATGCAAGTTTTTTTTGATGCATGACAAAGGGGGAGAGAGTACTTAAGTTAGAATTTTTTTTTCAGTTAGAAATTTTTTACTCTTCCAAAACCTATACCTTGTAGTTTGTCTATCCCAAGGATAGTAATTTAGCCCCTTAAACCAATCTAACTTAAGTTATTGTCAAACATCAAAAAGGGGGAGATTGTTGGTGCAAGTTGCATCAATGATGTTCTTCTTTATGTGTTTTAATGTTTGACAATGTACTTAAGCCAGTAATATGTTGAACAGACAAAGGGGAGCGAAGGAGAAGTAACCTAAGCCTGAGAAAAGTCCTAGTTAAGCTAGGCATGGAAACCCTAAGACCTAGCGAAGGGCTGCTAGGCTCTGGCGAAGGGTTGCCAGAAAGAAAAGACCTAGCGAAGGGCTGCTAGGCACCTGACGAAGGGCTGTCAGGAAAATAAGTCCTAGCGAAGGGCTGCTAGGCACCTGACGAAGGGTTGTCAGGGGAACAAGTCCTAGCGAAGGGCTGCTAGGCACCTAACGAAGGGCTGTCAGGGAAACAAGACCTAGCGAAGGGCTGCTAGGCACCAAGCGAAGGGATGCTTGGTATCTAAGACCTAGCGAAGGGCGGCTAGGCAAAAGTCCACCCGAAGGACCGGGCGGCAACCGTCTCCTGAAAGGAGTAGGTGAAGGGCGCGTTCCCGGGGATGGGAACTTGTGCCGGTTCGACCTAGGGTTTCGTGCAAATCCGAAGTCCGAACCAAGTCCTTAAGGCTAACATCACATGTATCTATGCTTTGTGTTTGTGTATCTTGCAGGTATCAAGAACCGGAGACAAAGCAAGTAAACTAGACAAAAATTGGTGTTGCAGGCTTTAAGGGGGGCGCCCCCAGCAAGGGGGGCGCCCCCAGGCAGTAGTAAAGAAGCAGGTTTCGTAAAGCAGGGTGACAGGTGTCAACCGGGGCGCCCGGAGCGTCCGGGGCGCCCGGATTAGCAGCTGTTTTGCTATTTCGAAGCCAGAACACAGGATAAGCCTCCACGGGGGCGCCCGAAGCATCCAGGGCGCCCTGGTCAAAGGTCTTATCCCCTGCGACGAGGTAGGCGCAAGGATAAGCTTTGACCGAGTCTTCCGGGGCGCCCCCGTCGACCAAGGCGCCCCCAGGAGGGCTATAAAAGGGGCTTCGACCCCTCTTCTTCGAACATACATTCTAACTGTGAATCCGACTATTACGACCTACGACAACGCGCTAAAGACGAGGTTCTACGACCGGGAGGCTCCAGGAGGAAGTGCGCGGCACTTCGGAGGTCCAGATCGGCCGAGCTTCACTTTCTGTGTTCGGTTTGCTTTTAAAGTTACTGTACTTATTTTTCAATACTTGTCTTTGTAAATTCTACACTGTAAGTCGGGTTTCTCCGCCTCCGGAAATTCTGGAAAGGAGACTATTAGTGGACTCAACGCCGAGTACATAGGCCTTGGACGTACTGACCCTGGGGGGTTGGGAACCAAGTAAATAAACCTGCTGTGTCCCCTGTTTTATTCTCTTTTGTTTTATTACTTATTTTCCGCTGCGCTACTAATCTTTTAAGTCTAGAACAAAAAGTGTTACGAAGATTTCTTACGAAGTTTTTGACGGTCGATATTCACCCCCCCCCTCTATCGACGGCACCGGTCCTACACCTCCTAGGGTTGCCATGAGCCATCTCCACCAAGAAGGTGCCGAAGAAGAAGAAGAAGCGGGTCGCGACTCCTTCCTTCCCCCGGAATCTTGATTCCGATACTTGGTGGTTAGTTTTCCATCTCCCTCTCTTGATATTCTTGTCGTGCCTTTGGAGAATCTAGTAGTTCTTGTCGGCACGAAACTCGTGGCTTTGCGAAGTCATCCCGAAGAGAACTCGGCGTGGACGTGAATAGAGGCGGAGCTTCCAAGGGACGCTACGGTTGGATCTCATCCCTTTCTACGAGTTACACGAGGTATTAAGTAAATTAGTTTACTTTCTGTAAAATTTTAAATGTATGATCATGTCTCCACAACTTAAGGTTGCATGCTAGATACGTGGTTAAAATAATTTAAGAAATTATTTATGCTAAACCTTCCGCTGCACGTAATTAAATTTTAAAATTACGAACCCGTATCCATGTCAACATGCACCCAGTCTCAACAGTGGTATCAGAGCCGGTTAGTGTTCGACATAATCATATAATTGTTTTGCGGAAATCTTTGTCATGATCTCAATTTTGGAAAATTTTCCAATTATGGAACCTTTCCAATTATGATAAATTTTAGATTTAGGAATTTCAAAGTTTGGAAATCCTCATGAAATTTCGCAAACTTTTGAAATATCCTAGTTTCTAAAATTTTATGATAATTGTGAAAACTTCCCATCTTTGGAGACTTTCCAATTTTGGAAATTTCCTATTTTGGAAATTTTCCAATTTTGGAAATATGTAAGTTTTCTTTGTACCAGAAACTTACAAATATTCTGAAAACCTATTATGAAATCTCGCAATTTTGGGCACTTTCTTTCAAGAAAGTCTAAACAAATTTATGGATCATTAATTGACAATTAATATTCGAATTGGTTTTAAATTATTAACAAAATTCTTTATTTTGGATTGAGCCTCGGGGAGCCGTCCAATTTAAAGTTAGTTGTTGTAATTTAATTTCCCATTTTGAATAAAATTGTCATGTTTAATTTGGTTACGCCTCGGGGAGCCGACCAAATTGGATTTATGACAAATTTCTTTTCTTTGGGTATCTGAGCCTCGGGGAGCCACCCTTAGAAAATAATTTGTTGTAATTAATTAATCCATAAATAAAATATGTGATCAAATCTTGGAAATTTAGGATAATTTCCTTATTTGATTTAAGAGGTGATGCTCTTACATATTGTTGTCTCCAAAATTAATTAAGAAAATGGTTTCCTATAGAGTTTTCTTAAAATAAGATTTTCATGAAAATAATATGTGGTTGAATTAAGAGAATCAGTCTCTTAATTTAATAAGATTTGATGTAGAGAAATCAAAGTCTTAAACATATTATTTTCGAAATTGATTATGACAATTTAGGAAATTATTTCCCAAAACAATTCCTTAAATAAAGTATGAAATCGGGATTAGGAAATCCGGTTCCTAATCCAATTAATGAGACTTGATAAATTAAGTCACATACATACTTTATTAAGGAAATCGTTAGTCATGACATAATTATATGTCATGAATGTACTTTGAAAAGAAAGGATGAGACCCAAAACCCCTTACAAAATATTAAGGCTAACACCTTCCATTAATATGGTTAGAATCGGAGTTTTGTTTCTCGTTTGGGTTGATGGACACATCCATGCCCGGCTTGAACCTCAACATGTTCAAACCATGGAATTAGTATATGATTAATATAGTTGAAGTTAGAGGTCAATCCTTAGTTTTGGTTGTTGGACACATCCAAGCCTGACTAAACGGTTGAATGAACTCCAACCATATTAAAACTATTTCTTGATTAATGGGTCAGCCTTAAGCTTGGAGCATCGATTTGTTGTGCCACAGCCAAGGTCGATGTAAAGAGAGGTGCAGTTGGGTGCTATGTATATTGTTGCATACTTGTTAATGAGTTAACAACCCAATGATTTATGCAAACATTCAATTAGTTGATAGCATAAAGTGATAGTTACATATATGTGATATGTAATCGGTATAATTACCTACCTTCATAGCTAAGAATAACTTGATGGCCACAGCCATGGTTGTTCTTATCTATGGTTGGATATCAACCTATTTGGAGGTGTTCCTACGATCTCCCGAATTGATAAAAAGGGTTATTCAATTTGAAAAATAAATAGGATTTAATTAATCTATGTTGATGCATTCTTTATCATTCTTCTCACATAAGCTCAATTTGTATTTCTAGGATAATCACTTGATCATGTCTTCTCTGAATTTGCGTTCTATTTTGGACACCAATAAACTGACTGGGCCAAACTTCATGGACTGGCTTCGAAACCTGAGGATAGTCCTCAAGGCAGAGAAGCTTGCTTATGTCCTTGAAGATCAACTTCCCAACCGTCCTCCAGAAGATGCAACTCAAGACCAGTTAGTGGCCTATCAGAAACTTGTGACCGATTCTGAACTTGCGAGTTGCATCATGCTAGCCTCTATGGTACCTGAGCTGCAAAAGCAGCATGAGCATATGGAAGCTTATACCATCATCTTCCATCTTCATGAGTTATTTGAAGAGCAGGCGAGATCCGAAAGGTTCGAAGTCTCCAGACTCCTCTTCGCCTCTAAAATGCAGGAAGGCACTTCTGTCTCACAGTTTGTGTTGAAGATGTTGGGGTACATTGAGCGACTGGGCACACTCGGTTTTGCAATGGATCATGAATTAAGTATTGACTTAATTCTGCATTGTTTGCCCAAAAGTTATTCACAATTTGTGATGAACTATCGGATGAACAAGCTGGAGACTACCATTCCTGAGTTGCTCAACCTGCTGAAGACTGTAGAGCCTTCTGTGAAGCAGGATCAAAAGACGGTACTGTTAGTTGGTTCCTCAATGAAAGGTTCTAAGAGGAAGGCCAAAGAACAGCATAAGGGAAAGAAGAAAAAGGCCAAAAAGACTGAAAAGACACCAAAAGACACTTGCCATCACTGTGGCAAGGAAGGTCACTAGCGAAGAAACTGCAAGGTTTATCTTGAGTCCTTGAAGAAGAAGGCATCCGATGCCCCATCCTCTTTAGGTATCTTCGTTATTGAATGTCACTCTATTTCCTCAACCACCTGGGTACTTGATACTGGGTGTAGCTCACATATATGTAATGACATACAGGGGCTAAGGAATAGAAGAAGACTCGTCAAGGGAGAAGCGAATTTGCGAGTTGGAAATGGAGCAAAGATTGCTGCTGTTGCCATCGGAACATATTTGCTAAAGCTCCCTACTGGACGTGTCTTAGAATTGGATAATTGTTATTTTGTTCCTTCGTTAATAAAGAACATTGTATCTATTTCATGTTTGAATGAAAAGGGTTATCATTTAACTTTTAGTAACAATTGTTGTTACATAACTTTAAATGGTGTTCTTTATGGGACCGGAACTTTGTGCAATGGTATCTACACGTTAGATTTATCCGGTGACGTTTTCAATATCGAAGTTAGCAACAAACGTGCTCGAATAGATAATCGAATAGACTCCTACACATGGCATTGTTGTCTTGGCCATGTAAGTAAGAAACGCATGACCGAATTACATCGATGTAGAATTCTGCAATCATTTGAACCTGGTTCATTTGATACATGCGAATCATGCTTAAAAGGCAAGATGACCAAATCACCCTTTTTCGGAAAAGGTAATCCAATGGGAGAATCGCTTGGTGTAATACATACTGATGTATGTGGACCAATGTCAACTCTTGCACAAGGAGGCTATAGCTACTTCATCACCTTTATCGATGATCACTCACGATTCGGGTATGTGTTCTTGATGAAACACAAATCTGAAGCTTTTGAGAAATTCAAAGAATTCAGAAATGTAGTAGAGAAACAGCTTGGCAAAAGTATTAAGATACTTCGATCCCATCGGGGTGGTGAATACTTGAGTCAAGAGTTTCAAGATTATCTTAGGGACAATGGGATATTGTCTCAATGGACTCCGCCGTATACACCACAACATAATGGTGTATCTGAAAGGCGTAACTGAACCTTGATGGACATGGTTAGATCCATGATGAACCATGCAACTCTTCTAAAATTGTTTTGGGGCTATGCACTTAAGACAGCTGTTTACTTGCTAAACAGAGTCCCGACCAAGGTAGTCTCTACTACTCCATATGAGATATGGAACAGTAAAAAACATCACTTAACTCACCTTAAGATATGGGGTTGTCCTGCTTATGTGAAGCGGACTGTATCAGACAAATTGGATACTAAGTCTAATAAATGTCTATTTATTGGATACCCTAAGGAAATGAAGGGTTACCAATTCTATCATCCCTTGGAGCAAAAGGTGTTTGTTTCAAGGCATGCTGTATTTCTGGAAAAAGAATTTCTTTTACAAGAAAACAGTGGGAGTGGCACTGAACTTGATGAAGTTCAAGAAACTCCAATAGACATCACAGAGACACCTAGTCTAGGCCCACAACCGATAATTCATAGTGATGAGCTATCAGTTGAACCTAAAACTACACCACCTCTTCGTAGGTCTGGTAGGACACGCAACATTCCAGAGAGATACGGATTTCTCGTAAGTGAATCAAACGACGTGTTGGTCATTAGCAATGACGAACCTATCAGTTATGAAGATGTTCTGAAAAGTTCAGAAAGGGACAAATGGCTTGAAGCCATGAAGTCGGAAATGGATTCCATGTACGAAAATCAAGTATGGGACTTGGTTAACCCACCTGAAGGGATTAAGCCCATAGGGTGCAAGTGGGTTTTCAAGAAGAAAACCGACATGGAAGGTAATGTTGTTACCTTTAAGGCTAGATTAGTGGCAAAAGGATATCGTCAGAAACAAGGAATTGATTATGACGAAACCTATTCGCCAGTAGCAATGCTTAAATCCATTCGGATGCTCCTGGCCATAGCAGCTCATCATGATTATGAGATATGGCAAATGGATGTGAAAACAGCTTTCCTTAATGGAAACCTGCTTTGAGGATGTATACATGATACAACCTGAAGGTTTCACATCGGTTGATAAAACCAAAATATGCAAGCTTCGACGATCCATATATGGACTGAAGTAAGCATCCAGGAGCTAGAACATCCGTTTTGATGAGACAATCAAAGAGTTTTATTTCTCACAAAATCCTGACGAACCCTGTGTGTACAAGAAGGTTAGTGGGAGTGCAGTCGTATTCCTAGTGCTATATGTCGATGACATATTGCTTATAGGAAACGATATATCAGTCTTACAATCAGTTAAAATTTGGTTGTCCAAAACTTTCTCCATGAAAGACCTGGGAGAAGAAACCTATATCCTTGGGATTAGAATCTATAGAGATAGATCAAAACTGTTGCTTGGTCTTTTGCAGTCTACATATATAGACCGAGTGCTAAAAAGGTTTAGCATGTCGGAATCCAAGAAAGGTTACCTTCCCATCAGGCATGGGATCAACCTTTCAAAGTCTATGTGTCCGCACACAGAAGACGAGAGGATTTGCATGAATAAGATTCTTTATGCATCCGCGATAGGATCTATCATGTATGCTATGTTATGTACTAGGCCCGATGTATCGTATGCTCTGAGTGTCACGAGCAAATACCAGTCTGATCCAGGAATGGATCATTGGGCGGCTGTCAAGACAATCCTTAAGTACTTTAGAAGAACTAAGTATGTGTTCCTAATATATGGAGAAGGAGATATGGTAATACGTGGGTATACAGATGCCAGTTTCCAGACAGATAAGGATGACTCCAAATCTCAGTCTGGATACGTACTTACTTTGAATGGAGGCGCAGTAAGTTGGAAGAGTTCCAAGCAAGACACTGTAGCTGATTCTACCACGGAAGCAGAATATATTGCGGCTTCGGAAGCAGCAAAAGAAGCAGTCTAGATCAAGAAGTTTGTCTCGGAACTTGGTGTGGTTCCAACCATTGATGAAGCAATACCGGTTTACTGCGACAACAATGGAGCTATTGCACAAGCAAAGGAACCAAGGTCTCATCAGCGATCCAAACACGTGCTTCGCCGCTATCATCTGATCTGAGAGATTATAAGTAGGAATGATATACAAATTGAGAAAATTCCCACTGAAAATTCCCACTGAAAGGAGCCTTTAACTAAGGCCTTGCCTCAAAGCAAGTTTGAGGGTCATGTTAGATCCTGTGGTATTGGATACCGTAGCAATTGGCATTAGGCCAAGTGGGAGTTTGTTAGTAATATGAGAGAAGTGTCCTAAGGCAATCGCCTTATGATTGTAATCATTTACTTTAATAAATGAATATTCACTATTTGAGTATACATGTTCATGTATTTGATTGAGATCTTGAACTCATTTACTGAATGTTCGCAATACAATTCACAGCATGAGAGAATTTGTGATGAATTCACAACTAGTGATTATCTCTACATGTGCAATTGTGAAGTATTGAAATTGTCCCTAGTCGATGAATTGATAAATACGGACACTATCAATTCTGTTGAGACTAGCATGGGTTATTCTCTAATCAGCTGATTCTCACTAGCTGGTGACATTGGGATGTCCGGAGATAATCATGGATGCTAGTTAAGGGAACTAGATCATTGGAGTGACTAGCTGTAAGACTTCATATGGTAATCTACATATAGATATGTCAATGAAAGTTCTTACTGCAGCTTAAGTGCGATGTTCCTTTGACTTGCGGTGTTCAAGTCATCTTGGTCACGGAGACTTATACTTTGACATCTTTAGCAAACATCTCTAAGGAGGTGTGGACCCAGGATGGTTGGGTATAAGTCGAAGTGTCCGAAGATGTTTGAATAGCCTACAAAGGATTCACTCATGATCGTTCGATTAATTGGGGATCATGATGTACTATTAGGTGCCACTCATGATCATTCTATAATTTGTTAATTATAGACGACCAACATAAATCGAAAGCCTATTTAGTCACACGCACTACGAGTAATCCGAGGGATTTAAAACGAGTTGAAAATTGGATTTTCCGATCAAGAGAAATAAGTCGAATCTGAATTTATCAGAGGCGCACCGGAAGCTTAAAATGGCTAAGTCTTTTGAAGGCTTATTGGACGAATTAAATGAGTTTAATTCGCAAGGAGACGGCTTGGTTTGGCTGGCCAAAGAGGGTCCCCACCCTCTTTGATTTGGCCGGCCACAACATGGAGGGAAACCAAATTATTTGGTTTAAATTATAAAATAAATCAAGCGCGATTTGTTTTATAAAATTATGGATAAATAAATTTATATAAAAAAATTTATATAAAAGGATTTATTTTCATGGAAATTAAAATAAACCTTGGATTCGTTTATTTTATTTTATAAAATCAATTATGAATTGATTTTTCTATGATAAAAAAAATTTATATAATAAATTTCTTGTAAAAATTTATTTCATAATAAAAGGGGAGATATGTTTGTTTTTATTATAAATTTAGTTATAATAAAGCTTGGCATAATGGAATAATTCATAGAAAAATTTATAAGATAAATTTCTTATGAAATTTTATTCCGTTAAAAGGGAGACTTGGCGATGGAGAGGCTACTATATAAAGGAACCAAGGCAAGGCTTTGAATTCCAATTAAGAGATCAAGTAGCAAGCCTCTCTTCCTCTCCTTCTCTCCCTCTCCCTCCTCTAGTGGGCACCGGCCCTAGAGGGACCTCCTAGGGTTGCCGTGAGCCATCTCCACCAAGAAGGTGCCGAAGAAGAAGAAGAAGCGGGTCGCGACTCCTTCCTTCCCCCGGAATCTTGATTCCGATACTTGGTGGTTAGTTTTCCATCTCCCTCTCTTGATATTCTTGTCGTGCCTTTGGAGAATCTAGTAGTTCTTGTCGGCACGAAACTCGTGGCTTTGCGAAGTCATCCCGAAGAGAACTCAGCGTGGACGTGAATAGAGGCGGAGCTTCCAAGGGACGCTACGGTTGGATCTCGTCCCTTTCTACGAGTTACACGAGGTATTAAGTAAATTAGTTTACTTTCTACAAAATTTTAAATGTATGATCATGTCTGCACAACTTAAGGTTGCATGCTAGATACGTGGTTAAAATAATTTAAGAAATTATTTATGCTAAACCTTCCACTGCACGTAATTAAATTTTAAAATTACGAACCCGTATCCATGTCAACATGCACCCGGTCTCAACACTAGGATACCAAATCCCTATATTTAGGGTGCCCTTCACATATCTTAGTATTCTTTTTAGGGCTGCTAAGTGCATTTCCTTAGCACAGGTTTGGTATCTAGCGCACATCCCTACAGCAAAAAGAATGTCAGGTCTGCTGGCTGTAAGGCACAGTAGAATTCCTATCATACTTCTATAGAGTTTAAGGTCTACTGGTTTACCATCACGATCACTATCTATTTTTATATTAGTGGCCATGGGGGTACTTATGCTTTTAGAGTTATCCATTTTAAATTTCTTTATTAGCTCCTTAACATATTTGGATTGATGGATATAGTTTCAATCCGTAGTTTGTTTAATTTGTAACCCTAGGAAAAAGTTAAGCTCACCAACTAAGCTCATTTCAAATTCATTTTCCATTATTTTAACAAATTCTTTTAGAAAGTTTGAGTTGGTGGACCCAAAGATTATATCATCTATGTAGATTTGGACAATAAATATATCTTTTCCTAGGGTCTTAATAAATAAGGTTGAGTCAATTTGTCCTTGTTTAAATTCTTTAGAAATTAAGTAAGTTGATAGGCGTTCATACCAGGCCTTAGGTGCTTGTTTTAGTTCATATAGTGCTTTAGTGAGTTAGTAAACGTGATCAGGTCTTTCTAAGTCCTCAAACCCAGGAGGTTGTCCTACATAAACTTCTTCTTTAATGAATCCATTTAGAAAGGCTGACTTTACATCCATTTGGTATAGCTTAAATCCTTTATGGGATGCAAAGGCTAATAACATCCTAATGGACTCAAGTCTAGCTACTGGTGTAACGACTCGGAAAATTCTCTCAATATTTTCTTTAAAAATATTGATCATGTCTAGATAGTCTTGAGGAACCTAGAAATATTAGTACCACCTTTAGCCAAGTTATCCATGATTTTTCCCTATTTAAATTGAGAAGCTAGGTACTAATGGGCCTTATATGGGCTTTTCTAGTACCATGGTTATTAGTGGATTTTAGGTAGAATTTAATATAAATATAAATGGGTTTTAATTAGAAATATTAGCATAATTATGGGTGAGTCTTAGGGGAATTTTCGAAATTAAAAGAAAAATAAAAATAAAATGAAGTAAAAATAAAGTGCATGCACCAAGGATTGAACCTTGGACCTATGGTACCACCATGCATGTACTAACCAATTCACCTAGCAAGGGAGTACTAGTAGAGAATGAAGTGGATTTTGGTTAAGGCTTAGGGAAAATGAAGAGTCATCAAGGGAAGAGACACCATGACTCTTCACTTGCCCCTCTTCATTGAGTATAAATGAGAGGGATGAGGAAGGGAATCGAAAACTTGGCACTTAAGTTGTTGTTTTCTTCTTCTCTTCCACCAAGACTTTTCCTCTCCCTCCTTCTTACTCCATCTAGCCGAAACCCACAAGGGGGTTTCCCCTTTGGAAAAACTTCACAAGAAGGCTTAATCTTCAAGATCTAAGGGCTATCTACAAGGCTACAAGGGCTTAGGGTGATCAAGGGACAACAAGGTCTTCATCATCTTCTCTTTTTAAGGTCTACAAACCAAGATAACCCAAAGTAAGACCCCCTCACCTGTGGTATAATGGTTTTTCAAGTTGATTTCATGATATAAGAATTTGTTTGGACTACATGTGAAGAAAACTAGGGCTAGGGCTTGTTAAGGGGTTTCGGCCAAGGCTTAAAAGGGGGCTTAGGGATGATGTAAACTCTTATTCATGCTCTTTAATGTTTTATTATGATATGTAAAGTATGGATTATGACTTAGGGAAAGTTTGTGGCACCCTAAAGCCTTGAGGGTTTCGGCCATCCTCCATGTCCCATGGTTAGATTTAAAATTTAACCCTTCAAGCATGTTTATATGTTCTTCTATGATCTAATGGATATTGATTGTGTGTTATATGAATTTTTTTCCATGGAACTAGGTCCTTAGGATTTCGGCCAAGAGGAATTCTAGGGCAAGGAAATTAGGGTTAGCTTGAATTATGGGGCTTAAGGGCTTCCTATGGTTTAGTATGAAATGTATAGGTTATATTTTACTCATGGAACCTTTTATGTTAATTGAATGATGGAGCCACCTTCTATGGGACTTTCGGCCAACCTTGAAATTTAGGGTTTGGGTTGGGTTAAGACCACAAGGATTCATGTGTTATATGGTACTATGATGGATGTATATGTTTAAGTATGTTGGAAGAATTTTATGCCAATTAAAACCCTAGCTTATGTGTCATGACTTGTATGTTAGGTCATTTGTTATGATGATTCATAAATATTTGGACCATGTGCTATGAACCTAAGGAAATGTATCATGTATGAAAGGATCTAGGCATGTTTTCCTATGTACCATGACCATGCATGTTTTATGAATTAAGATGCTAATTATGTAGGAATGCCATGACTTATGAATGATATGTATGTGTGCCATGATTTATGAATGATATGTATCTATGCCATGCTTTGTAAAGGACATGTATGTATGCCATGCTTTATGAATAATATGTACGTATGCTATGTTTAAGAATGAAGATGATAAATGTAAATGATAATCATGGCTCTAAGACAAAATGAGATAAAGCATGACATACCTTATGAATAAGGATAATGAATGATGATGAATGTTCATGCCTTTAAGGCATCACGATGTTAAGTATGAATGATGAAATGTTAAGTATGTTTATGTCATGCTAAGTGATGGGCACCTTAAGAACGCCTTGGTTCTGGACTACCGAAGCTGTCCACGGTTCTGGAACTACCGCAGCTGTTCCTACTCTTATGCTATGTTTCATGAAACAAGATTATGTTTATGTCATGAATGTCTATGAATGATGAAGCATGCAAAGTTATTTTACTTTATGAATGGGCTTGTACCGAACCGAAGTAAGGGTCCAAGGGATGGGCACCTTAAGAACGCCCCGGTTCTGGACTACCAACTATGCTGTCCACGGTTCTAGGACTACCGAAGCTATCCAACAGGGATGGACACCTTAAGAACGCCCCGGTTCTGGACTACCGACTATGCTGTCCACGGTTCTGGGACTACCGAAGCTGTCCTTACCCTAGTAGGTCGAGACTAGCTACCTCGTATTTACTTAGGGATGCGCGCATATGATGTATGTATGTGGTACAAGCCGGGGACCCCAATGATGTTATGATTATGTTTAAGTATTTAAAAGTATGATTTTAAAAAAATTAAGCATCCTTATGTATATGCATTGACTCATGCATTCATTCATGTTATGCATTATGCCATGATGGAAAATGTTTTATATTTATGTTTTATGTTTATATCTATGCCCTGTATCATGCCATGCTAAGTATGTTTTATGTTTATCTCTATGCCATGAATCATGCCATGCTAAGTATGTTTTATGTTTATCTCTATGCCATGTATCATGCCATGCTAAGTATGTTTTATGTTTATCTCTATGCCATGTATTGCTAAGTATGTTTTATGTTTATCTCTATGCCATGTATCATGTCATGCTAAGTATGTTTTACGTTTATCTCTATGCCATGTATCATGTCATGCTAAGTATGCTTTATGTTTATATCTATGCCATGTATCATGTCATGCTAAGTATGTGTTATGTTTATGCCATGTATCACGTCATGCTAAGTATATTTGATGCTCATGTTCTATGCTAAGAACTATGTCATGCGAGTGATGTTATATACTTACGATTTATGTTAAGCACCAAGTTATGTTAATGTTTCGTGTGCATATGTTTAAGTGACGAATGGTTTTAGTGAGTTGGAAAGGGTCTTACTAAGCCTATGTGCTTATAGTCTTATTTTTCTTATACCGCAGATCAAGCAAGAGGTTACTAAGGGAAGCAGCAGGAGGGGCAAGTGTGTGTGTGTGGCAATGACTTGGCAAAAGAAAAGAAAAGATCCTATGTCTTTCTCTCTTTACATGATGACCATGCAAACATGTTTTAGAATGATGCTATATGATTAAGAATGAATGCTAAGTTTACCATGTCACTATGTTTAAGAATGATAGCTAAGAATGAGTTAACATGATTTAAGTTATAAGTGCATGATTTAAACACATGTGGATAAAGTTTCAAAATTTTTCCGCTGCATTAAGAAGTCCATATGCGTATATGTATGTCACGTAGCGCCGCCGTAAGGCTGAAAATGGGCGGGCGATAGCTCAATTGGTAATCAGGATTCACAAAGAACTAGATTTAAGCCTGGGTCTAGGGTTCGAATCCTGGGAAGGCAAAAATCCACACCCAGGGGTGGGAAGACCTAGTATGAGTAACGGCACGGTCGTTGGTCGACGGTATGATGGTACGACGGTCGTGAGGACCGGTAAATGGGCCGGTAAATGTGCCGGTAGATGTGCCGGGTCGTTACAACTGGGGCATATGTTTCATCGTAATCTAACCCTTCTACTTGGCTGAATCCCTTTGCTACTAAGCGGGCTTTGTTTCTGACTATTTCTCCTTGATCATATAGCTTGTTCCTAAAGACCCACTTATTGTCAATGATGGATTTGCCTTCAGGTTTAGTTACTAGTTCCCAGACTTGGTTCCTCTCAAATTGGGCTAATTCTTCTTGCATAGTTATGATCCAATCAGGATCAGGTAGGGCTTCATCTATAGTCTTAGGTTCTATTTTTGAAATCATTGCTATTTGACTAAGGTTTCTATAGGAGGATCTGGTCCTAACTCCTAGAGTTGGATCACCCACAATTTGATCGGTTGGATGACTGAGTCTGGGTTTCTTGGTTTTTCTAGAACTTGGTTTAGCCTCAGGTCCGGCTGGTCGGTTTGGTTCACTATTTGATTCAACTCTTTGAGCTGGTTCGATTATTGGTTCAATAATTCGTTCATTTGACTCACTAGTTGGTTCAATAGTTAGTTCGTTTATGGGTTCAATTAAGGATTCACCAACTTGTTGATTATCTTCTTGATCAGTGTTTGATGAAGTTGGATTTGGATTTGAGTTAATTTCTTCATCGAATATTAGGTTGGTTGTTTCTTCGATTTTCTTGGTTTGCTTGTTGTAAACCCTATAGGCTCTACTTGTTGTTGAATATCCTAGAAAGATGCCTGGGTTGACTTAGACTGGAATTTTCCTAAGTAGTCTTTGGTGTTTAGGATATGGACTTTGCATCCAAAGACCCTTAGGTAGTGTAGATTTGGAAGTCTATGGTAATATAGTTCATAGGGTGTTTTGTTGTGTCGTTTGTTAATCAGGACCCTATTTTGGATGTAGCAAACCGTACTAATTGCTTCTGCCCAATATTGGTTGGCTAAGTTAAATTCATTGAGCATAGCCCTAGTGGCTTCCTGTAGAGTTCTATTTTTTATTTCGACTATCCCATTCTGTTGGGGGGGTTCTAGGACACGAAAATTCATGTATGTATCCATTTACCTTACAGAACTCCTCGAACCGTTGATTTTCAAATTCTCCCCCGTGATCACTCCTAAGTCTTTTGATTTTAGTATCGTTTTGATTTTCAATTAACTTACAAAATTCATTAAATAGGTTTAGGGTTTCATCATTGGTCTTTAGAAACCTAACCCAGGTAAACCTTGAGTAATCATCAACTATTACTAAGCAGTACCGGTTTCCGCTTAGTGACTTGGCTCCATGTGAATCAAATAGGTCAAGGTGCAAGAGCTCAAGAGTGGTTTGAGTTAGATCAGATTTAATTAGTTTGTGATTAGATCTGGTTTGTTTACCTTGATTGCATGATTCACATATTAAGTTTTCATGGTTTTTAATTTTGGGAATACCTTTAATTAGGCCAAGTTGGGTGATTTTTGAAATAATTCTTAGGTTAGTGTGACCTAGTCTCCTATGCCAGAGGTTTGATTGTTCTAACTGAGTTAACATGCATTTAGGTACAAGGGGGAGGCTTATAGTGTAAACATTATTTTTCCTAGTGTCCTTAAGCATGATTTCTGAGTCTTGTACGTTTCTAATCAGGTAGTTAGAATTGTTGAAGGTGACTATATAACCAGAATCACATAACTGACTTATGCTAAGTAAGTTAAAATTGAAGTTTTCAACCAAAAGAACTTTCTTAATAACAAAGTCAGATTTAAGTTCAATATTACCTGACCCAATTACTTTAAGTGTAGCATTGTTGCCAAATGCCACTGAGCCTAGGTTCTTGAACTTGAGTTTGGTGAATTTCAATTTATCTCCAGGCATGTGTCTGGAGCAACCGCTATCCAACATCCATTGGTCCAAATCTTTATGTTCCTACACATAAAGAGTTTTGTTGATTTGGATCCAATTAGAGTCAGGAATAGCTTAAATTGATTTTCACTGCCTAGTCTGTCTCACCCAAAGTTTTCAATCACGTTAGCCTTATAGGTTTTGTGAGACAGGTTTTGATAAAAGAATTTTTGAGAAAAACATGATTTATTTTGAAAAACTTAATTAATTTTGAAAACAATTGAATTTATTTTGAAAAGAATGTTTAAATCTACAACTAACTGAAAATTTGTGTTAGATTCGAATTTAACAGAGACTAGTTTGAATTTGAATTTCAAAGATTGGCTTCCAGGTCTTGGCGAGGCACTAGGCCTTCTTTGGCCGTAGCCTTATTGGATCATCAACCCTTTCCTTAACAAAGCCTTTCAGTGAAATTTCATTTTCAAAATTAATCTTTGAAAAATTCTGGTCTAACTAGTTTGGGTCTTGGATCGGTAGCTTCGGCTAGTTTCACCAGTCTAAAGAGACCAAGTAGAGAATACTTGACCTTATTAGAATTGGTTTCCCTAACATACTATCATCTCACCGCCACCCAATACTATGTTGTTCAAATTTTAGTTAAGTCAGTTTAGTCCTTAAACTAACCATTCCTAAATCTAAACATGGTAAATTGCAGGAATTAAGTAAACAATCAAACAAGCCAATTGCAATCAAGAATTGAATTTTATCTAACAATAAATATTGTTTTCAATTTGGCTCCCCCTGGACTAAAGCCACGATAATGGTCTGGCAAGATGTGAATCTTGTCCTTGGGGAACCAGTATTGATTTGATCCAGTTTGTTTGTTCAGGCATAGTTTGGGTACCCATGCCTGAACTTTAGGTTTGGACTGGTTCAGTACAGCAAAGTAGGATCTTTGTCTAGATTTGGTTCTATAACCTAGTCCGGATCGATTTAGAACCGACTTCTATTTTCCAAGAATCATGTCAAGACCCTTGGAACCAGAAGTGAATCGTTCTAAAGCTGATCTAAGGTCCTGAACCTGAGTTTTTAGGGAGGAGTTCTCTTTCTCAAGTTTTTCAACTTGAGTAGGGGTTCCTTCTTGAACCTTCTCAGTTAAGGGTCTAGAGTCAACTCCCTCTTTCAGGAGTTTTACTTCCTATCGGAGGGATTCGACTCGGAGTTTAGCTTTTGCCAAATCTCAAGAAAGATAAGAAATTAACTCATTTAACTGACTTCTAGTAAAACCACTTACCTTGATTTCGCCGTCCTCTGAAAATGTCAGTCTGCCATCGTCCTGTTCTGATTCTGATTCGGTCTCGACTTTTTCTGAGGCGGTTAGTGCGAGTAGGTTTGACTGTGGGACCTCTTCTTCTTCTTCGAAGGAGGACTCGTCCCACATTGCCTGAAGTGCCTTTTTCCTTCTATTCTTCTTGGTCTCCTTTAGGTTCGGACACTCCGTCTTGTAGTGACCCTTCTTCTTGCACTCGTAGCAGGTCACGTTGGGCTTGTTCTTTTCATTTGCGGGTTCGGCTGGTTCGTCCTTTCTTCTGCTGGATTTCTGTCTGTTGGTTTGGTTCTTCAATTCCTTATAGTAGTTTCAGGCCAGTCGGACCAGCTTTGGTCGATCTCCTTCTTCGTCTTCTGAGTCTGAGTTAGACTCAGGTTCAGGTTGAGGCTTCTTCTTGGTTGTCCTTCCAGTTTTACCTGCAACAAAGGCAATACCTTTCTCGGCCAGATTGCAGTTAGTCTATTCATGTAATTCTAATTCAGAGAACAATTCATCTAATTTAATTTTTGAAAGGTCCCTTGAAACCTTGTATGCATCTACCATAGATGCCCATAAGGTGTTTCTCGGGAAAGCATTTAAAGCGTACCTTATTAGGTCACGGTTTTCTACCTTGTGACCGATGGTGTGTAGTTCATTCATCAATTCCTGAATTCGGGCGTGGAGTTGAGTTGCTGTTTCATTGTCGTTCATCTTGATCGTGTATAGCTTG